>VZQC01014507.1:2985802-3141728 GCA_009823505.1 Rhizomys pruinosus
GCTGGGGCTACAGGGAGACCCTGTCTCGAAAACACCAAAAAAAAAGCTCCTATAGATCAGTTTGCTTGCTAGGCTGCTAAAACTTTCTAAAAACTTTTTTTTTATTAATTTTATTTATTTCTTTATGTGTATGAATGTACTGTCTGCATGCAAGTTTGTGCACCCGTGTCGTGCAATGCCGCGGAGGTCAGAAGACGGTCTCGGATTCCCCTGGAACTGGAGTTCTCCTGGAATTGGAGTTTCAGACGGTTCTCGGCCGCCATGTGGGTGCTGGGGATTGAACCCGGGTCCTCTGTAAGAGCGGTCGGCGCTCTTAACCGCTAGGCCATCTCTCCAGCCCCGGACATCGTTTTTATAGAACTATAATTTAGGCAGGCAGCAAGATAATACTCTACTGACTCATGAGAGGAGCACTGACCAGTCCAGCCTTGCTCAGTTTACCTTCTGGTCCTAGTCCAAGTATTATGCATTCATAAAGTATCTTCTATCAATTTATCTCACTGAGATTCTCTGTTCCTTGGCTGTAAAGTAGAGGCATGAATTTTTCTCAGAATTTTTATAGTAAGTAAAAAGATATAAGATTTGATAGCTGTTCTGCACAGGGTCTAGAAAAACAATTATTTTAAAATTTTTAGTTTCTTTTCTAGGGTTAGGGTTAGGGTTAGGGTTAGATCTCTGATTGGCAAAGATCCAACTAATAAGAGTTTGAGAAAGATCTATTTTTTCCTTGAGCATCATCCCATTTTTTTCTTTTAAAAATCACCTATCATAATTAGACCATTATTTGCATTTCTTCCGTTGCCCTTTCTGTTTACTCTGGAACAACTAGGGCCAACTTTCAGTGATGTGAAAGTTAAATGGAAACACTAATAATCAGAGTTGAGAATAAAGCTGATAGATTCAACACTGTAGTTTATCTTTAGTCCAAAGATTTGGAATTGCTTTTGCTAAAGTATTCACAGGTGACTATGTTCACTTCTTGTGATTTTTTTCATCTTTTGGTTGGTTAGAGAACACACTCATCTTTACTGAATAACTTCTATAGCATTGTCACTACCAGTGGGAGATGCAACTCAGCCTTCTGGGCTGTGCAGCATGTGCATAGTTTTCTCTGAGACCTCTACTCATGCATAACCACAATCTGTCTGTTATTGCCTCTTTTATATTTTAAGTGAATTTTTGCAATTTTCATAAGTATAATTTGATAGTATTTGGTTCCAATCCCCTTATTGCCCCTGTCCAATTTAATGTATACTTGTTCTATTTATAGAGTCTAACTTGTATCCTTAAATGTCCTTCAGTTTATGTCCATCAACTCCAGCCAGGTTCTTGATGTCCACTGCTGCCAAAAAGAATTTCAGGATGATTCATATGACAAAATTTGAAGTTTAGTAAGCAAAGGATAGTACACAGAGATCATCAAATATGGACATTAAAAAGGATAGATATTGAAATGTCAGTAATAACTATATCAATTCTTTTATGGCTTTTAAAGCTGTTGTCCAAAAGACATACTTTATAATTCTGTAAGCTTGAAGAAAAAGGTTTTGTTTTTGTTTTTTTTTTGACAGCACATTCCTTTAGTGCCAGCTGGCCTGGAACTCACTCTGTAGACCAGGCTGGCCTGGACCTCACAGAGATCCACATGCATCTGTCTCCTGAGTGCTGGGATTAAAGGTGTGCACCACCACACCCGGCCTAAAACAGTTCTTAGCTGCCATGTGGGTGCTGGGAATCGAACCTAGGTCCTCTGCAAGACCAGTTGGCACTCTTAACCTCTGAGCCATTTCTCCAGCCCCCAAAGTAAAGTTTTAAAGTTATGCAAATCCTGAACTGGTTTGCTTATTCATCTTCTGTAAAGGATTTCCTTTTGTAGGCAAATCCAATCTGAGCATAGGTATGAATGGGCTAGCATCCATCCATCCAGTGCCTCAAAGAGGCACAAGTGAGAGTCATGGGACCTCCCTGGCTACACCCATGAATTGGGATGTGATGATGCAAAGGTCTGAGATTGGATCCTGGGAGGTGAGGTCACACTGCTTCTATAATGATGCATACATTTGAATAAGGCGTCATTCTTTTTTTGGATTCCTACTGCCATGTGCCCAAGTGTTGTGCTTCTCATGTGCAGCATGCTTCCTGAGTGGCCTGGCCCACTGTGGAAATAAATGGGCTGAACCACTTCCTTTGTGAGTTTGTAAAGTGGTACCCTTATACAGGTCTACAGATGAGAAAGCAGTACTTATACAGCTAAAAAACAAGTGTCATAGGGTTTAAGATACATATTTTGATCTCAAGCAGGCTTTATTAGCTAGATGTCTTTATACTTGTCCTAGTTACTATCTATTGCTATGCTAAAAACACTGACCATAACCAACTTGGTGAGGAAAGGGTTTATCTTGTTTTATATCTCCCAGGTCACAGTTCCTCATTGAGGGAAGTGAGGGCTTGACCCTACAGGCAGGACCTGAAGCACAGAACATGGAAAAATGCTGCTTACTGACTTGCTCTTCTGACCTATACTCAGCCTGCTTTCACAGGACTGCCTGTCCTGGGATGACAGCACCCACAATGGGCTGGGCCCTTCCCACATCACTCCACAATCAAGACAATGCCCCACAGACATGGCCACAGGCCAATCCACTGAAGGGAATCTTCAGTTGCAGTTTCCTCTGTCCAGGTATATCAAGTTGACAACTGAGGCTATCTTGCACAATACCATGATAGGAGCTATTTCTGAGAAAATGAAGTTCTTTTACAGATGGTCTTGCCATAGTTTTACTAACTGCATCAAAATTCTTGACGGTTGGCCAGAAAGACACATAAAAAAAAGATATAGTGGAGTGAAGGGCTCTTTTCCCCTTCCATGTCTCCTTAATTTTCTCTATGTTTCTATCCACGTGAGCTGAAATTAAGCCATGCCATTTGAGTGGCAATCCTAATAAAAAGATACCTGAATATTTTTTCTTTTTTTACTTTATTATTTTTATTTTGTGTGTATGAGTGTATTACCTGCAAGTGTGAAAGTGCACCTGTGTCGTGCAGTACCAACAGAGTCTGAAGAAGGCATTTGATTCCCTTTGACCTGGAGTTACAGAAGGTTGTTAGCCTCCATGTAGTGCTGTGAATCAAACCTGTGTCCTCTGCAAGAGCAGCCAGTGCTCTTAACTGCTGAGCTATCTCTCTAGTTCCAGAAATAATTTTAAAAAACTGAATGGGTGAGCCTAAAAATAGATTGAAGATTACAGAAGATGGTTTCTTTTTGAACAGAGAGACAAATCAAGGGGAATTATCCATCTTGAATAAGAGAGAAGAAAAATATTTAAATAACAATGACCATATACTCAATGATCTGTAGAACAAATAAAATGTATGTAACCTTATTGTCAAGAGAAAAATGGGAAAGGAAACAGGACAAAACACCTAAAGAAATAATGGTCCAAGTTTCTCAACTGTGGGGGAAACCACCAGTCTACACATAAAAGAAGGGAAGCAGAGATCAGCTCAGGCAAGTGCAGTACCTGAGAAGAATCCCAAGAGAATGGTATTGATCAGATCTTCAACAGAATAATAGACGAAAACTTCCCCAAACTAAAAAAAGACAAACCAATACAAATACAAGAAGCACATAGAACTCCAAAGAGACAAGATCAGAAAAGAAATTCTCCACACCACATTATAGTTAAAATGCTAGACACCCAAAACAAAGACAAAATCTTTAAAGCCACAAGAGAAAAACAACAAGTGACCTGTAAGGAGAAAACTATCAGAATTACAACTGACTTCTTAATGCAAACTATGAAAGCAAGAAGAAACTGGAGCAAAGCATTCCCAGTGTTAAAGGACAATAGATGCCAACCCAGGTTACTATACCCAGCAAAAATGTCGATTATAATTGAATGAGAAAGAAAAACCTTCCATGACATAAACCAGTTGAAAGAATACATGTCTGGAAGACCAACCCTTCAGAGAATACTGGAAGCAATTCAAAGAACAGAAGAAAGGAACAACCATCCCTAGGCACCTAGAAAGAGAAATCAATAAAAGCATAACTGCAGAAGTAGAAACCTAAACCCAAACAGAAAATGGATAACAAGGCAAAAGGAAGCAATACAGATCTATCAGTCATAACCTTAAATATTAATGGACTAAATTCCCCAATCAAAAGACATAGACTCAGAGATTGGATTAGGAAACAGAATCCATAAATATGCTGTCTACAAGAAACACATCTTACCTTCAAGGATATGCACCACCTTAAAGTGAAAGGATGTAAAAAAGTATTCCAAGCAAATGGTACCAAAAAGACAGGAGGTGTTGCTATTTTAATATCAGACAAAATAGACTTCAAAGTAAAAGAAATCAGAAGAGACAAAGAAGGCCATTACATTTTTATCAAAGGAACAATTTACCAAGAAGAATTCACAATCATGAATATATATGCCCCAAACTCTGGTGCAGGAAACTTTATAAAGACATTTCTCCAGGACCACAAGTCACACACTAACCCCAGTACACTCATAGTAGGGGATTTCAATACCCCACTGATTCCTTTGGATAGGTCCACAGAACAAATAATAAACAGAGAGATATCTGAACTGAATGATATGATACACCAAATGGACCTCATAGACCTCTACCGAATATTCCACCCTAATACCAGAGAATACACTTTCTACTCAGCACCCCATGGAACATTCTCCAAAATCGACCACATACTGGGACACAGAAGAAACCTCCACAAATACAAAAAGATTGAAATAATTTCATGCATTCTATCAGAACCCTGGCAAATAAACAGTTTAAAATTCAATACCAGATAAGCTCTCCTGCTACAATAACAAATGGAGACTAAACAAACACACTCTTGAAATAAGAAAGGGTCAAGGAAGAGATAAAGAAAGAAATTAAAACATTCTGGAACTGAATTAACAATGACAATACAACCACAAAAAAACCTAGGGATACCTTAAAAAGCATCCTAAGAGGGAAGTTTAACCCTGGGTGCCTACATCTTAAGCAAAACAAGAAAGAGGACAAATAAATGATCTACCACTACAGCTAAGCACATATGAGAGGAAACAACAGATGAACCTAAATGCAACAACAGGAAAGAAATAACAAAAATCAGTAGAGAATCAATAAATATAAACAAAGAAAACAATACAAATAAAATACTCAAGAATCCAAAAAAGGTAGTATCTTTGAAAGAAAACAACTTATAGACAGTACCTTAATAATAGTAACCAAAGACAAGAAGGAAACCACTACTCCAAATCATATAAGCCATGATGAAGAACATGGAGTAAAATCACAGCAGACAAGGAAAAGATCCCAAAAATCATACTAGAATATTTGCAGAAAACCCTGACACGCTACCAAGTTTGAAAACCTAGAGGAAAGATGAAAAAATCGAGAAATCCTGGGAAATCTACCAAAAGCCGACCAAGAGAGACTGGCAGTCTGTAAATAGACCCATAATATATGAAGAAATTGAAAAAAGAATGATAAGAAACCTCCCAACTATAAAAAAGCCCTTGACCAGAATGGTTTCAAGTGCAGATAGTAATAAAAATATTTCAAAAAAGGACCGACACCATGTATTATGAAATTGTTTATAAAGAATATCAACTGAGAGGGAATCTCCCAAATCACTTCGTTGAGAGCCAGCATCACTCTATTACCAAAAACCAGCAAGATACAACTAAAAAAGAGCATTATAGACCCAATGCTCCCTAATAAACACAGATGCCAAATTCTAAACAGGAATACTGGACAAATCGCATATCAGACCCACATCAAGAAAGATCATCCAATACCAAGTTGGATTCATCCGAATGCAAGGAATGGATCAAATCACAGAATAAAAAAAAAATCAATAAAATCATCCAAACTATCAATGGAAATGGAAGTAAAAGAAAAACCTACTCACCAATCTTCTCAATGGTGCTAGAAAATGCATGACAAAATCCGCATCCTCTTCATGCTAAATCCTAGAGGGAACTGGCATGGAGGATCATTCCTGCAATAGTATCAAAGCCAGTATACATGAAACCCACAGACAATATAATCCCTAAATGGTGGAGAAGACACAAAACTTCCCTTTAAAGGTTAGGAACGCAGCAAGGCTGCCCACATCACCACTCCTCTTCAATAAGTGTTTGAAACACTTGCTAAGCAATAAGTGCAGAGAAAAGGAATAAAGGAGTATTAATTGGAAAGAGGACATCAAACTACCCCTTTTTGCTGATGATATGATTGTTTACTAAAGGGATGCTAAAAACTCCACCAGAAAACTCCTAGAAATGATTAAGAGTTTCAGCAAAGTGGCAGGATACAAAATTAACCTTAAAAAATCAATGGGCTTTCTTTACACCAAGAACAAGCAACTGGAGAAAAAATTCAGAGACCTCCCCACTCACAATAGCCTCAAAAATAAAAAAAAATACCTAGGAACAAACATAACCAAAGACACCAAGGCTCTCTACAACAAAAATTTTAAACCTTTAAAGAAAGAAATTGAAGAAGACATCAGAAGATGGAAAAACCTCCCATGCTCATGGATTGGGAAAATTAACATTGTAAAAATGTCCATTTTACCAAAACTCTTGTATAAATTTCACGCAATTCCAATCAAAATCTGTAAGAGTTTCTTCACAGGCTTGGAAAAAAAGACCTTAAATTCATCTGAAAAAACAAAAGACCCTGAATAGCCAAAACAACCCTGAGCGAAAAGAGTTACATAGGGTTGATCTCTATACCAGACTTCAAATTATACTACAGGGCTATACTCATAAAAACATACAGAAATAAAAAAAAAAAAAAGAAAAAAAAAGAAAAAGAAAAAAACAGCCTGGTACTGGCACAAAAACAGACCTGTTGACCAATGGAACAAAACCGAATATCCAAACCTGAGCGCCTACAATTTCAGCCATCTTATATTTGACAAGGGGGCCAAGAAGCCACAATGGAGAAAAGACAGCATCTTCAGCAAGTGTTGTTGGCAAAACTGGATCACCACTTGTAGAAGAATGAAATTAAACTCGTACCTCTCCTCCTGTACAAAAGTCAACTCCAGATGGATCAAAGACCTCAACGTGAAACCTCAAACTCTGAAGGTGATAGAAGAAAAAGTTGGCAGCAAACTACAAGACATAGGCGTAGGAAAAGACTTCCTAAATCAGACAGCAGCTGTGCAAGAATTAAGGTCAACAATTGACAAATGGGACCTCATTAAACTCAAAAGTTTCTGTACTTCAAAAGTAACAAGGAAGTGAAGAGAAATCCCACAGAGTGGGAGGAAACCTTCACCACAGAAACATTTGACAAAGCATTGATTTCCAGAAAATATAAATCCTACTCAAAAACAAAGAATAAAGAAAACAGATGACCCACCCAATAGATGGAGCAAAGAACTCAACAGAGACTTCCCAAGTGAGGAATTAGAGATGGCTGAGAAACACCTTAAGAAGTGTTCAACATCACTAATCATAAGGAAATGCAAATCAAAACCACTTTAAGATATCATCCTACTCCAATAAGATTGTCTAGGATCAAGAAAACAAATCATACCAAGTGCTGGAGAGGTTGTGGGGAAATGGGAACACTCATCCACTGCTGGTGGGAATGTTAACTCGTACAGCCACTATGGAAAGCAGTGTGGAGAACCCTTGGAAGACTTGGAATGAACTTGCCACCCAACCCAGCCATACCACTCCTAGGCATGTACCCTCAAGCTTCACCCCACCGCAGAGATACATGCACGGCCATGTTTATTTCAGCTCTCTTCACAATATCAAGGAGCTGGAACAAACCCAAATGCCTCTCCACTGATGAGTGGATAGAGAAAATGTGGTACATCTACACAATGGAATTCTATGCAGCAGTGAAGACAGATGACATCATGAGCTTTGCAGGAAAATGGCTAGAGCTAGAGGACATCATGCTGAGTGAAGTAACACAGTCCCAGAAAAACAAACGATGAATGGTATCCCTCATCTGTGGATGCTAGTGCCAATCTAGTTGTAAGTATTTCTTGTGCATGGCCCCTTGAGCTCTTGTCCAAAGCAGTTAGGAGTGATGCATATTGGAAACAACAACAACAACAACAACAACAACAACAACAACAACAACAGAAAGGACTGCATCGAAGAACTGACTGAAACTGTGAACTTCTGCTCAAAACAGTCAAATTCCTCATAGAGAATATTGAGAAAGTCTAAGAAAGAGATGAAAAGCATGTTTGGCAGAATGCATGAGCTCTGGTGGGGTGGGAGAATGGGCGGGGACACGGGTCTAGATTTGATTAAAAAATAAAATAAATTTATGTGAAAAAAAAAGAAAAGAAGAGAACCAAGCATCATTAGGATAAAGACAAAGAGATCCATACGGGAGTCTTATGGTGGCACTTTCTAGTCAATTTGGTAAACAGCAAAGATATTGACAAAAGCTTAAAAGCAAATGTAGATAAGACACATTAATGTAAAGGAAAAATAATATACAGATGAAGTCCAGAATACAATGCAATTGCCTGATTAAAACTCCTGAAAAAGACCTACCAATTCAGAATTTTGAAGCCAGTTGAAGTATTCCTCAAAAAATATTTTAGAATACACAAAGTTGAAAGGATTAATGACCAGTAGATGATAAAAGACTTTTTTAAAGAAAAATAGTTAGGAAAAACAAATGCTTAAAGTAAACATACTAACATTTTGTTACTGATTTTGTAACATATATGTGTATATCTATACCTATGACTATATGTATCACTGTAGCGATATAGATATATATGATATAGATATAGATAATATACATATAGATATTGATAAGAACAAAGGATGAAGGATTGGATTTAGCATTGTGAAGCTTTTATCTATAAAATATTATAATATTTATGGGAAAGATTGCTCAGTCGTTAAGAGCACTATTCTTGCAGAAGACCTGGGTTTGAATACCAGCACTCACATGGAGGGTAACAATGGTTTATAACTCTAGTTGGGGGGGATCTGAAACCCTCTTCTGACTTCCATGGACATTGCACAACACAGGTACAGTTACATATATGCAGGCCATACACTCATACACATAAAATAAAAACAATAAAAATAAAGTATTAAAATATTAACTCAAGGTAACTATGATGGTGTAAGGCTTAATATTGGAATCCCTAAAATATGAGTTAAGAAAGCATTGCAGTATGGAGTTGAAGAGACAGCTCGGCAGTTAAGAGCACCAGCTATTCTTGCAGAGGACCCAGGTTCAATTCCCAGCATCCACACAGCAGCCTACAACTGTCCGTAACTCTAGTTCCAGGGGATCTGACACCCTTTTCATGGGCATTGTATAACACAAGTGCAATTACATAAATTCATGTAATACACTCACATACATAAAATAAAAATAATAAATAAAAGATTTTAAAACCAATGCAAAGTAGGTGCATCTCATTGAAAGCACTCACATAACATACACAAAGCTCTGTGTTCAAACTCCAGGACTAAAAATAAACAGCACACAAAGATGTACAGCTAAAAATACACCAAAAAAATTAAAATATGATACTAAAATATCAATTAATTCAAAAGAAGGAACAGAGGCGAATGAAAGAAAAAGCAATCAGCAACAGGGCCTTCCTTGGTCATCTCAAATAACAGGATGCTGCTCCCTTTTCTGTACGCTCTCACCATGATCACAGAATCTTTTCTTACATTATGCATTGCATGATTGCCACTTGTTTTTATTTTACTTTCTACTGGATAAGAGTTCCTTCAAAATGAGGTTGTGAAAAGAAAATTCTGTAGACAAATTCACTGGATTCATTTTGTGTCTTCTGATTGTCTTGCCTGTTTGCCTTTTTTTTTTCTTGTTTTTTTTGGAGGGAATTTTTTACATGTATGAATGTATTGCCCACATGTATGTGAGTGTACCCATGTCATGCAATGCATGTAGAGGACAGAAAAGGGGATTGGAGTCTCTGGAACTGAAGTTATTCATGGTTGTAGCTTTCATGTGGGAGCTGGCAACTGAACCCAGGTCCTCTGCAAAAGCAGCCAGTGCTCTTAACCACTGAACCATCTCTCCAGTGTCTGCCTTTGGATTTTTTGAAATGAGTAGCCAGAAGTAGACTTGGACAATTCTACAATTTCTTTGCATATTTCATATAAACTTTTCTTTCCTCCAGGCAATTGAGTTAAACTATTCTTCATCATGCCAATTCACCAAGAACCCTTTACAAACTATATCTAAACCATGTAGCGATGGGGTTTCTTCTTGATGACAGACAACTCCAACAACTGATCATGAGGCCACACCGTTCTCAGCTGTGAGGTGTCATAACTACCCTGATACTGGTAGAGCCATAGGAATGGGAATTATAACACACCTGCTATTGGTGTGTAGGAAGATCAAGTTTGAATTATGGGCTAGCACACCTCAGGGCACTGTGTGGCCAAGGGTCTGACCCTGCCCCAAGGAGGAGCAAACATGGCCTAGCTGAGTGATGCTGGGTGGGGCAACGGTGTACAGTGGCACAGAGTTGGGGGGCCTATGATTGGCTGTGGGAACTGACATCATTTGGTTTATAAAAGCAAGCTGTAGCAAAGGAGTAAATTTAATTTCATAGTAAAATCATCATGGAATTCCCAGCTGTTCTTTTTATTAATTATTGCATGCATACAGGCCAAGGTAGGCCTGCATTTAGTTCGGGTGGCCAGTGGGTTGGAAAAAGGTCCCCTTGTGGACCACCAATCTGGGTAGCTGGTGTTGTGAGTGGACATAGGCTGAAGATAGGCCATCAGCAGTCTCTGGTCAGGTGGGAAGTCGTGGCCAAGAGTGGAACACATGTCCCGTGGGTCCAGGCTAAGGGCTGAGCTGGAAGTACCACTCAGGCTGGGCTATAGGAAGTAACTGGCTGGCCTCTGCGCTGAGGGTTCAGTTCCCCACAGTGTCCACAAAGTGAGCACTCTGTTCCCATTCCCCTTAACAGGGCCATGTGGTCCCTGTTTGGCATAAAAATAAAGCTTCCTACCTAAATTAAAACTTTCATTGTTCACATATGTGTATGTAGATGGAAGACTTTGAAAAAATCTCCAAAGTATTAACAATTATAGTGGATGCACAGTTGAAATTCAGAAATTAATTGTATATAATAGAAAAGCAGAGTAAGTGTAAAATATACCATTCACAATACAGTTAAAGAATGTTTAATATAAGACCTGCAAGTTCTCTATACAGAAAAAATCATTACTAAAAAAATTAAGGAAAATAAATTGAAGAATATACCACCAGGGGCTGGAGAGATGGCTCAATAGTTAAGAATACATGCGGCATTGGTTTGGTTTGGTTTGGTTTCCAATAGCCACATGACATCTCATAATCATCTGTAACTCCAGTTCAGTGAGGATCTGACCCTGTTCTGCCTTCCTTGAGCACTAGGCATGCACATACATAACATTTGCAACAGTCATATACATTAAAATATCTTATGAGCCTCTCTTTCCCTTGCCCCTTCACTCTGCCTCTCTCTCCCTCTCTCTCTCTGTCTGTCTCCTTTCCTCTCCTGTTCACTCTCTGTATTTCTCCTCTCCCTCTCCCACTTTCACTCTGCACACCATTTCACTTCCTTCGCTCTACATTCCTTTCACCCCCAAATAAAATAAAAAAATAACCTCTTAAAAATAAAATACCATGAATGCATTTCCAAAAGCTAAGTATTGTAAAGATGAAAACTTCAGGTATTGATGCATGTAGCCCATGTAATCCCACGAGAAACTCTCCAGAGCTATTTTGGCAGCTCTCCTTTGAGAATCTCACAGTGAGGTTCTCAGATTTGTCTTACTTGCTTCCTGAATACCTTTCTCTTAACACTGCTCTTTAATTCTAAATTCCAATCTCTTAATAGGGGTTGGTGAGATGGTTCACCAGTTAAGAGCACTGGCTGCTCTTGCAGAGGACCCAGGGTCAATCTCAGCACCCACACAGTGACTGACAACCAACTCCAGTTCCAGGGGACCTGATGCTCTTTCCTGACTTCATGAGTATCGCATGCATGAAGTGCACCTACATACATAGAGACAAAACCCATGTACACATAAAATACATAAATGAATAAAAATAAATAAAAGAACCTCACAATAAACTTAATCTGTTTCCAAAAAGACAAGTTATTTTGTTATTATTGAAATAAACAAACTAATTACATCATTTATACTGGGGCAAAATTGACAACTCACTGTTAAATGGGGCCATAAGAGAACTTGATTGTTGAGCTTTAATACTTACTAAGAAGGTACAGATACAAAGAGTGTGGTGCTGGTACAAAAAGAGACAGACAAGCCTATTATCTGAAAATACTAGAAAATTGGAGATCTGCGAAATGGCTTAACGGGTAAAGGTGCCCACTGCCAAGCCTGATGATCTGAGTTTGATTCTTGGGAACCAAATGGTGGAAGGAGAGGTCCAACTCCCTCAGGTTGTGTTCTTCATTGACCTCCACACACTCACTGTGGTGCACACACACACACACACACACACACACACACACCAAATAAAAGTAATAAAAAAGATAAAACTAGAAAATTTAGAACTGGGTACTGTATAGGGGGACACACTAATGACAGAGGTGGGAAAGTACAGGAACAGGTAATCGATGATCTTTTCAGGTAACATTGCTAAGTCAGGGTATTTATTTTCTAAAACTATTGCAACTACAAAATCAGTGTCTTAGAACAATAAAATTTACTACAGTATTTCAGAAGTATGATGAATATATCAATGGGCTAGAACCAAAGTATTCAGAAGCTGCATCCTGAAAAGTTCAGATGGGGAATCAAGAGGGACACTGAGATGGATTGTTGAGGAGCAGGGAGCTTATTAGAAGAGTTAATGCTATAGTCAGACAGACAGACAGACAGACAGACACAGGCACTCTGAGGAAAGGTTCAGGCCCCAGCACTAGAGATAGACAGCATGGTGGTAGCTCAGAAGAGAGGAAATCATAGCCGTGTGGCAGAAGCGAAGGGTCTCTTCTTACATCTTTCAGAGGTGGGGTGGTTTCACAGCACAACCCTGCAGTGAGGGTCTCTAGTCCCCTTGCAGGAGACAGGGAAGGGTTGAGGAACAGAATGCACAGATGGCTCACTTCCACAGGAGGGAAACCCTAAAACCTGGAAGTCTGTTAGCTAAGGAGTCAATGTCTCCGAATGGTGCCTGTTGGTGTCTATGAGGTGGGAAAGGCTGTAGCAGTATGTGTTGTGGCCTGAACTGCTACTAGATCATAACATTACACTCTTGCACATTCTTTCCTAAAGGTTTTAGATTTATTTCCATGCTCACATTCCCACCACTGTTCCTTATTAGCTAAATACCCCATACTATCTTCAAAACTAGTAATGTCCTTGGTCATGAGCACCAATTACCACCTTATAAAATGACCTTATAAAATTTAAAAATATCAAGGAATGACCCTTCAAAATCAAGTGTTTTAAATTTTGTCAACTCCCATGCACAATACAAGATCTAATAGATTACAAGGGCTGGAGAGAGAGCTCAGTTGTTAAAGGCTAAGGTTAATAAGCAACAGATTATAAGACTTATTGAGAAAAAATCATATAGGTTGTAAGGGTGCTTTGTTTCAGCCATTTGCCACTGTACCCAACAAGTCTCCTGTTCAGTACAAAGGACTAGGTTAAGTTTACAAGAAACAAATGCTTTTGTGTTTACATTATATGGACAAATTGTCATTTGGTGTTTGAGCTCACTTGAGAAGTTGGCTGTGGAGATGGGACTTAGCCTTCCCACTTCAGACCCAAGCATTTGTGTCTCAGAATGTTCATGAAGGCAGGTAACAAAACAGCTCTCATTAGTAAAGGCATTGGGCCCTTGAGGACAGATAAGGAACAAAAGTTATCCTTCTGTATTTTAAAGATAAATTCACCTTTTGTTTTTGATCTCAGAAGAATAGCAGGTAACTCTTGCTGGGGTTTTTGGGGGGATGGGGTGGGGGGAAGCTTCCTTTCACTTCTTTACATATGGAATTTCCAGGTCCTTTGAAAGAGCACACAGTGGTCCTTTTACCTGCTGAGCCATCTCTCCAGCTGAAGGGACAGAAGGAGGCCAGTGGAATTTTCCATCTTGATAAACAACTGCACCTTGCAAAATAGCAGCCCCTCCCCAGGTTATTGAATAATAGGTTAACAAATAACAGGCTGGCAAAATAACAGGAAGTCACAGTTGGTTGCAGTTCCAGTAAGGAGCTACCCTGAGGGTCTGACCCCCAGGACACCTGCATAACAACATACTAAGTATTTCCCCATTTTTATTTCCCCATTTTCAAAAGTAACCAATCTGTGTAAAGGTCACTTCGAGTGACCAATGAAGAAATAACTCATTGCTGTTGCTGTAATCTGCTCTGCTCAAAATGTATAAAAGCTGGGTACTGGGTTTGTTCAGGGTTCTGCCTTTCCCCACTGTACAGGCAAACCCCGGTGCACCAGCAAATAAACCTCTTGCTTTTGCATCGAGATTTGTCTCTGCGTTTCTCACTCGGGAGTCTCCCAAGGGTAAGGCTCGTTTTGGGTCTTACACAGCCCCTACATTAATTTTTAAATTCTTCTTCTCAATTCCCCCTCAACACCTGCTGGAAATCATCTTCAATAGCAAGAAGTTTTACCCAAACCTATGGACTTTTTTTTTTTTTTCAAAGTAAAGACTTTTTTTTTAATATACCAAATACTCACAAAAGCACTTTAATTCCTTTGTCATTTCTCAGAAAAGTTATGGACATATTTGAAACTTAAAATCTTGGTTACATGAGAAAGCTATCCTCTGCATTGAGTGGAATTAAGCTCGTACCTAATAGCCTTTACGCCAGCTTTCCAAAAGTGGCAGCAGTGCCAGTTGTCCATAGAAATCCAGAACACTGTATCCACACAGCCTTGCTTGGGCAAGCATTCCACAAGGTCCAGAGTTTACAACTTTCCTCTTGCTGTAGAGCAGTGATTAGAATCCCATCTAACATGACTATACTCAATGTCTCTAATGCTTTTTGCAGCCTAAGGATTCTAAAGTGCCTATTAATATACTTAAACAAATTAGCAATATAGTATCAGGATCATAGGGAAATTCCTCCATATAACATAGAACAGAATAGGCCTAGAATTTTAACTACATTTTTATATTCCTCTTAGTTGATTTCAGAATATAAGCATAGAGAAATAATTCTGATTTAATCCTATTTCAGATAGTTACTGGTATGATGATGCTGGGAGGAGAACAAAAACCTCTTGTTTGTTCTTATTTAGAGAAGGCTATTTTGAGATCCAGGAAACCAATGGAACAGCTTTAGTTCTATAAAAATAGTAAGTGAAGTGAGGTGCGTTTAACTATAAAGAGACTATGCAAGTATTTAAAGTGATTATCAATTATTATTAAATCCAAAAATTCCATTGCAATTGTGGCTAATCTGAGTGGCAGTTTAGGAGTTTAAAAGATAGTTAAGTGGACAAAAGTCACAGATATTACTGATAGAGTGCCAAGCCCTGACACATGGCCTGGTGAGCTTTAGAAATGTGGCCCATAATCATGTTTTCCTGGCTTTGGGGCCCAGGCTATAGACCCCAGTTAGTTTAATATGAGCGGCAGTGGGCCCACAGTGGAAAGCTGATAGAAAAGGCATCAAGAGGAAGCCTGCTGTGTGCTCCCCTCCCCATCTAGCTTGCTCTTTGCCCTCAAAGATGGGACCCGGTACTGCCTTTACAGCTCTGAGTGAGAACAAGGGATGTGTGACTCATGGTGTGTGGTTTCCATGCCAACACTGAACTGAATCAGTTGGCCTCTTACTTGCTCAGTGGAGGCACCACAAACCTCAGGCAGGGCTCACCAGATGTCCCTAGGCTACCCAGGCAATCCTGGCTAGGGGAATGCCCCTCAGGCCGAGATGTAGCTGTTTTACCCTGCCCTACTGTGGTGCTGTTGCTGGATATCCTCATACAACCTTGGCTGGTATTTACATTTCAGTAAGTGGGGATTTTATGCTGCATTCTCATCTAGCACAGAACATTTTAACTGACGGCCTTCACAAAGGAAGACACATACCCAGCCTTCTAAACTATATGGATGTTTTGGGCATGTCAGACTAAATAAATTTTAGTAAATCACTACAACTGTATATCCAACTTGGAAAGCAGAGTCTTCCTTTGTAAAGATGCCAAACTCTAGCCTCAGAGAATAAGAAAGGCATCATTTTTTTTTGAGACAGGGTCTCCCTGTAGCCCCAGCCTTCCTGGAACTAAGCCTATAGACCAGGCTGGCCTTGAACTCAGAGATCCGCCTGCCTCTGCCTCTCGAGTGCTGGGATTAAAGGCATGCGCCACTACACCTGGCTTAAAGATGGTCCTTAGCCTCCATGCGGGTTCTAGGAATTGAACCTGGGTCCTCTGCACAAGCAGCTGGTGCTCTTAACCGCTGAGCCATCTCTCCAGCTGCAGAAGGTCACTACTTCTTAAGTGCACACTAGTGTGACGTGACAGAGATTGTGTCTAGATGCTGACAGCACGCGTGGAGCTGTCAGGGTGTGGAGTCCACTTGGACAGCGAGCACCTGAGGGCTCTGGTGGCTCTCGTTTCGTGAAGTCATGTTTTAAAGTTCCTGCATTCCTAGCTATGCCTCATGGGAAAATTTGGAGAAATGGTAGATAATTAGTTCACGTGAGAATACCCAGTATGGGCATGGTGGTGGACACTGTCAATCCCGGCACTAGGGAGGCAGAGGCATGAGGATCACTTTTGAGATGGAGGCTAGTCTAGTCTATGTAATGAGCTCTGGTCCAGATGGGGCTACAGGGAGACCTGTTTCAAACAAACAAACAAACAAACAAACAAACACAAAAACAAAAAAGGAGAACACTGCAGTGACGGGATGGAGTGCTGTATACAACTCTTCCTGACTCAACATTGAACTACTTCAACTGTTTTTGCATTTGCATAAAAAAATCCATGCATCATATGGAATTCCTTTTCTCAGCTAAGCCATTCTAATGCTTCATACACCCAAACGAAGCAGAATTAATCAAACCTATTAGATTTATTCCTAATCCCTAAAGGACTTCTGTCTTTAGCATTTCCATGCTAATTAAAACTATTGTTGTTGCATTGCTTTACATGTCAGATGTGGCTGCCTCCTAAATACAATACTTATATAACTTCTTAACTGTTTCTCCCAGACTTGAAGAACAATTAAGAAAGTCAGGAAATGTTGAGGAAGACACCTGAAGCCAGCTCAAACACTGCAGGAACTTTCTGAGCTAGACCAGGCCAAGTCCATCTCTCTTTTCCTTGGTTCCAAAAGCTTCCTGGGTACTGTGAGCTGCATGATTCATGTCCCTTACTGGAATGTGGGCCTCTTCGTAGTGAGAATCAGGTATGAGCCATTCTGAGTCCCAGCCACCCCGCAGCATGTCTGGATGCACTCAGCCAAACTGAACTGAACTGAACATGAAACTGCAAATGTCCATCTCTTCTCACTGTGAGGGTCTAGATAGCCCCAGTCACGAAGGCCTTTACAGACACGGCCATCACGGGGCCCAAGAGGGCTTCCAGTGACCTCCTAGAAGTGTGACTAGGCCACTGTGGGCCAGAACCAGCACGTATGGTAAGGAGAGGGGAGAGGGCAGATCAGCATTGACAGTATACATTCTTTCCAGAAGTGAGCTGAGCTCCCCAACCCTGGGACCAGCAGGACATGCCACATCCTCCACAAGAAAGCCAAGAAAGGGTCTTTCCACAAAGGGCTGGCAGCTGTAAAATACAGTTGCCTTCACTCTGAATAGCTCCTCCATCTGGTTCATGATACTCTGAATTCTCCAAGTTCTTAGTGAAATTAAGGCTAGGGTCACAGTTCATGACACCAGATGCTACATAGAAAGCAAGTCAAGATATAAAAGAAAACTGTAAGAAAAACAATTTTTTCATTACAAGACTAATTTAAGAGTGACAGTAATCTCATGGGGCTGGAGAGATGGCCTAGCGGTTTAGAGCGCCGACCACTCTTACAGCAGACCCAGGTTCGATCCCCAGCACCCACATGGCAGCCGAGAACCGTCTGAAACCCCAATTCCAGGAGAACTCCAGTTCCAGGGGAATCCAACACCCTCTTCTGACCCCTGCGGCATAGCACGACACGGGGGCACAAACTTGCATGCAGATAGTACATTGATACACATACAGAAATAAATAAATACTGGGCGTGGTGGTGCACGCCTTTAGTCCTAGCACTTGGGAGGCAGAGGCACGCGGATCTCTGTGAGTTCGAGGCCAGCCTGGTCTATAGAGTGAGTTCCAGGACAGCCAGAGCGACAGGGAGACCCTGTCTCAAAAAGACCAAAAATAAATAAATAAATAAATAAATAAATAAATAAATAAATAAATAAATAAAGAGTGACAGTAATCTCAGATCACCAAACTGCTACTGTTGGTAATGGGGGCTAGAAAATGCCAACAACATTGGAAAAGGACCCACAAACAAAAGTACCAAAGCTCAGGGTAACTGACTACACGGTGGTTTCAATGGTTTCAGTCACTTCCAGGTCAGACTGCGGTGGAGAGAGAAGGGTGCATTCATAGGGCTCCCAGATGCTCTCAGGACTGTAATCTTCCTCAGAACTTAGTTCTGCTCCTTCTTCTCTGTGTCCTCGTCACATGACTCCACATAGTGACCCCCAATCACATTGATCCCAGAGTCCTCAGAACTCTAGGGAGAAGAGCACTGATCTAGCTTTGGTGTATCAGTCTCTTTTGAAATTAAGGCATCCTGTGCAGAGACGTCCTCGGGGCTCGGCTTCTGGGGCGCCGGCTGCTTCTGCACATAGCACATCTTCCCATTGATGCACTTCACCTGGTAGCTGTCCATGAAGAGGTCTGAGATCACGCAGTACCTTTTGGTGATAAACTAACTTGGGGTGGGGGGGGGGGTGCTGGAAGACTGATGCAAACTTCAAAAAGTGTTTGGTGAGGGAGACCTAGATCTGAATGGTGTTGGTGGGCTCTCCGGGCCTCGCGCGAGGATCTCAGTGCTTGGCAGCTGCTCCACGGCAGTCATGGGCTGGTACACATATTTGCAGTGACACCATCCCAGGTGGCAGCACCAGTGCAGCTTGAAGCACTTGCCCTGGCTGTGCGTGGCACAGATGGACAGCCCATCGCAGGGCTGGAAGTCGGGTCTGCGGGCAGCGCAACTGCACTCCAGGACCTGAGCCTTGTCCAATTTCTCTCTCTCCCAGCCCCGCTCAGGTGCCTGCGCGGCCGCACTCATCTCTGCTCCAGGCTGAGCTCACAACCACAGGCTCCAGGGGCCGGAAGCGAGCAGAGCCGGCTGCGGGCGCAAGGGACGGCCACCTCATCAGGACAGAGCGGCGGGAGGCGCAGAGATGGGGCTGGGCCTGGAGCCTCCCAGCACTGCACCAGGCTCCCTCAGCTCCGCTCCGCCACCTATGGACTCATTTAAACTTCTTTAAGAACCAAGAACCAACTCATGGCTGGATCCTTTTCCTCTCATTAATTACAACGGAGGCTCCACATCTGCGGCTTCTCCTCTGGATCCCAACATGACTGGTAAAGCTATACCAGGAGCTGGGACCACAAGACAGCAACATGGCAGCAGCAGAATGACCCTTTCCTGAATTTCAAGTGCATGAACAGCCATCCTGTTTGCATGCATTATCACACTGATCCCATGCCTGTGCCAACATTTCTGGAGAATTCTCCAAGATAATATGCTGACTCATGCTGTTTCTGTAGCACACTGCACACTAACCAGCCCACTACCAGTGACACCAGCCAACAGACTTGATGCTTCTCTGATCAAAGAGGGAAATATGAGAAGTAATTTTTGGGGAACTCCTTCTATTGCATGGAAGTATGGGCATGCTGCTTTTATTAAATAACAACAACAACAACAACAACAACAAATAAAGAGAAACTGTGGGAGTGACTTTTACAATATGGACACATTCTGAACAGAACCAGCCCTGTATAAGACAAGAGTTACCAGGAAAAATCTGAAGGAATAGACTCCCAGCAGTTTAAGTCTCTTCTTGACCTTAAAATGGATGGTAAGTGTCAGGATATTTTACATTGCACAATAACTGTCACACTCCAGTAACAACAGGAGTATGGAGCAGCTAGTTACAATGCATGCACAGCTAGGAAGCAGAGACAGATGAATGCTGGTGGTCTGTTTCCTTTCTCCTTTTTATTCAGTCCAAGATCTAAGTCCATGAAGAGTGCTTCTATCAGTAGAGAGTGTCTTTTCTCCTCAGTTAAACTGCTCTGAAAACACCCTCACAGATATGGCCCAAGGTTTGTTTCCTAGGTTGACACAAAATCCCATCAACTTAACAAGCAAGATTAACCATCACAATTCCACTCCTTCTTAACTCAATACCCAAAAACAGTATTTTGAAGCCACAACATCTCCCTCTCCACCGCCCCCATCAGCTCATGCCTATCCATAATGGAAAATACATTAATTCTAATTTCAAAAGTTCCCATTTGTTAACTGGGACATCCCAGCACTCTTCAAACATCCAAAGTCTCATTTAAGAATCAAGCCAGTCTCTGAACTGTGAATAAATGCTAGTCCTGCATTGAAAGGTGCCTTCTCTTTCAAAGTTATTTGACAGGGAATTCACTGCATTCTTCTATAATTTCCAGGCACTCTGGAAATGTGCTTTTCTAAAAATCAAAGCAATATTAGTCTCCCATCTATTTCTTTCTCAGTGATCAGAAACTTCATACCTTTGAGGTCCTTTTGACTAACAGCTTGTTCAGGTTAATATGATTCACTAAATAATTGTTATGAGCAATGCAGTTTTTTAAAAGGGTTTCACACCTACATGACTCTTTTCTCATGAACTTTATAAAATAATGAAGGTAATGTCTGCAGAGAACACTTTAATAAAAACAAAAACAATGAATGCTATACTAAAGTTATTTTTAAAGATGAGGACTTTCTGGTTAGAACTAAATGTGGAAGATAGACTCTTCTTCCTTAGTTGTTAGGGATGATCAGGTGGAGTAACACTGTAAATAGAGAAAGTTTAGATTAAGTTAAAAATGATGATAACAATAATAAAGAGGAGTTGTAGCACTGGATAAATGTGTTTATTTTTCCAATACATTAGAAGAAAGAAGATGCATATGTTGAACGATCCCTCCATCTCTGGTATGAATCCAACTTGATCATGATGATCTTTTTGATGTGGGTCTGTATGCGATTTGCAAGTATTTTGTTGAGAATATTTGCATCTATGTTCATTAGTGAAATGGGTCTATAGCTATAGCTTTCTTTTTTGCTTCTATCTTTGCCTGGTTTTGGTATGGTTTTGCTTCTATCTTTTTTTTTTTCTATCTTTTTTCTATCTTTTGCCTGGTTTTGCTTCTATCTTTGCCTGGTTTTAGAGTGATGCTGGCTTCATAGAAGGAGTTTGGGAGAATTCCCTCTGTATCCTTTTTTTATAGTAAATTAAAAAAAATTGCCATTTTGTATTATATATATATATATATATATATATATATATAAAAATAATATATATATATATTACAGATTATGTTACATCAAATCTGAACTCCTAGATCTCACACCCTAATCCCCCCCAGCCAGAGCTACATGCTATTCTGCAAACGACAGTTTTGTCTTCGTTTTTCTCATCTTTCTTCATGTGGAAGTTGACTGTGTTTGAGTGGAATTCCACTGTTGTCAGACAGTTCTTTTTCATGCCTTTTCTGTTGTTGTTTGTTCTTTCCCAATATGAATCACTCCCAATTAGCTTGGATAAAAGCTCAAGGGACCATGCACAAGAAGTATTACAACTAGGTAATTGGCACTAGCATCCACAGATGAGGAGATACCATTTGTCATTTGTTTTTTCTGGGACTGTGTTAGCTTTCACTTAACATAATATCTTTTAGTTCCACCATTTACATGCAAAGTTCATGATGTCATCTTTCTTTACTGCTGCCATAGAACTCCATTATTGTAGATGTACCACATTTTCTTCTATTCTACTCCTCAGTTAGGCGACACTTGGGTTGGTTTCAGCCTTTTTCTATTGTGACAGAGCTACAATAAACATGGCCTGTGTATGCTATCCTCTGTGTGTAATATGAGTCTTGTGGGTATATACCCAGGAGTGGTATGACTGGGTCAGGTGGTAAGCCTCATTTTGGTCTTCCAAGGGTTCTCCACACTGCTTCTATATGGCTAGTACAAGGTTTACATTTCCACCAGCAGTGGATGAGTGTTCTCCTTTCCCCACAACCTCTCCAGCACTTGGTATCATCTGTTTCTTGCATCTACCCAGTCTTATTGGAGTGAGATGATATCTTAAAGTGGTCTTAATTTGCATTTCCTTAATTATTAGCAACTTTGAACTTTTTTATTTAAAATGAGGGCTTTGTTTTAATTTTATTTATTTTTGTATTGTATGAGTGTACTGTCTGCATGTAGGTCTGTGCACCCTTGTCGTGCAATGCGTGGAGGGTCAGAGAGGGCATTGGATTCCCCTGGAGACTGGAGTTCTCCTGGGAATTGGAGTTACAGATGGTTCTTGGCTGCCATGTGGGTGCTGGGGATCGAACATGAGTCCTTTGCAAGAGCAGTCCAGTGCTCTTAACCACTAGGCCTATCTTCCAGCCCTGAACTTTTTTTTTTAATTTAAATTTTTATTGATGGTTTTGTGCATTTCGTACATCTTTTCCAATTCAGATCAGGCATATTTCCTTTCTCCTTCCCCACCCACCTCCACCAACTACCATCCCAGATTCATGTATTCTGCCATAACGTGGCCTGATAGTTTTCATGTTTTTTTTTTCTTTTTTTTTTTTCATTTTTTAAGCTATAAGTGATAAATACCTGAGTATAAAGCAATCCCTCAGTGCATAAACCAATCCTACAGACTGTTGTGCCCAAACCCCAAGCAAGGTCCCACCATTCAGCTTGGGGGGTAGTACAGGTTGTTGGTTCACATGATCCTTCAATCAGTTGTAAATTGTCCAGACTACATCGCTAGTATATTCACCATGTCACCCATTCTGCAGCCTTTACATTCTACTCACCCCCTTTCCGCAGATTTGTTCCCTAGGCTTAGCAAAAGGGCACAAGGGAGATGAGACCAGATCAAACATGTCCTACGTCTCTCCTGGAGCTGTTGGACATGTGGTTCCCTGGTTCAAATCTCTGGCTGTTTCCTTTCCATTGAGAGCTGACAATTGTGTTCAGGAAGTAACCTGTTCAATCCTACTAATGAAATCAAAAAGCAATTAGATATATAAGGGAATAATTTAGCCAGACAGCACTATAATCATGTTTATGGTAGGTTACTTTGGCATGAACACATATGTATTGAGATGAATTTAATCCATGAAATTATCAATTTTTACCCCCTGATAATATAGAAATCAGGAGTAATTACTGTGGCTTAATACATTTCTCTCAACTGTAGAGGATGTAGGCTTGTCGCATCAGCAGCCACGGTGTTTCCCTGCCAATTAGGAGAGGTCAATAGCGCCATAATAGATTGTGGGATATTAAAGGCATTAATTAACAGGCAAACAAACATGGCCTTCCGCCTCTGCCTTGGCACAGTATTTCCAGGCAGGTGAGGTATAGCTTGGTGCTGCACGGTGGAGTCTTGATGACTCAGGAGAATGACCATGATTTGCTTTATTGTTTAGTGGCCATTTGTAAGTTCAACACTGTTACTACCTCTCGGCATATTCCAGAGGCCCATTGCTAGAATAACACTTGCCACGTGCAGTCTCAATACACCTAAAATATCCCTCCCACTCCCTCCATGTTGATCGTCAGGTCTTTGGCAGCAGGGATTTATCGCCTCTCCTCCTGCATGTACCCCACTTAGGGCAAGAAGCCTTACCTTTGTTGGGGCCGTTAGGATCCCTGGCCAACATCCCCCATGAGTAGCAACAATCCATGTGTTCTGATGGTCAGATGCTCTGCATAATATACTTTGCCTAAGTGCGATAGCCCAAGGACTTTAGTATTATAATATTTATGTTTTCTGAATTCAGGATAATGCCTTTCACAGAGTCTTATGTCTATTTAGAGTCAATTTAAAGAAAGGCATTTTTACCGTTTTTATAAGGAAATTACCTT
Source organism: Rhizomys pruinosus (assembly GCA_009823505.1). Lineage (NCBI taxonomy): Eukaryota > Metazoa > Chordata > Mammalia > Rodentia > Spalacidae > Rhizomys > Rhizomys pruinosus. The sequence continues at coordinate 3,009,968 of VZQC01014507.1, forward strand.
CATATATAGTTGTCTCCATTACAGTCTGGGAACGACGTCATGCGTCATAATTTCTCCTGTTTCTAGGGGGGGGCAGAAAAAGTCATCATTCAAAAACCTTTGTTGCACCTAGAAGAGGTACAATAAGTTTCAATTATGGCCACTCATTTATAATAGTTTGTTAAATGTAGGATCCACAGAAGGGTTCGATGTTTATGGAATCCTAGGGCTTTTTCTTCCTTTTCAATGTTTCAGACTGGGTCCAACCATTTCAGTTGGCACTAATTCTTGGTAAACATTTCTGCACAATGCAAGAGCTGTATCTTTTCTTTCTCACGCCCGTTAAGTTGGTGACATTTGTCCTGATTGGAACAAACAAATCTTTTCCGTAGTTTAGGTTTTAAGTTTGAACTTTGCAAGGTTTTTGACATAAGAGTTTCATGCTGTTGTATCCCCCCCCTTGTTTTAACCCATGAGTCCTCCAGAAGACAGTTTATTATACATCACGTATAGGTTGGAATCAAGCGAACAGATTTCATACAAATTCACCCATGATTTTTTTTTTTACTTATTGAATTTTTTTTTTTTTTTTTTTTGGATTGAACTTAGTTTTTCATTAAATGTCTATGCTAAAAGAGAATGTTGTACAAGTGTACGAGATGACACAAGAAATTATAGAGAACGTTTGTTTATGTCCAATCCCAAGGTTATTGCTCTAAGATTTTGTGTAAAGACAAATGTGGACACAGCGAATTATATCTACATTATAACTCAGATGCACCTGATAATGGTGAATTGGGAAGGGGGAATGGTGGGAGAGGTACATCGGATGTATACTTCGATCAAGGCATATTTAATTGAGTGAGATTCAGCAAGTACTCGAGTTTTTTGCCTGACACGGTCTACAGGATACATGGTGTTTAGGATTAGTAAAAGTAATATGTGTATGTTAAAACAAATTGGGTTTAACAGTGATTGAACATTTTTTAAGATGTTTTCTCTCAGCCATCTTCTAATTCCTACCTTTGTGAAGAGTCTCTGTTTTAGCTCTTTGCTCCATCTTTTTGAGTTTCATTGTTTTCTATTTCGAGGATCTTTGTTTGCTTTCTCTTCTTTGTTTTTTTTAGGTTTATATATCTCTGAAAACAGATGCTTTGTTCAGCATGTACTGAGATGAAAAAGTTTAACTTTTATGAAAATCAACAAAAATTTATACATAATTAATCATCGATTTATCGTTCATTATTGGTGCTCACAAATTTCATGAATTTCTATTCATACTATGTTTGTCTATATTATCTTCACCATCACATTATCATATCATTCTAAAACATTTTATATACTATCTATCAACTCATATCCAATTCCCTTTAATCTTTATCCGATTAAACAGGTTTCGCTCCCACTTCGGTTTTCTCTTCATCTTTCCCTTGATTGTTTCACTATATTCTATATACAGAAGCTTTTGTGTTAATGAGGTATACCATTTTATAAGTCAATTTTTCGCATCTTATTTCTTTTGTGCCAGTCTGCATGTCTGATTTTACAGTAAGCATTTATTTTCTTCAATACTATGATACTTTGCTAGGCTGTCTTGCGTCAAACTATCTTTATATTCTACTCACTTAGGTAGATTTTCTGGGGTTTACACATTGAGGTTTTCAGCATCCTTATCATTGGAGTTTTTGAACTCTTGGTACACTTGCGTAGAGCAGGTTAGGGTTTTAACTTTATTTTTCTACACGTGGTATCTCAGCTTTGCCAACAACTACTTGCTGAAGATGCTGTCTTCTTCCATTGTGTCCTTCTTTGGCCCTCTTGTCAAAGATGAGATGGCTGAAAATTAATGTGCTCTTAGTTTGGACTTCAAGATTTTTCCATCTGCCGTCAACACGGTCTGTTTTTGTGCCAGTACCAAAGTCTGTTTTATGACTTAGCCCTTCGTACAGTTTATTGAGATCTTGGTAATAAGGTATGCCTTCCCTGTCATTGCTCTTTTTATGCTCTCGGCGTTGACTTTGGCTATTTCGAGTCTTTGTTTTTCCATATGCAATGACAGGACCTTTTTCCAAGGCCGGTGAAGAACTCTTGGGGATTTTTTGTTGCTTGAATTTATTATTTTTTTTTTTTTTTTTTTTTATGTTCACTTGTTTGTATCTTCTGAAAAGTTTAGTAGAAATGGTTGTAGGAACTCTTTAATGTTAAGAAATTCCTTCCATGAGTCATCTGGCCAGGGCCTTTTTTTTAGTTACTGACGTTTTTAATCTAATCGTTTCAAATTCCTCAATGTATATGGTCTATTTAAAGTTTGTCAATCTCTTCTTTCAGGTTAAGCTTTTTTGATTCCCAGGATGTTCAGATATTCAAACCATTTCTCTCTAAGGTCTTTCACAAGTTTAGTGGAGTAAATAGGTTATTTTGAATGTCTCCCTGTATGTGTCATCTTTGTTTCGTTGAGATCCTGGTTTCTTGTCTAACTTTTTCTTTTTATCAAGATACTGTAGGGTCTTCTGATTTGGCATCTCTCTTCTCTCTCTTCTACTCTCTGTTCTCTCTTTCTCTCTTGCTCATTCTTCTCTCTCTCTCTCTTTCTCATCTCTTCTCCTCTTCTCTCTTGCTTTCTCGATATGTAAACTGGCTATAGGTCTGTTATATTTTTGTTTTCTTCTCAAGATAACTGATTAATGCTGATCTGTATCAGTTCTTTGTTATTGTTGATTTTATTGATTTCCGTTTCTCGGCTTGTGCATTCTGATTTTTCTGATTTGTATTCCTTCACTTGGATTATTGTTTCATGTTGTGTTGTTGCTCATAATGTTATTTTAGCTGCGTGGTTAAGCTGTGTTTATGTTGTCTTCCCTGCTGTTTTTTTGTGCCTTGCTATTTTTTTTTTTTTAAATATAATATATCTATAAACACACATAATGGATAAAGACAAAAACCACACCATAAGCTCAATGATGCAGAAAATAGCCTTTGACAAAGATCTCAGCATCCCTTCATGTTTAGTCCTTAGAGGAATAAGACTGAACGGAAACAATTCCTCAACATTGATGATAAGCCATATGTAGAAAATCCACTGCTAAACATCATCCCAATGGATAAAAAAATATGAATCATTTCCCTTACATGGTCAGGACCCCAGCAAGGTGCTCTCTTTCACCACTCCTCTTCAACAGTGCTTGAAACATCCTTGCAGGGCAATAGACAAGGAAGGAAATTAAAGGGAGTACTAATGCGAAAGGTTAAGAGTATGGTTAAGTATCCTTTTTGCGTGGACCTGTGGTATGATAGGTTACCTTAAGGTATGACTAAAAATCTAAGACCATAAAACGACATTCCATGAAAAAACTTCTAGAAATGATTAACAGTTTTAGTAAAGTGTGGCTACAAAATTAACCTAGGAAAAAATCAGTAGTGCCTTAGTGGCCTTTATACACCAATCAATATAACAAGTGCGAAGAAGGAAATATAAAGAAAAAAACCTTCCCACTCACCAATTACTCTCAAAAATAATAGATACCTGGGAAATACAAACCAAACCAAAGAACTCAAAGATCCCTACAACACAAAATTTAAACCCATGAGAGAGGAGTTTGGAAAATTGCATCAAACTATTGAAGAAACGACCTCCATTTGCTCTATGGATTTAGGTTAAATTTAATGTAAGTGAAAATGTCCATTTTACCCAAATTGATTATACAGATTCAATGCAATGCCAATAAAACCCCCACGTTAGCACTTCTTCACAGCTTGGAAAAAAATATCCTTAACTTCATTGGAAAAAAACAGACCTGAATAACTAAGCAACCTCGGTGAAAAATGCAATACATGGGGTGTGATTTCCCTACCAGACTTCCAACTATATTCCAGGGGCCATCATCTAAAGACGTCCTGGGTCCTGTGCACTAAAAACGTTCCGACCACTACCCACGGAACAAAATGGAGATCAGAACTTGAGCTCATTCAGTTTCAGCCACCTCATATTTGATAAAGGGCAAAAAACCCATCAGTGGAGAAGGATTCATCTTCAGCAAAATGGTGCTGGCAAAATTGGATCTTATTTTGGAGAAGAATGAACATAAATTATACCCTCTACCGGTCTCACCGTAGAAAAATAACTCCAAGTGGATCAATGATCCTCAGTATTGAAAGCCTGGACACTACCTGAAGAGATTAGAAGAAAACGTTGGGCAAAACCTACAAGACATAGCATAGAACTAAGCATTCTTAACTCAGAAAGCAGCTGCACAGGAAGAAATGTCAACAGTGGACATAGGACCTCATAAACTCAACAGCATTCTCTACAGCAAAAGAAACAATCAAGGAGCTGAAGAGAAAATCTACGGAGTAGGAGCACGTCTTTACCAGTGATGCATTCTGGAAGAGCATTAATGTCAAGAATATATAGTCTACTAAAAACCAAAGAAGAAGACAAATGATCTACTCAAGACATGGAGTAAAGAGTGAACAGACTTCACACAATGAGAATTAATAGAGAATGCTGAGAACATCTTAAAAAAAGTGTTCAAGCTATAATAATTCAAGGAAATCCTATTTAACTACACTCTCAGATATCATCTCATTCCAATTTACTAGGTAAGATCAAGAAAATAAAGACAACAAATGGTTGGGGAAAAGGGGAGCCACTCACCCAGTGCTGTGTGGGAATTGTAACTTGTACAACCATCTATGGCAATCAGTGTGGAGAAACCCTTGAGACTAGAATGCAGCCTACTCCTGAACCCGTACGTACCACTCTGGTATATATACTCCAAGAACTTCATCCTATAACAAAGATGGTGCGCATCCTGCTTTATTTGCTAGTTCTTTTTCACATTATGAGAGCTGGAACCAACCCAATGTCCCTTCAAAGATGAGTGGATGACAAAACTGTGGTAACTTACACAGGGAGTCTATTCAGTGGTAAAAGATGGACATTATGAACTTTGAGTAAAGTGGCTGGAGCTCAAACCATTTCAATGTGAGGTTCCAGTACCAGAAAAAATTAAGAAAACTAGGCAATTGGTTTTCCCTTCTATTTGATGGATTCTAATCACACTTCCACAGATTGAAATGGCAAAGACTGAACCAACATTATCTGTTAATATTGTATTATCGAAATTAACTATCTTGTTATATATTGTGACTTTCTTCACGGGCTCTAGATCAACCCACCACTTGTTTTCCGACGTCTTAATACTTAATTATAGGTAAGAATATATTATCCATATTAGAGTAATATAAAAAATAAAAAATTAGATGGTAGGAAAATGGTGAATTCCTAAGCATAAAAAACAAAAAACTGAGAAAAAGACAGGAACGTTTGGCGGAATGCATGATCTGGGGTGGGGGTAGGGGAAGGGAAAGGGGAAAAAAAAAAAAAGCTAAGAAAAAAAGAAATTAAATACACAAAACATCAATAAAGCACACACATACAAAAGAAGATGCAAACGACATATAAATAACTAATCTGATCATAAATGCTGATTCAAAGTTTTATCTAAAAATGTAACATTTGAAGCAAATCACATATTTGTTAAAATATTTATTTATTACATGCATATAGTGTAATTGCTCTGCATGCATGTACGTCGCAGCTGTGTTATACCAGTGACCATGGAGGTCAAGACAGTGGGTGCACAAGATACCACGGAATGGAATGTACAGATGGTTGTTAGCTGCAATGTGGGAGTGAGATACCAAACCTGGGTCCTCTGCAACAGCAGCCAGTCCTTAACTGCTGTGCTATTCTCTCAGACCATTGTTTTTTTGTTGGGTATTTTTTTTTGGTATTTTTTAAATTCTTTAATTTTTTTTATATGTATGATGTAGCTGGTTGAGATGTAGGTCTTGTGTACCCATAGTCTGCACAAGCCGCGGAGGTCAGAAGAGTGGTATTCGTGATTCCCCTGGAATTCTCCTGGAATTGGAGTTACATGCGAGGTATCTCAGAACCGCATGTAGGTGCTGGGGGATGATCGAACCGGGTCCTCTGAAGAGCAGTCGGCGCTCCTAACCTCTAAGGCCATCTCTCCAGCCCCCGTTGTTTTTTTTTTTTTTTTTTTTTTTGTTTGTCTTTTTAGAGACAGTTCCCACGTAGCCCCACCTGGCTTGTTGAACTCTCTCTATGTAGGCCAGGTTNATATAATAAGTAGTATATTATAAATACAAGATTATGTTACTCAAATCTAGACCCATGTCTCCCACCCTAGCCATCCCCCCACAGACTCATGCATTCATGCCAAACACGTTTTCATCTTTTTCTCAGTCTTTCTCAAATGTGGAAGTTGACTGTTTTGAGTGGAAAGTTTACTGTTTCAATCAAGTTCTTTGATGCAGCCTTTTCTGTTTGTTGTTGTTCTTTCCAATATGAATCACTCCCAATTAGCTTGGATAAAAGCTCAAGGGACCATGCAACAGAAGTATTTACAAACTAGGTAATTGGCACTAGCATCCACAGATGAGGGATACCATTTGTCATTTGTTTTTTCTGGGACTGTGTTACTTCACCTTAAACATAATATCTTTTGTTCCATCCAATTTACGTGCAAAAGTTCATGATGTCATCTTTCTTTACTGCTGCATAGAACTGCCATTATGTAGATGTACCACATTTTCTCTATTCACTCCTCAGTTGAGGGCACTTGGGTTGATTTCAGCCTTTTTGCTATTGTGAACAGAGCTACAATAAACATGGCTGGTAGTGTATCCTCTGTGGTAATAAATGGAGTCTTGGGGGTATATAACCCCAGGAGTGGTATGACTCGGGTCAGGTGGTAAGCCTCATTTTGAGTCTTCCAAGCGGTTCTCCACACTGCTTTCTACATAAGTGGCTAAGATACACAAGTTTACATTCCCACTGCAGCCACAGTGGATGAGTGTTCTCTTTCCCCACAACCTCTCCAGCACTTGGTATCATTTTTTTCTTGCTCATACCAGCACAGTCTCTATTGGAGTGAGATGATATCTTAAAGTGTCTTTAATTTGCATTTCCTAATTATTAGCGACTTTGAACTTTTTTTTAAATAGAGGGCTTTTTGTTTCAAATTTTATTTATTTTTGTATTGTATTGATGTATCTGTCTGCATGTAGGTCTGTGCACCCTTGTCCGTGCAATGCGTGGAGGGTCAGAAGAGGGCATTGGATTCCCCTGGACCTGGAGTTCTCCTGGGAATTGGAGTTACAGATGGTTCTTAGCTGCCATGTGGGTGCTTGGGGATCGAACCTGAGTCCTTTGCAAGAGCAGTCAAGTGCTCTTAACCACTAGGCCTACTCTCCAGCCCTGAACTTTTTTTTTTAATTTAAATTTTTTGAATTGTGTTTGCATTTCGTAACATCATTTTCCAATTCAGATCAGGCATATTCCCCTTTCCCTTCCCCCACCCACACCCATCCCAGATTCATGTATTCTGGCATAACGCCTGATATTCAGTGTTTTTTTTTTTTTTTTTTTCATTTTTTTAGCTATAAGTGATAATCCATGAGTGATTAAGCATCCTCTGCAAAACCCAATCTACAGACGGTTGTGCCCCAACCCCCACATCTTTTTTTAACCCATGAGTCTCCAGAAGACAGTTGTATTATACATAACTATAGGGTGGAATCAAGGCACAGATTTCATCAAATTCACCCATGTTGTTTTGGGTGACTATATATGATTAACTTGGGAAGCAAACTTAATTTTTGCATTAAATCATCTTAAAGAGAATGCTACAAGGTGATACTGTACAACAGAGAAATTATAGAGAACATTTGTATGTGCCAATCCCAAAGTTATTGCTCTACAGATTTTGTGTAAAACAAATGTGGACAACAGCGAATTATATCTACATTTAACTCAGATGCACTGAAATGGTGAATTGGGAAGGGGGGATGGGTGGGAGAGGGACACGGATGTATATTCGATCAAGGCATATTTAATTGATGTGAGTTCAGCAAGTACTCAGTTTTGCCTAGACACTGTCTACAGGATACATGGTGTTTTAGGACTTAGTAAAAGTAAATATGTGTATATTAAACAACATTGGTTTACAGACTCTGAACATTTTTTTAAAGATGTTTCTCAGCCATCTCTAATTCCTCACTTGTGAAGTCTCTGTTTAGCTCTTTGCTCCATCTTTTGAGTGATTCATTTGTTTTCTTTCGAGTGATTCATTTGTTTTCTTTCTTCTTTGTTTTTTTAGTTTATATACTCTGAAAATCAATGCTTTGTCAGATGTATCTGAGATGAAGGTTTCCTCCCACTCTCTGGGTTTTCTCTTCACTTCCTTGATTGTTTCTTTTTATATACAGAAGCTTTTGAGTTTAATGAGGTTCCATTTGTCAATTTTCGATCTTATTTCTTGTGCAGCTGCTGTCTGATTTAGTAAGTTTTTTCTTATACCTATGTCTTGTAGGCTGCTGCCAACTTTTTCTTCTATCACCTTGAGAGTTTTGGGTTTTACATTGAGGTTTCAGATCCATCTGGAGTTGAACTTTGTACAGGGTGAGAGGTAGGGTTTTAACTTTATTCTTCTACAAGTGGTGATCCAGTTTTGCCAACACTACTTGCTGAAGATGCTGTCTTTCCTCCATTGTGTCTTCTTGGCCCTCTTGTCAAAGATGAGGTGGCTGAAATTATATGTGCTCAAGTTTGGATCTTCAGTTTTGTTCCATTGGTCAACAGGTCTGTTTTTGTGCCAGTACCAAGCTGTTTTTATGACTATAGCCCTGTAGTTTAGTTTGAAGTCTGGTATAGATAGCCCCCTGTATTGCTCTTTTTGCTCAGGGTTGCTTTGGCTATTTGGAGTCTTTTGTTTTTCCATATGAAATGAAGGACCTTTTTTCCAAGCCGGTGAAGAAACTCTTGGGGATTTTAATTGGGATTGCATTGAATGTGTATATTAGTTTGGGTAGAATGCACATTGTTTGTATCCTTCTAAACAGATTGAGTAGCAATGGTTGTAGGACCTCTTTAAATGTTTTAAAGAATTCTTCCATGAAGTCATCTGGACCAGGGCTTTTTTTAGTTCTGAGGTTTTTAATTACGTCTTCAATTTCCTCAAATGTTATGGGTCTGTTAAAGTTGTCAATCTCTTCTTGGTTAAGCTTTTTTGCTTCCCAGGATTTCAGATATTCAACCATTTCTCTAAGGTTTTCAAGTTTAGTGGAGTATAGGTTTTTGAAGTATCCCTGTATGATTGTCTGGATCTTTTCTTTGTCTGTTGTGATCTTTCCCCTTTCATCACGAATACTATTGATTTGGAGCTTCTCTTTCTCTCTCTCTTTCTCTCTCTCTCTCTCTCTCTCTCTTTCTCTCTCTCTCTCCTCATCTCCTCTCTCTCTTGGTTAACTGGGCTATAGGTCTGTTTATTTTGTTTATCTTCTCAAAGAACCAGCTTTTGGATTTGTTGATTTTATGTATTGTTTTCTTTGTTTCTATTTCTCTGATTTCTTCTCTGATTTTTGTTATTTCTTCCTGTCTCTTGGATTTAGGTTTCATCTGTTGTTGTTTCTCAAATGTTTTTAGCTGCTGTGTTAGATTGTTTATTTGTTCCCCTTCTGTTTTTTTTATGTGGGCACTTAGGGCTATAAATCAATAAATATCATAAAACACATAAATGGACTTAAAGACAAAAAACACATGATCAGCTCAATTGTTGCAGAAAAAGCCTTTGACAAGATCCAGCATCCCTTCATGTTTAAAGTCCTAGAGGGAATAGGACTGAAAGGAACATTCCTCAACATGATGAAAGCCATATGTAGAAAACCCACTGCTAACATCATCCTAAATGGAAAAAAAAATTGAACTATTTCCCTTAATGGCAGGAACCCAGCAAGGGTGTCTCTTATCACCACTCCTCTTCAACAAAGTGCTTGAAACACTTGCTAGGGCAATAAGACAAGAGAAGGAAATTAAAGGAGTACTAATCGGAAAAGAAGAAGTTAAGCTATCCCTTTTTGCAGATGACATGATAGTTTACCTAAGGGATGCTAAAAACTCCACCAGAAAACTTCTAGAAATGATTAACAGTTTTAGTAAAGTGGTGGGCTACAAAATTAACCTAGAAAAATCAGTAGCCTTTCTTTACACCAACAATAAACAAGTGGAGAAGGAATATAAAAAAGAAAACCTTCCCACTCACAATAGCCTCAAAAATAATAAGATACCTGGGAACAAACCCAACCAAAGATACCAAAGACCTCTACAACAAAAATTTAAACCCCTGAAGAAGGAGATTGAAAATGACATCAAAATATTGAAAGACCTCCAATGCTCATGGATTGGGTAAATTAATGTAGTGAAAATGTCCATTTTACCCAAATTGATATACAGATTCAATGCAATGCCAATCAAAACCCCCACGAGCTTCTTCACAGACTTGGAAAAAAATCCTTAAATTCATATGGAAAAACAAAAGACCCCGAATAACTAAGGCAACCCTGAGTGAAAAATGCAATACAGGGGTGATTGCCCTACCAGACTTCAAACTATATTCCAGGGCCATAGTCATAAAGACAGCCTGGTACTGGCACAAAAACAGACCCACTGACCAATGGAACAAAATTGAAGATACAAGCTTGAGCTCATACAATTTCAGCCACCTCATATTTGATAAAGGGGCAAAAAACCCTCAGTGGAGGAAGGATATCATCTTCAGCAAATGGTGCTGGCAAAATTGGATCATCATTTGGAGAAGAACAAAATTAAACCCCTACCTCTCACCCTGTAGAAAAATAAACTCCAAGTGGATCAAAGATCTCAGTATGAAGCCTGAAACCCTGAAGATGATAGAAGCAAAAGTTGGCAACAACCTACAAGACATAGGCATAGGAAAAGCCTTTCTAAATCAGAAAGCAGCTGCACAGGAAGAAATGTCAACAGTGGACATATGGGACCTCATAAAACTCAAAAGCTTCTCTACAGCAAAAGAAACAATCAAGGAGCTGAAGAGAAAATCTACGGAGTAGGAGCACGTCTTTACCAGTGATGCATCTGACAGAGCATTAATGTCAAGAATATATAATCTACTCAAAAAACAAAGAAGAAGACAAATGACCTACTCAAAACATGGAGTAAAGAGCTGAACAGAGACTTCATCAATGAGGAATTAAAGAATGCTGAGAAACATCTTAAAAAGTGTTCAACATAATTAATAATTAAGGAAATCCATATTAAAACCACTCTCAGATATCATCTCATTCCAATATTACTAGCTAAGATCAAGAAAATAAAAGACAACAGATGGTTGTGGGAAAAGGGGAGCACTCATCCAGTGCTGGTGGGAATGTAAACTTGTTCAACCACTATGGAAATCAGTGTGGAGAACCCTTGAAAGACTCAGAATGAGCCTACTACCTGAACCAGTCATACCACTCCTGGGTATATACCCCAAAGACTCATCCTACTGCAAAGATGCGTGTGCATCCATGTTTATTGCAGTTCTTTTCACAATAGCTGAGGGCTGGAACCAACCCAAATGTCCCTCAATAGATGAGTGGATGACAAAAATGTGGTACATCTACACAATGGAGTACTATTCAGTGGTAAAGAAAGATGGCATTATGAACTTTGCAGGTAAATGGATGGAGCTCAAAGCCATTATGGTGAGTTCAGTACCAGTCTCAGAAAAACAAATGGCAAATGGTTTCCCTCATTTGTGGATTCTAACACCAAATTCCCCAGATGAAAGGCAAGCTGAACAACAATATTGTTACATATTTGTTCATATGAAAGTAACTATCTTGTTATAATGTGACTTTCTCAACGGGCTCTAGAATCAACCCACCACTTGTTTTCAGACTCTGTAATTACTATATATAGGTAGAGAATATATATCCATATTTTAGAGTAATATAAAATTAATGGAGGAAAATGTGAATTCCTAAGCATAAAAAAAAAAACTGAGAAAAAGATGCAGGACAGTTATGGCGGAATGCATGATCTGGGGTGGGGTAGGGGGAAGGGAAAGGGGAATATGCCTCAAATGAATTGAAAAATGATATCTGAAATACACAAAACATCAATAAAAGCACACACACAAAAAGAAAGATGCAAAGACATTAAATAACTAATCTGATCATAAATGCTGATTCAAAGTTTTATCTAAAAATGTAACATTTGAAGCAAATCACATTTTTAAAATATTTTATTTTATTACATGCATATGAGTGTATTGCCTGCATGCATGTAAGTCCAGCTGTGTTATACAGTGACCATGGAGGTCAGAAGTGGGTGCCAGATACCAGGAACTGGAATTACAGATGGTTGTTAGCTGCCATGTGGGAGCTGAGAACCAAACCTGGGTCCTCTGCAACAGCAGCCAGTACTCTTAACTGCTGTGCTATCTCTCCAGACCCCATGTGTTTTTTTGTTTGGGTATTTTTTTTTGGTCTTTTTTAAATTTTTAATTTTTTTTATATGTATGAATGTACTGTCTGGATGTAGGTTTGTGTACCCATGTCCTGCAATGCCGCGGAGGTCAGAAGAGGGTATCGGATTCCCCTGGAATTCTCCTGGAATTGGAGTTACAGCCGGTTCTCAGCCGCCATGTAGGTGCTGGGGGATCGAACCCGGGTCCTCTGCAAGAGCAGTCGGCGCTCCTAACCTCTAGGCCATCTCTCCAGCCCCCCGTGTTTTTTTTTTTTTTTTTTTTTTTTTGGTCTTTTCGCGACCAGTTCTCCACGTAGCCCCACCTGGCTTGTAACTCTCTCTATGTAGGCCAGGTTGGCCTTGATCTCACAGAGATCAGCCTGCCTCTGCCTCCAGAATGTTGTTGGGATTAAAGACATGTACCAGCATGACTGGCTCACCAAATTGTATTTTCAAAAATAAGTATTGGAACTAAAGTGTTTGTCATATGGCTTCAATTTATTTCTCCTTTACATGCTTCTGTAATGATGGAATAGTTTTATAAATAACCATACATTGTATTTCCAATTAGGAAGACTATATCATAAAGTTATGTGAAGCAACCATTAGGAAATGATATTGTGATAATTCTCTTGAAAGATTCTGTTGTGTCCCCTATCATAATCAAATGAGTATGATTTTGAAAGCTAGAGAAACATGACATGCAGAAAAATAAAAATTCACTGTTCAATATGCCACATTACTAGTATTGCTATTTAGGATGATTATTTCTCTATGTATTGCTGTACTTAGTTAAATAACAATATTGGCAATATTCCTTAGTACCATCTAACCCTAAGGATAGAACTATTATATATGTACGTATATATATCCAATTTTGCGTTTTGTCTGAGAATTATCCAACTGCTTAGGCTAGAAAGATGGCTCAGAGGTTGAGAGCACTGGTTGCTCTTGCAGAGGACCCAGGTGCATTCAATTGCCAACACCCACATAACAGCTAACAACCATCATAACTCTAATTCCAGGGGATCTGTCACCCTCTTCTGACCTCCATGAGCATTGCATGAATAGATGCACTTATGTACCTGAAGGTCATGTACTCATACACATAAAATAAAAATAATAAATAAAATATTTAAAAATATATCCAACTGCTCATAGACTTTCTATTATTGCAATCTATAGTATGTGGCTTTACTGTCATGTAAATGTGTCACATAAAAGTAATAATCCAGGCTGGGGGAATAGCGCAGTGGTTAAAGACTGAGGATAAGAACCCCGCAAAAAAAAAAAAAAAGTAATAATCCAAATCTTTTCATTAGCCCCTATTGCTCATATAAAGTTCTGATTTCTGGAAAGAACCACAAAATTTGGGGAAGAAAAATTGGAGTCATGTTTTACCTGAGCCATAAGCACAACCAGTGAACAACTTGTACAGCTACCACTTCTTTCCTTTTGGTCCACTCTGATCTTCAGAGTCCAGATATCTCAGAATGCTCCAGCACTTCCACTTCCCTAGGATGCTTTCAAGGATGTGTCCCAACAGTTTGGACACACCAGAGCAGTATAGTGGTCTTTGCAAAGTGCCCCCTTTTTTCCTTACTCAAAGGTCTATAGTAGCACAAATTTGCCTTGCAGAACATTTTTTTTAATTTTATAGATTTATTTTAAGTTGAACTTTATAATACATATAACATCAAAATAACATAAATGAAACTGTGATACTAAAATGTATCAAAATACAGTGATACTTTAACGTGGAAATTCCATTTTTCTCCAACTTGTATTGCTTCAACATATATATGTATATATATATATATATATATGTAAATCTATACATGTATAAATATATACATACATACATGTATCACCTGAGTTGGAGGATTTTCTTTCTTTCTTTCTTCCTTCCTTTCTTTCTTTCTTTCTTTTCTTTTTTTTTTTTTTTCTAAAAGATGTCATATTTTCCCCAAGGAAGTGCTTGAAGTTTCCTCCTTGGCAAGCGCAAACAACCATCAATCCTGTCCTGTGCTCCACACTGGGGTCCCTCCCCCCCATGGTCACCCAAATGGGGCCCAGCAAGCATGCGTTCTGTCTTGATCTTCCTGCACTGGCCCCCATGACACAGCCTGGGTAGTCCAACAACAGCAGTCTACTCTGAAGAGGCTGAAATCCCAGTAGCCGCTCAGTCCACAAGCTGGATATCCCAGCAGTTCCCACCTGGCACTGAAGGTTTGGAGGATTCTCAAATTTTATATCTGAAGTACAATTTCTCAGACCTTACTGGTTATCTATTTCTGGTTATATTTTCCTTTTGGATGCTTAAGACCACACAGCCCAGAGAAATGAAGGTTTTTGTTTTCTCAAGGTCAGTTGAGGATCTGGTCCTCAAGGGTCACTCAGGGTTTATTTTTTTTGGGGGGGGGGGCTGGCTCCTTTTGGCTTTTCAATTACCAGTTCCATCCACTTGAGGACAAAGCTAGGTCTTGCTAGACCAGGCAGCCTTGCAGAACTTTTAATGAAAGCTTTTTAGGAATCTTCTTAAAATCCTGCTCCTCAATGTCTGTCCCTAGACAGGCAGCATCTGGCAGCAGCTTAGAAATGCTCATGTCAGGCTCCACCAATCGCAGTTTAACAAAAGCCCCCAGGTGATTCATATGCAAATTATGGCTTGAGAAGTGTTGTCTCACAATGCCTTTCTCCTTGTAAAATGAAGGCATAAATTTACCTGGGAACAAGGACAGTGTTGTATCAGGAAGCAAAACTGATAGATGAAAGGGCATTTTTATAATCATCCCCTCCCTAAGAGGACCAGTTGTGAGACTGCCCAAGCTTGACAGCTTGGTGCCTTCACCTAGCATGAGTTCTCCCTCTTGAGACTGCCTCACCCCTCATTGCCTCACAGACTTTTGGATACATGCTGTTTTCATTTCTGTTTCTGTTCAGCCAGACCTGGTTTGCCTCAAAATACAGATCCACCAAACATATGGGATGTTTTATCCTTAGTTGCATGTGAAATATAATTCTATCAATTGATAATGTTTCAAAGCACTTGAAAGCCACAGAAATAATGAGATAAGTAAATCAATCCCTGCTCCCCCTCGATGTAAAATGGAATGAAAAAGGAGCCAAAAGATCTCCAGCTGAAGAATGGGAAACCAGTACCTCCCCTTGAAGCTACAGCTGTGGAATGCCCACCTACCATTTCCACTTCTCAATCTCCCTGCCACTTTCAAGACCAACTTAAGATGTCAAATTACCAATGAAAGTTGCCCTAATGCCCTCAGCTGACATGGTTCTGATTTTCCAGAACTCTACCATATACAACCTTTAAGATGAGGGAAGGAGTTATAGAGTTCTTAGATTCTCTATACATCTGGCACACTATGTCATCATAGTACTTAAAGAGAGGGAGGCAAGTAAAGATAGTAAATCTATTTAGGTTAAGTAACACCTTTATTATTCCAGAGAGCATCAACCTTCTCTAATCACATTAAGAAAGATGAGCAACATTGAAGATTAAAATAATTAGGAAGAATAACTCCTTGCACAGACATCATTTGACATGTTTGGACTAGATTTGTTCTTTCATTCAGAAAGAATACATTTATTGGCAGGTTACTTATTATTCTCAGCTGGAAGGAAATTCACCTTACTGTGAGCTGACCTATTGGTACTTAAGGAGCTCTCTAGCATAGTGGGAAGCACATCCTATGCTGACTTTCCCTAATGCTGAGATGGCTCAAGAAACCAGCAAAGATCCCTATTCTGTAGAATGTGTACATGCTATCAACGAAGTGGCATCTTACATGCTACATGTCAGCAATGTGTATTTATCCATGGTTAGTATGGATCTTAAGCAACTATGGAGGGGGATTTTGTTCTAACCTGGGTAATGATGTATTTACTACTCCTTTAATGATGTTTATGTCTTTATTTGTGATCTGAAAATAGGTGAAATAGCAACACAATGGCTAAGATATTGCTGTTCTGTGAACCATTGGTTTAGAATTGTGATTGCAAACCATGGGCTATGATGAGGAGAGATAAATTTTTCCAGCGGGGTCCCAAAATTAAACAGGCATCAAATGGTGATGGCAGACAGAATAAGCAATTTTACATCAATATATGATTTTATTATCAATGTAGATATTAGGATTAATGAAATTTTCACTGAATATCGTCCATGAATCTACATAATTAGTGAATGATTTATGTAAGTTAATGCTAATATGTAGGTTAACACTTATGGCTCATTAAAAAAAAGCCATAATGGAAAAAAAGCCCTAATGATCAAAATTAGGCACTAGCATATTGGAATCTGGGTGGCTGGTCTTTAAAGCAGCCTGCATTCAGGGGGATGGTAAGAACTTTCTGGAAGTCAAAAGATGGGCTGGGAACCTGAGAACAACTGGAGTTTGAGAAAACTTGTTTGAGTTTGAGACAGCAAAATGACTTTGTATGAGATTCCTGTTCTAAAACTTAGCTTCTCTCACCTCCAGCTTCTGACCTCTATCCTAGGCCTACAGGTTCAATCATGAATCAGAAATGCCTTCTTTTGCCTTATTCTTTGAAGCCCAGGCAGATGAAAAGAAGGAAAAAGTACGTGAAATCCTCGTATATCTCAGAGACCATCAGGGTAAGATCTCCATTTCAGATTGTAAGGTAATTATAATTTCGGCTGTGCTCATTCCTATAGGGACTTTTCATGTTCTAACAAATTGCTGGCTTCTACCTCAATTTATTCATGCTCTTCCATGGTCTTCTTTGTAGCAGAGCTCCATGGCAAGTGTGTGTCAATCAGTATTTTTAAAGTAAAACTTAGTCATTAAATGCTTGTTTGGCTTTTTTTCAATGAATTACTTACAAAAATGGTTTCTGGATTAACAGCACCCATTCCCCCTGAGGATTCTGATCATGCAAATCTTGGACCCCAGCCCAGGCCCAAGGTGTTTATGAGTGGAGGAGCATACACTAACAAGTTTCTCCTCACCCAGTCCTAATGCACTAACTGAGAAGGGGTATTCTCATGACTTCTTCACAGAGCTATTAACATCCTCTTTCACATCACTAAGTCATATACAGAGTCAGGTATTTATTATGGCTGTCTTCTCCTTGTCTATAACTACATCCCTCCTCAGGAAAGACACTCAGAAGAAACTGCCTAAAGCTCAGTTGGGGGCATTACATCCCAAAATACAAAAAGGTTTTGTTTTGTTTAACTGAAGCTTATAAAGAGAAGTAAAAATCTAAAAATCTGTTAATTAGAGAATAGAGCTGTCACCATAGAGTTACAAACCTAATGGAATAATTGAATACATACTTGTGCCATATACCCTAAATATCCTTGATTGATAACACATTAAAATGATCTCTTCAGGTAAATTCTAAACTTCTGAGACCCACTTTGCACATTCTATTATACCTGAGTGTTTGCAGGTGAGACACCCAGTCTCAGCTAATTCCAAGGTGCTACAGATTTTAAAAACTGGTGGACTGTGCAAGCTGAATTATTGTTGTACATTTGAAGTAGAATATAACAACACTGTTCTGAGGAAGGAAATTAACTTCCCTGTTCTTCTTCAACAGATGCCTGATATGAATGAACTGACCACTCCTGTAAAAGTCCTAGAAATAGCACTGGAGCTGGAAAAGAAAATAACTGAGCTCCTGCTAAAACTAAAGAGTACAGCTACCAATGATTGGGAAACGGATGTAAGTACTTAGCTGACTCTCAGTGTTATTTCTCACTTTGGACTACTGATTCTTCTATGGAGAAGACCAGGAAGCAGTCATTTCCCATTAGGTGCTTGTTTCTCTTAAAGGAAAGGTAGGAACTTACCACTAAAAGTGAGTGGAGAATAGGAGGCTAGAAATCTTAAGGAGGCTTGCAACTCAATACAGGAGAGACATTTTCTCAGAAGTAATAAAACTCTGGACAATGATACAAAACATGGTCTGTTGCCAGCTTGTAAACATCCTTCCAAAATGCCTAAGCTTACTCATCTCCTGAAACACTAGGAAAGCTTGCTACCACAAAGGGCTGGCATCCACCCAGAGTTTGTTTGCTTTGCACCCAGTCTCAGATTTGCTTTTTTTTTTTTTAACGTGTTTCAGGAAATGATCTTGTCAGCTGTGGGCCACAGCTTGCATATTAAAATGGTTGAATTATTATGATAATATATATAATATATATATATATATATATATATATTAATAATATTATATATGTATATATGTATATATTCCAAGTGAAATCTTCTTGGTTATTGGAAAACACTTCACTTCAAAGCAAACTTCTCATTGACCAAGTCCGTAGATTCTCAGGAGGTTAGAATGAAGAAAACACTCTAGCATTAAGCTCTCCATCCTAGTCAGACAATGAGCTTGCCAAAGAGCTCCAGAAGGGGGAAGATGGCAAGGTCCTTGTGCCACACATGAAGTCTAAGTCTGAAAATGGGCTCTGGGTATCCAGAGTTTGCATGTGACTCTGCAGAATGAAATCTTTGGCAGAAGAACCTTGTCCTCAGAGTGATTATACTTCTGATGACATTCTAGCACTGCAAGTGTGGGCCTGGCCTCCCTTGGACAATATGAATGTCTTTAATTGGTTCTCTTTGCACTTCAATATGCATATTAATTATCTTAATATGCAAGTGCTAATTCAGTAGGTTTGTGTAGAACCTGAAATTCTATATTCCTATAATTTTTAGTAACTTACAAATTTTAGTAACTCTCACTGTTAAACATGGTCTTAATAACGGTCTGTCACTGTTTTATTTCTCTAGATCTTGAAGTTTTTGGCACAATACATCAATAAACATAAAAGGAATGAAGATTATCTGGAATGTCAACTTTCTTATCAGAAAATTTTAGTGGAACGGGAACAGAAGCAAGCCCAGACTGAATCCCCTTCTACCTCATCAGGTGCAAAGATTTAACCAAGGACCATAAAGCAACAAATCTTCCTATTGTTTCAGGTCATACAATCATAAGAGTCTTCATCATTTCCACTTGTGAAGACTGCTTTCCTCTCCATTTTCCTAGGCTCATTGTTATTCCTGAATAAATTGCATTATAATTATGTGTTAATAATTTAATATGAGAAGGGTTACTGCTACAATGTAGGAGTAGGTAAAAGCTTCCTGAGGGTCACTGAGAGCACTAATTTTTTTTCCTACCTTCACTTATGGTGACCAATCACTAAGTGTCAATCAAGATTAGGTGAACTCAAATACAGGTAAGGGAACATAGCAATTAAGTGGTGAAGCTTTAAATCTCAATAGTCTGTCATCATTAGTGTATGTAGTTTCAGCTTGGAAAGAGTGGTGGTTTCTTCAAATTAAATCCAGTCGGGCAGGGCATGGTAATGCACACCTTTAATCACAGCATTCAGAAGGCAGTAGCGGTGAATCTCTGTGAGTTCAAGGCCATACTGATCTACATAGCAAGTTCTAGGCCAGCCAGGGCTATATAGTGAGACCCTGTCTCAAAATAAATGAATTAATAAATAAAATAAATGCAGTTTGAAAATAAGTTCTTTATGGAGAAAAGATGGCCCTCACCTGAGGGATGGCTGTGGCTACCCAGGAACATTTTAAATAGGCAGAGTTAGATGTGGACAGAATTACACAGAAACAATTAACTCACGACAGCTCAGTGTGTGGCCACCTCTATTCCTCCAGTGAGCCAACTGGCACCTACTTAGGTAATTGGTTTCACGAGCAAACAATGAGGGTGCAAGCTTAGGTCAGACTCTGTAAGTGGCTAATGTGCCATTTAAATAGAAATAGGAGGCTCTATGGTATTGCATTATGACTCTAAACCTTACTAGCTCCACAGACATGTGTTTGTCCTGACATCTTTATTGACTGAGGTTAGCCATTTTATGAAGCACTGTTGACACTTCATGCAGATCACCACCTGCCCAGTTTATGTATTTTATTTACACAGGAGTAACACTTGTGAAACTTAAACTGATATGTAAGATAGGTTTCCAATAAGAAAACAATACAGTGAAATTGATGCAGATTCCATTTTATTTTTTGTGTATGAGTATTTTGCCTGCCAGTATATAAGTGCACCCTTGTTATACAATGCCTGTAGAGGCTGGAACTGGGGTTAAGAATGGTGGTTAAGCACCATGTTGGTGCTGGAAACAAAACCTGGGTACAAGAGCAGCTAGTGCACTTAACTGCTGAGCCATCTCTCCAGTCTGATTCTTAATACATTTAATATCTTTGAACAAAGGATCTTATCTGAAACCATAAGTAGTCATGAGCCAGGCATGGTAATGCATGCTTTTAATCTCAGCATTTGAGAGGTAGAAGCAGGCAGATTTCTGCAAGATTGTTCTGATTTCTGCCAGCCTGTTCTCAGTCTTTTTGAGACTCTTTCTCAAAAAGCCAAAACAAACAAAATAACAATTTTTAACGTAGACATAAGAACCTATTAGATATCTTAGAAATCATTCAAATAAGCATACTGAATATTCACATCACAGCTAATCAAATGAGTGACCTAGAATTAATCTCAAATTCTAAGCCAAATAATAAATGGTGTTTAAAAGCTGAAGAAATATTTGCAGAAAGAAAGTGGAAAAAGTCAAAAGGTACCCATCCTGAAATTTAAGAGCAGGGAGAATGGAAGAGCTCCCCATTAAAGCATCACTTAAGAGAATATAAAAAATGATACAGTAAAACAGCTTCATCATCAAAAGTAGATATAAAAATGAAAAAATTTTCACAAGTTTATGACAAACTATTAACAGTTTAAGTGGAGATGAAGGTAGAGAGACAGGGCCAGGGCAGAGCAAGGAGTGGAGGAGAGGGTTAACCAAAACTAAAGATTTTTTTTGTCTTTTTGACACAGGGTCTCCCTTTAGTGACAGCCTGCCTGGAACTCACTATGTAGACCAGGCTGGTCTTGAACTCACAGAGATCCAACTGCCTCAGCCTCTGAGTGCTGGGATTAAAGGCGTGTGCCACCATGCCTTAAAGATGTATTTTTTAAAAATATGGAAACTTAGTATTTAGTAATCTAATCAAATAACATAATTTTTAAAAAGAGTTTGAAGAGAAGCCTCTGTATATGTGGTCGCTGCTCCCAGAAGCCATAGGTTATTCAATGAAAAAAATAGTGCCAAGCTTATGGCTTGGTGGTCAGGGAGATCCCGAAGCCTCCAAACAGCACAGGCTCCTGGCATTGCTCTTGGATGCCCACAAATTGTAGGCAATACTAACTGCATAGAAGAAGCCTCGCCCTCTGGTGGTAGAACAGAGAGAAATCAAGTGGGAGCTGAGCTGGTAGAACAGAGAGAAATCAAGTGGGAGCTGAGCTGGAAACTTCCTGTTGACTAGCTTTCACAGTGCCAGGGGGTACTATGCAGGCTGCTAGAGCAGTCTTACCCTGCTATGAGCCCTGTGAGCTACAACACCAACCTGCTGGGGAAGACATGCTCATGACACTTGTGGGGGCAACCAACAACTTTCTGATTGGATATGAGGCTCACTGGACAAGAGAGAATTCATTCCTGCTACCTCATCAAAAGCCTAGATCTAGGGAAGTCATAGTCCCTGGTGGGGATTGGGGAGGGTGGGGAGAACCTGCTACTCCTGGTTTGCTAAATGGATATGGTATCAACTTCCTTCTAAATATTTATGTTTATACTCATGGTTAGTGTGCTCTCAGCCTTAGAGAAGCTTCTGTTTGTATCGGGCAGTGGTTATTGAAGAACACATAACTGAAGTGCTCAGAAAGAATAAGTGACTACTGAGTGCTCATCTCTAAGTGGACAGCTACACACACACACATCACCACCACCACCACCACCACCACCACCACCACCACCAAGGTTCAGGTAACAATGCAGAAGAGGTGGCAAAAGAATGTAAGAGGCAGAGATGGGAAGTAGTGCTGTGAAATACTGTCTTCAGCACATGGCATTGCTGTTGTACCCATAGTACGGCAGCTGGGGTCACCCGCATAAGACTTGAAGCACACTGGGTTCATTAACATTCCCTCATGGTGTGTGGTGGAAGCTTGTGAAGCCCCACTGCTCCCTGAGGCGTAAATTGTTGCCTATAAATTCAATGCAGTTCCCCAAACTGCCGTTCAAATTAAATGAAGTTTAAGAACAAGTGTTGTTCATGTAGAAAGCATGGAAGAGAGACATATTTCTTAATGGTGTGGCCACTGATAAGTTGCCCTTGCTCAAGTAAATATCTCCTTAGCATACTCATGCAGGCAACCCTAATCAAATGTGGTAGGACACACACACACACACACACACACACACACACACACACAATACATAAAGGTAGGAGAGGGGATTTCTGATGAAGGGGTTTGACAGGAAGATGATATGAGAGGATAAGGGGGGAATATGATCAAAGTACATTAACTATGTGTGGAAAAGTCAAATAACAAGTACTTATAAACACTCAAAATATCAATAAGAGGATGAGGGAAGAACAACCTATTCAAATGTACAGCGATGAAAGCTTACAGAAGCTAATATCTGTAGAAGAAAGGCCTTATGTGCAATATCAGTGTTTTGGCAATGTATAGGTTGTGGGCTGAACATGCAGACATGAGTGGCCTAGCTATATTAACTAAAAACACATGGCACTTTCTGCTTGAGAAACTCTAGTGGGAAAGGCAATAATTCCAGGCTGTGGTCAACTATGTGGTGGACTTTTTCACTACTCTCAAAGACTCTTGAATAAATGTCCCCCATGTATTACTTAATACTAGTTTACTTGAATTTTATACTATCACGGGGATTGACATTAAAATCAGGAGTAAGACAAGATTGGTTTACCTTCCATATAGTTTTTCTGGTACTATCAAGCAAGGGTTCTTCTTCAGCACTCTTAACACTGTGAAGCAGATGAGGTCCCATTGTGGGCAGCTATCCTGTGAGTTTCAAAGCAGCGCCCCTGGCCTCTCAGTTCTACATGATGGTACCTCTCTCGGTAGCAAGTCTTCAGACCTTGTCAAATATCTCTTCAAAGTCACTTCATAGTTGTGGTCAGTTTATTAGCCCCCAAATATAGTCAAGAGTTTAAAAAAAAATACACAAGCCTTATTATCTGGTAATGCCACTGTCGTTTAATCTAAAGTCCTCCCCCAGAAGTTCAAAACTGCCCTTCTTAAGAACAATTCTTCTAGATAATGAGGTTCCATCCAGGGAGCATAACATTCAAGATGAATGGAAATGGGCTTGGTATAAGGAAAACACCACATTGAAGGTATGCATACCTTGAAGAGACTTGGTTCTCTTGTTCCATTTATTAGCTGATTTTCATCCTCATCCAAACCAGCCTTCAGGTAGCTTTGATATCTTTTATGTTTTGAATATTAGACATCTACCTCAGGCTCAGATACTGGGATTTGGTTGTCAGTTGATGGTCTTGGGGAAGTTATTGGATCCTCAGGGCTCTAATCGATGGATTATCACTTTTTATCTCTTTATGAATTAATATAACACCAATTTTGGAAGGGAGGTGGCAAAAAGTGGAGTTGGGGCTGAGGTGGAGGAAATCTGAGGAATTGATCTCACTTCTTCCCTGCCATCTCTCACTCCATCTCTTCCTTTCCTCTCTCCATCCTTCTTCCCCTTTTTCCCTTTTTCTCCTGGTTTCTGATCACCTCCAGGTGGCAGCATCTGCTGACATGATACTCTATCTCATTTCGCAGAGTGGTTCCAGACATCCATGGTCTGAACCTGAGCCAAGACAGTACTTTTCACCCTTTAAGTGGCACTTTCAGGCATTTCTCATAGTAATAAAAGTTCTGACCGTGGATGATGGCAGCGCCTTTAATCCTAGCACTTGAGAGGCAGAGGCAGGTGGATTTCTCTGAGTTTAAATCCAGCCTAGTCTACGTAGTGAGTTCCAGGACAGCTGAGGCTGCAGGGAGACCTTGTCTCAAAATACCAAAGGGAAAAGAAAGTTCTGGGTAATAAATTCCTTCAAGTTTGACCAGACTCTCGCTTCCAGTGTTAATTACTTTCTGTTTCCTTCCTTCACCTTCATCCTTGTTAGACAATTCCCTCTTTCAAGTATTCATTTTTATAAAATGTCACATGAGTCTATCACTGGGAGACAAGGAAACAATGTAGCTAGCTAGATGCATTGCCCACTGGGCATTAACTGAGCAGCAGGCCAATGATGTCACCAATCATCAAGAAACGGAAAAATTAACAGGACAGATCAGGAAACAGGATGCATGCTGTTATTTCTGTGGTGAGTTGTGGACTGAAGACCTAACACAAGTTTCCTACCTTACAGGATAATTACATGCAAGGTAAGTACAATATACTAAATGACATTTGAACTATATTAGGAGAAGACCAGTGACATTTAACTAAACAAGGGTAACCATTGTAATTTGGATATATTGAAGCTCACAATGCATTGGCAACAAGCTCTGACTTTTCAATTGATTATCTAGGTACATAATAACTTAAATCAATATCATAAAAGGACTCTGCATGAAAATGGCAGGACATTTGTAAGAAACTTCATTACTACAATTCTTGAAATAATTTACACTTATTTTCTGGCTTAATTCTCTTAATAATTGTCAAACAGAAAACTTACATTTAAAAGGCAAATATATAATTTGGTTTGTGGTGATGAAAGTTTTCTATTTAAAGCCCATTATCCCCTTACATTTCTTGCATTATTGAAAAAAATAAAACCCATTATCCCTTCTGTCTTTAACAATAGGACACCAGGTTTCAATGGGAGAAAACAGATCCCTCCCTGAAGTTTATAATCCTGTCCTCTTTTGAGGTTTCTGACCAAATACTAGAAAGTGAGATGTCAAGAGAATCTATTGTGTGCCACTTCTGGGTTTGACCTTTGAGGGATAGGTGTGCCCTTCTCCTGCCTTTCTCCATTGTCTGGGATACAGGCAAAATGGCAGGATTTAATTTAGCAGCTTGTTATGCATAAATGGAATCCATGTGTTGAGAATGATCAAGTGGCAATATGGGCTCTGGACTGCTATCTCTGTGCAGTTGTATCATACAGAGAAAAACTCTATCTTGTTCAAGTCATTATGATTTAGGGTCTCTTTGGTTACAGACACTTTTCCCTAGACCAACAAGTATCATAGCCAGATTTGTATTGGGGAATAAGGAGCTTGAAACACAGAAAACATACAAATAACAATAAATTGTTAATGGGGTCTCTCCCTTCCAACTCTCATTTAAAGAGCAAAAATGATAGCCCTAAAGCTAAACCATCCCCTTCCACAGGAATAAACTGAGTGGGAGATGCTGAAGGTGAGGAATGACACAGAGAAGCACTTGTAGCTGTGATGATGAAAACCACCCTTCTGCAGAGGTTGTTAGGTGCAGAGGTTGCAAACTTCCCTCCCAGCCTCAAGACATGTTCAAGTGTGGACTTCAATACAGAAACTGAATTTCCAAGAACAGCAGAGGCCTAATGATGGTCTGTCATCTGCAATTCATTATAAAGTTTGCGTGACAAAAATAAACAAGGAAATATTAACTAGTTCATTAATTTACAAGTAATAACTTCTACAGCTGCTAAATCTATGTATCAGAAAAGTTTGGTTCTTGTGTAAATAGCACATTTTTGAATAATTTTATTGAAGTTTTGTGCATTTCATACATCATTTCTCAGTCCAATTTAGACTCATTTCCCTTTCCCTGGCCCCGTCCACCCGAGTTCATACATTCTGCCATACATGTCTTGTATCTTTTTCTGAGTCTTTATAAAGTTTTTCAAGGCAGAAAATTATTGTTTTGGGGAGAACGTTACTGTTTCAATCAGTTCTTTGTCCCAGTTCTTTTGTTGTTGTTTCCTCCAACTTGTATTGCTTCAACATATGCATATATTTATGTCACACATTAACTAAAATTTTGTTGTCTAAAACTAAACTGTATGTTATTCCCAATCGTATTTCAGGATTCATATTTTTCCCTTTTAATTTTATATTACCCTAAAATATGTATACATACCCTCCACCCATATACCAAAATTACAAAGTCTGAAAATAAGTAGTAGGTTAATTCTGGAGCCTGTTAAGGGATTCACATTATAGGAGCACAGTTGTTTTCATATAAAGAGGAATATAACATTACTCTTGCTCAGTTTGTCTTACAACTAGGTACTTGGTGCTAGCATCCACATATGAAGGATACCATTCATCATTTGTTTTTCTGGGACTGTGTTATTTCACTTAGCATAATGTCTTCTAGTTCCATCCATTTACTGTAAAGTTCGTGATGCCATCTTTACTGCTGCATAGAACTCCATTGTGTAGATGTAGCACATTTCCTTTTTCCACTCATCTGTTGAGGGACACTTGGGTTGGTTCCAGCTCTTCTTGGTTGTGGAGGAAGCTATAATAAACATGGATTAGAAAAATTAATATAGTAAAAAATGTCCATTCTACCTAAATTAATATACAGATTCAATGCAATTTGAATTAAAATCCTCAAGAGTTTCTTCACAGATTTGGAAAAAAAATCTTTAAATTCATATGGAAAAACAAAAGACACTGAATAGTCAAAGCAACCCTGAGCAAAATGAGTAATACAGGGGGGATGACTATACCAGAATTCAAACTATATTACAGTGCTATAGTCATAAAAACAGACCCATTGGCCAATGGAACAAAATTGAAGATCCAAACTTGAGGTCACACAATTTCAGCCACCTCATATTTGACAGAGGGGCAAAAAAAAAACCTCAGTGGAAGAAGAATAGCATCTTCAGCATATGGTGCTGGCAAAACTGGATCACCATTTGTAGAAGAACAAAATTAAACCCCTACTTCTCACTCTGTAAAAAATCAATTCCAAGTGGATCAAACACCTCAACATGAAACCTGAAACCCTGGAGGTGGTGGAAGAAAAAGCCTACAAGACATAGGCATAGGAAAAGACTTTCTAAATCAGACAGCAGCTGCACAGGAAATAAGGTCAGTAGTTGACAAATGGGACCTCATCAAACTCAAAGGCTTCTTCTGCACAGGGAAAAAAAACAATCAAGGAAATGAAGAGAAAACCCACAGAGTGGAAGGAAATCTTCACCAGTGATACATCTGACAGATCATTAATGTCCAGAATATATAGACTACTCAAAAAACAAAGAAGTAAGAAAACAAATAACCTACTCAAAAGATATAGTAAAGAGCTGAACAGAGACTTCACCAAAGAGGAATTAAAGATGGCTGAGAAACATCTTAAAAAGTGTTCAATGTAATTAATAATTAAGGAAATGTAAATTAAAACCACTCTCAGATATCATCTCACTCTGATACGACTGATTAAGATCACGAAAACGAAAGACACCAAATGCTGGAGAGGTTGTGGGGAAAGGGGAAGACTTATCCACTGCTGCTAGGAATGTAAACTTGTACAACCACTATGGAAAGCAGAGCAGAGAACACTTAAAAGACTCAAAATGAGCCTACCACCTGACCCAGTCATACCAATCCTGGGTATATGCCCACAAGACTCAACCTACTGCAAAGTTACATGCACATCTATATTTATTGCAGCTCTCTTCACAATAGCTGAGAGCTGGAACCAACCCAAATGCCCCTCAACAGAGGAGTGGATGACAAAAATGTGGTACATCCACACAATGGAATACTATACAGCGGTGAAGAAAGTTGACATCATGAACTTTGCAGGTTAATGGATGGAACTGGAATCCATTATGCAAAGTGAAGTAACACAGTCCCAGAAAAACAAATGGCAAATGGTGTCTCTCATTTGTACATATTAACACCAAATCCCCAGTTGAAAGGCAAGCTGAACAACATTATTGTTATATTTCTTTTTGGGTTTTTTTTTTTTTTTGGGTCTTTTTCAGACAGGGTCCCCATGTACCTCTGGCTGTCCTTGAACTCACTCTGTAGACCAGGCTAGCCTTGAACTCACAGAGATCTGCCCACCTTTACCTCCCAAGTGCTAGGATTAAAGGGGTGCACCACCATGCCTGGTAATTGTTATATTTCTTTTTATCTGATAGCAACTGTGTTGTTATAATGTAAATCTCTTAACAGGCTCTAGAATTGACCTACGACCTATTTTCAGGCTCTGTAATTACTGTATATGGGTGGAAGGTATGTATTCATATTTTAGAGTAATATAAAATTAAAAGGGGGAAATGTGAATTCCTAAACATATTTTGGAATTAACATACAGTTTATTTCTCAGAAGTCATAATTTTGGTGCATATGTAACGATTACATAGGCATTTGTTGGAGCAATACAAAGGGGATGGAAAAACGACAACATAAAGACTAGGTTAAAAAACTGAATGATACTGTTAAACTCTGCCCAAAACAACAAGCCTCTGCAAGGAAAAACTTTGGAAAGACTGAGAGAAAGATGCAAGACATGTTTGGCAGAAGGCATAAACAGGGGTGGGATGGGGGCAGGGAGAGGTGAATGTGTCTAAATTGGACTGAA
This sequence comes from Rhizomys pruinosus, assembly GCA_009823505.1. Classification (NCBI taxonomy): domain Eukaryota; kingdom Metazoa; phylum Chordata; class Mammalia; order Rodentia; family Spalacidae; genus Rhizomys; species Rhizomys pruinosus. Next base: position 3,038,761 of record VZQC01014507.1, read on the forward strand.
AGTTAATGAATGAAATACATAATTCAATAAAAGTATTAAAAATAAATAAATAAATAAATAAACAAACAAATAAATGACAAGAATAGCCCCTGGCTGCAGAGGGGCAGGTGAGTCTGCATTTTAGTGAATATTGATTTACATAAATCATTGAGAGACTGGCTTGTGGAGCCAAAACTTAAGAGTTTGAAACTTGTCTTTGCCATTTGTAAATTTGGACAAGAACTTAATCTCCCCAAGCCTCTGTTTCCTCATCTATCAGAAAAGTTGCAAATAGCACCTACCTCTTAGAGTTAATTTAAATCACAATTCAGTGGTTGGTAATAAGTTTTAGCTTCATAATTACTAAGTTTTAAAGTATGTGCTGAATAATATTTTTAATAAATATATTCCTTTTTGGCAAGGAAAACCACATTTGGAAAACACAAGACTATTTTTTCAAAGATACAAGATGTTTTTCTCCATCCTTTACCCAGCCCAAACTGAGGTAGTTTCTGGCCATCAGCTGCAATGATAATGAAAGGCCAAAACCAAAGGTGCATGGTAGCGACTGGTGCTGTTCTTTGTGTGCCTTGCCAAGGGTATTGTGCTCATTCAGAAGTCAGTAGGGGGGCTGGAGAGATAGCCTAGCGGTTAAGAGCACCGACGCTCTTGCAGAGGACCCGGGTTCGATCCCCAGCACCCACATGGCGGCTAAGAACCGTCTGTAACTCCAATTCCAGGAGAACTCCAGTTCCAGGGGAATCCGAGACCCTCTTCTGACCTCCGCGGCATTGCACGACACGGGTGCACAGACCCCGAATTGCACGTACAAGACATTTATCAACACAGCAACAAAATAAATAATAATAAAAAAAAAAAATAAAAAAAAAAAAAAAAAGAAGTCAGTAGGAAACAATTCAAAGGCATTGCAGCAGAAGATGGGATGATCATATTTGAGCTGGATCATTCTGGAAGTAAAGTTGGGATAGAAAGCAAGGTGTGAAGGCAGAGGCAGATGGATATGGGGCAAAAGATAGATGTAATATCACATCTGAAATTATTCATATTAGTGACTTTAATAATAACACCTGGAAGCTTATAAATCCTTTCATCTGGAGGTGAAAGTAGAGTTCTATGAAGTCAGAAGAGTTTGTATTCAAACCCTCTGCACATGATCGATCGATTGATCAATTGATAGATAATGATAGATAGATAGATATAGGTAGATAGATAGGGAGATATATATGTGGATAGATAGATAGATAGGGAGATAGGGAGATAGATGATAAATAGATAGATAGATACAGATATCCTGGGGGTATCTTCCTTAAGTTTGTTTTCTGTTTGTTTGTTTGTTTGTTTGTTTCTTTGTTGTTACTTTCATTTTGAGACAGGGTCTCCCTATAACCCCTGACCTGGAACTTGCTATGTAGACCAAGCTTGTCTCAGTCTCCACTGTCACCCAGCTTCTGGGATTAAAAATGTGCACTACGGTACTCAGTTTTTGTTTCTTTCTTTTGGTCTTTTGGAGACAGGGTCTCCCTGTAGCCCCATCTGTCCTGGAACTCACCATGTAGACCAGGCTGGCCTTCAACTCACAAAGATCCTCCTGCCTCTGCCTCCCGGGTGCTAGGATTAAAGGCATACACCACCATGCCTGGAAAAGGTATTCATTAATTTATTTATTTGATTTTTGTATTTTTGAGACAGTGTCTCCATTTAGCCCCAGCTGGCCTGGAGCTCACTCTCTAGACCAGGTTGGCCTTGAACTCACAGAGATCTGACTGCCTCTGCCTCCCGAGGGCTGGGATTAAAGGTGTGTGCCACCACGCCCGGCTCTCAGCTTTTTCATATCTTAAGTACATTTTGTTTACATATTTAGTGTGTGTATGTACGTGGGGATGTGTACTTTGGAGCACATGTAGAAGTCAGAAGACAACTTGTGGAAATTGATTCTCTGTTTTCATCATCTGGATTCTGGGTTAGAACTCAGGTTTGGCAGCAGATACCTTTATTTCCTGAATGATCTTGTTGACCCTTCCCTATATTTTGCTGAGTGATCTAGTTGACCCCTCCCTATATTTTGCTGAGTGATCTTGTTGAACCCTCCCTATATTTTTGGCAGTAGGTTCTGCCAGGAGGATTTCTGTGAACCAAACACTTACCAAAAGACAGCTGGACTGCTCTTCACAGCACGAGGGGAAGCGTTCTGTATCTAGTCTGGTGACCCTGGATATTTTTGGTAGATTTTGAGCTACTATGGCAACTTTGAGGTGACTGAGGTAAGAGATTTAAACAAACTTCAGTTGTGTTTAACATGAATGTGTGAGACTGCCACAGTGGTGGAAGGAAGCCAAAGAGAAAAGGGAGACCTGGAGTCAGTTCTGCAAAAACCTTGATAGAATCCAGCATTGCCTAGTTATCATCAAACTGGCCTTGCAAGGGCAAAACAGCTACCTGAACCTTTCTCCAATATGTGAGAAATGAGTAAGCATGAGTCTGTAAGAAATCTCATCATTCCTGGGGGTTCCTTTACTGGGAACCGTCCCTGCTTTGTCACTTTCAGCTAAGACTTACATGTCATCCACATCCTTGGTTTTTAAACTGAAAATATACTAAATGTAATAAATAAAACAGCTCTTCCCTGTGTTGGAGTTATTGACATTGTAGAATCATGGAGAAATGTTCCTGAACTGTTTGAAGATAGAAAGACCCTAATTCAGCAGTTTTGAGTCACTTTACTGTCTAATTACTCAAAGAAATTCCTGTGACAGCTGGAACCAATACAAATAGCCCTCAAAAGAGGAATAGATGACAAAAATGTGGTACATCTAGACAATGGAGTACAATTCAGCTGTAAAGAAAGAATTAAGGTTGACAATTGACAAATGAGACCTCATTAAACTCAAAAGCTTCTGCACATCAAAAGAAGCAATCAAGGAAGTAAAGAGAAAGCCCACAGAGTGGGAGGAAACATTCACTGCAGATATAGCCAACAAAGCATTGATTTCCAGAGTATATAAACTACTAAAAAACAAAGAAAGAAAACAAATGAATAACTCAAAAGATGGAGCAAAGATCTGAACAAAGAATTCACAAGTGAGGAATCAGAGATGTCTGAGAAACATCTTAAAAAGTGTTCAAAGTCACTAATGATTAAGAAAATGCAAATTAAAACCACTTTAAGATATCATCTCACTCCAATAAGACTGGCTAGGATCAAGAAAACAAATGATACCAAGTGCTGGAGAGGTTGTGGGGAAAGGGAAACACTCATCCATTGCTGGTGGGAATGTAAACTTGTACAGCCACTATGGAAAACAGTGTGAAAAACCCTTGGAAGACTCAGAATGAGCTTACCACCTGACCCAGTCATACCACTCTTGGGTATATACCCACAAGACTCTTCTTAACGCAGAGCTACATGCACAGCTGTTTATTGCTGCTCTGTTCACAATAGCAAAAACCTGGAACCAAACCAAATGCCCCTCAACTGATGAGTAGATAGAGAAAATGTGGTACATCTACACAATGGAGTTCTATGCAGCTGTAAAAAAAGACAACATCATGAACTTTGCAGGTAAATGGATGGAACTAGTAGATATTATGAAGTAACAAAGTCCCAGAAAAACAAATGATGAATGGTATCCCTCACCTGTGGATGCTAGTGCCAATAATCTAGTTGTAAATATTTCTTGTTGGGAGTGATGCATATTGGAAAGAACAACAACAACACTAACAACAGAAAAGACTGCATCAAAGAACTGACTGAAATGGTGAATCTGGTGGGGCGGGGGGTGGGGGAGGTTGGGAGAGGGACACAGGTCTAGATTCGATTTGTAACATAATCTTATAATATATATAAAACAATAAATTAAAGAAAGAAAGATGACATTATGAACTTTGCAGGTAAATGAATGGAACTGGAAGCCATTATGCTAAGTGAAGGAACACAGTTCCAGAAAAACAATTGGCAAATGGTTTCCCTCATTTGTGGATGCTAACATCAAATCCCCAGTTGAAAGGCAAACTGAACATTATTGGTATTTTTTTTTTATCTGAAAGCAACTATGTTGTTATAATGTAAATCTCTTAACGGGCTCTAAAATCAACCCGCCACTTATTTTCAGACTCTGTAACTACTGTATATGGGTGGAAGGTATGTATTCATATTTTAGAGTAATATAACATTAAAGGAGGAAAATGTGAATTCCTAAACATAAAAAAGACAGAGAAAGATGCAGGGTATTTATGGCAGAATGCATGATCTGGGGTGGGGGAAAGGGAAAGGGGAATATGTCTAAACCGAACTGAAAAATGATGTCTGAAATACACAAAACATCAATAAATAAGAAATTCCTGTGACAATGTCCACTCTAAATGTAAAGAAATCAGAGGTGCTTTCATTGGGAGGGTTTCTGATTGGCCAATGCTTCTCCTATCTTTAGATCCCAATATTATATATGAATCAATTCTTTGAACCACTGGAACCAAGAGAAAGTCAGGATTTAACCAATTCATCCATTTCACAAAAGCCAGAAATGAATTCCTAATAGATGACAATTATTTGAATGGAGTCAAATAACAGCTGCATGAGGCTGTGTAGAATAAAAATGGGGATCACTGTTTAAATCATAGTAAATACTGGAGATTGTAAAGAATTGTATGAGTTCCTTTGCAATGAGACCAGTAATTCCAGAACAAGACAAAAGTGAGTGATGCAAGACAGCAGATTAGAATCACTCAGTGTGCATCCACTGCTGCCTGAGACAGGCAGAGTCAGAACAACCAAGGAAAAGTCTGTTTTCAAGGGGAATGAGTAGGAAAGAATGCTGACATTTAAAATGGAGAGCCAGAAGGCACTGATTACATAAAAGTTCCCTGTGAACAATCATAAACTGGTCATAGAACTGACCAATTGAAAGCAGCTTTCTCATTAATACTAGATGTCAAAATGAGAAAATATTTTTACGATGTTGAGGGTAAAAACTGGTCCTAGTGAGGGCAAAATAAAGCCATGCAAATATAAATGAGGGAAGTTTCCAGAAGCTGGTGGATTCCCAAGGGGCTGAAAATGTAGCTCAGTGGTTAAGCAATTGTACTTGCTATTCTTACAGAGGCCCTGGGTAATTTGGTTCCCAGCACCCACATGGTGGGTCACAACTGTCCATAATACTGATGACCTCTTTTGGCCTCCAAGTGGTGCCCTGGCTTACATGGGGAGCAGGCACACATGTGGTACACATACAAACAGGCAAACACTCACACACATGAAATAAAAAATTGTACAATTCACTATGGAAAGTGCCATGCTATTAAAGGCAACTTGAATTCTTTGATCTTATTTATGATAGTACTTTTGAGATCTGTGTCCTGGGATACATCTAGGGGTCTTCATTATAGGCATCTTCTACAGGACTGGTAGTATTTAGCAGAGACATATTAATTAGGTTTTTCATGTTATTGTTTTTTTGTTGTGCTCTTAGCATGTGAATTTATTTTGTTGTTTGTTATTCTGATATGGAACTCAATTGTTTCTTTGTTGAATTGAAGACTTACTTTTCTTTTTTCTTTGCTTTTCACTTTTCTTCAGGTGCCTTCCTTGTCTTCCTATTAGGTATGCTTCAGCTTCTGACTTCTGACTTTGTACTGGAGAGACCAGCTAGTTCTCATAGTCAGGAGCTCCTCCAGAGACCTGAGACAGGTAGCAATCTGGCAGGCTTGAATCACACACCATGTGGGGTCCAACTACCAGCTATTTTAGTCTTATTGGAAACATCTTGATTTGGTTCCGGAGGCAGGGACGTTTAGCCAGGAGCTGAGGATGGGGCCCCAGGTGTTTTCCAGCTAGTGGGTGGGAAGTTGCGAATATCTCCATTGCCACACAGTTGAGGACTCTCACCACCAATGGGAGGTCAACCTCATACCCTCACTAGGGGAGTTGAAGTCACAGAATCACCCTTCCATGAGGAGTTCACCTACCATCACTCCAGGGCTGGTTGCTAATGTCTGAATCTGTGTTCAGGGGCAGGAAAGCCTGGAGCCAACGGGGCCCCAGGTGTTCCCTAGCTGGTGGGTCGGGAGTCTTGAATACTGCTGCCACCATGCAAGTGGGGACTCTCACCACTGACTGCAGGTCAGTCTCACACATTCACTGGGAGAGGTGTACTTACAGAACCACCACAACTTGTGGGGTCTAATTTCTGGCTCTTTAGGATTGTTTGCAAACTCTGTATCTGGGTCCAAGAGCATGGAGGCCTAGCCTGGAGCTGGTGGAGGCCCCTGGGGTTCCAAAGCTAGTGGGCAGGGAGTTTGGTTACTCACTGCTGCCTTCTGGTCATGCAGACCACACAAGCCACTGCTCCCACTGCTGCTGCCTCCTATCTTGTGGTCTGCTGCTGCTCTTGGAACCAATGTTTAGAACAGAATGCTTCACTTTTAGGAGTGTGGGTGCTTCCCCGACAAGGCCACACAGTAATACCACCTACTCTGGAGGCTCAAGCAGGAAGATCCCAAGGTCAAGGCTTCTTGGACATCAGAATAAATTGAATAAACTGAGTACCTTACTGAGCCAAAATACAGGACAGAAAGAGCTAGGCATAGAGCTCACTGGTAAAGTGCTTATTACCTTGGAAAACCTAGTCCATAAGAGCTATTTTTTTCAACTACAGCAGCAGCAGCAGCAGCAGTTTTCCAGTGATTTGACAAAATGAAAAACAGAAAGAGAAGAAAGGTAACCACTATATTTTCTCTAGTGCTTTTAAAATACATGGAGTAACTTCTTTGCCCACAGCTATATGAATCCACAAGCAACATGGTACTGGAGGCACTAGGGAATGGGTACTGTTCAAAAAAGAGTCCCTGAGGCTGAACAAATGGCCTAGCAGGTTTAAAGGACCTAGAGGACCCATGTTCAGTTTCCAGCACCAGCATGTGGTTGCTAATAGCCATCTATGGCTCTAGTTTCAGGGAATCTGATACCCTCTTCTGACCTCTTTGGGAATTGTACTACATAATTTCACTTACATGCATGCAGGCAATACAATCATACACACAAAATAAAAATAAATAATATTTTTTAAAAGAGTGCCATAAATAGGAAGTTCTACAAAGTCACTCAGCATGTGTTTACCTTATTGTAAAGAAGCAAGTTAGGGACAAGATTCATGCCAAGTGAATTCATGTGTATATTGAACATATTAAGAACTCTAAGAGTGAAGACAGCTTCCTGAAATGGTTGAAAGAAAATGATGAGAAAAAAAGAAACCAAAGGAAATGGAACCTGGGCTCAATGGAAGCAAGACACAAATATTTGTCCATCCAAGAAAGTTCTCTGGTGTTCTAAGTTCCCATAGAGTAAGACTAGACATGCATCACACTGAGCAGTTTCCCAGCTCACCTGGGAAAACCCACAATAAACAAACTAAAAAGAAGTCCTTGTTAATCTTAATTTCAAATGGTCTCTTTATAGTAAGAGTGCTAATTTTCTCTGGACATTGTTGCTAGCACCATTTTTTTAAACTAATGAGCAATGTATATTTTATTTTCTTTACATTGAGTTAAACCTCATGTATAAAGCTATTCAAAACTACTATAATATGTAAATACATTTAAAAACTGTTTTGTACATTATACATGTGCTATGAAACTTTGAGTCTAATTTAAAAGCAACATTTACTGAACCTCTAACATGTGCTAGGCACTGGGCCATAAGGGTTTTTTTATTGAATTATTGTGTATTTCATACATAACATCTCAATTGGTCTTAATCACATCTATATCTCCTTCTTCATTGGCACTACCCACCCCACCCCCTGGATTTCACACATTCCGTCATTTGTGTTATGGCCCACTGTGCCAAATTCATCTCCCTGGCCACTCTCCAGTGGCCATTCATCCTGGAGCTCTAGTCAGTCTATCCAGAGTCCCCTGCTTAAAGAAAGCTAACTCTTCCTTACCCAAATGTAATCAACTTCCAATATTTCTTTAGCTAAGTTTGGGTTCTGCTACTCATTTTTGCAGTTCCATCCTGGGTTTCTGTCTGGTTCAGTTTTGATGGGTCTTGTGCATGCTAAGACCAATGCTGTAGGATCATATGAGCAGGATCTCAGGATCTTGTAGGTTTCTATTTCCACATGGTCTTAAACCACCTCCCGGCTCTTATAATCTTTCTGCCCCCTCTTCCACAATGCTCCCTGAGCCCTGGGTGAGTGAAGCTGAATATAAGCAACCTGTCCATGGACCCATATTCTGTAGACTCCTAATCTCCATGGTTTGGCCACTCATGAACTTTGAGTTCCTGGCCCCTGCTGCATGAAGGAGCTTCCTTGATAAGGGTTAAGATGTTGAACTAGTGTCCTCTTGGTCCCTTGCCCTATGTTGCTTGAGCCTTAGTTGTAGAGGTTCTATTATAGATAGGCTTGGGAAATTCACAGACAATGTCTGTGTGTTTCCAGTTGTGAGACTCTGTACTATTTATTCTTCATCTGGTACAAAAGACGCTTCTTTATTGAGCGATGTCTGGGACATTTGTCTTTAAATATAAGGAAACCTATTTTCCAGTTAGTAAAATGTTTTACCTTAGCCTAGGGATGTGACAACCTTGGTAATTTCTCTAAGATCTGTGTCTTCTCCAGCCATGTGTATCTGGATATGTTTACAGTACCACACATGAGTTTCTTTCCATTGAGTGGGCTTTAGATCTAATGAGTTAGGCATTGATTCCCCCATGATAAGAGTGCCACTACTGCACCAATGTAGTATGCTGTGGAAGACATTGATGTGGATATGTGGTCTTCAAGTGGTGTTGGACCATTGATTACTGTTCTCTCTTAGTAGCTTGCACAGTGCTGTCTAAAGCTTTGAGAGCTAGCCTTCAGGGGAGGAGGCTTCCTAGGCAGATCCAGCTCCAATGGTCCAATTCCAGTCTCCAAAGTACTCCTGTCTTCAGCAGTGTGGTCTTATTTCAGGTTCTGGGAGGCAATCAAGATGTGTGGCAATAGCCTGTGTAATTTGGGGAGTCTCTGGGACTACCCTAGGCCAATGACTCAAAGGAAGTTTGGCACTGTTTCTTGTTATGTAGCCTTCAGGTTTGCACTTGGAATTTTCATTTGGGCATAATGTGTCCAGCCTCTTTCAGTTGTCTGAACCATGATTTGACTGGTTAGCAGTGGTAGAAATGGCCTCTTCAAAGGTGACTCAAATTTTTCTCTTTTCAACTTTTTATTAACATTGCATCTGAAAGGATGAGTAGAAATTTGAATGAAGTTTGGACAAGAAAAACGTGTAACCATAGAGAAAGCAATCTGTGGGAGAGACATGGAGTCTAATTTCTGAGAAATTGATCCTTGATATCCATGATGGGAGAATCTGCAGACCCACTAACATATAGACAGGCAACCATAAAATATTTTATGTGGAGAGAAGCCCACAACTCTTCTTAGAACCATTTTAATTCTAAGGAAAGCTATAGGGAGACAGTTAGTCCAGGGTGATATTTTAAAAGTCTAAATTCAAGTATTTGTTTCTTAAGACTTTAATTCATTCTTTCAATTTTTCCAGATTTGAGGAGGGTGCCAAAAATTATGCTAGTCCCAATTAATGTCTAATGCCTTCATGGGGTCTTTTAGAATAGTATCAGTAAAATATTTTTTTATTTGAATATATGTGTTCAAATCTTATCAAGAAGACTTACATAGACAAATAATGCAATTGTAATAGATGTGTGTAAAACAAGCAAAATCATGGCACAATGTATTCTGAGAGAATCTGCAGTAGCCACTGGGATGGGGAAGGCCTGTAACCACCCAGAAAAAGTGGTCCATTGTCATTAGTAAATAGTTTAGTTTTTCTAACTTCTGTATTTCTGTGAAGTCCCACCTGGATACTTTGAAGGGGTCTCAGTACAGGAGGCTTCCCGTCTAGGCCTTGTTTTCTCATTACTCTTTTTCATCTTTTAGAATGTTATATATCCCCTCACACTTATTTAGCAATAGTGTAGAACCCCCAAACAATGGTGACCTTTTTTAGACAATTTTTATTGAAGCTTGTGCATTCCATAAAATATTTCCAAATCAAATCTAGATCCATTCTCCCTTCCTGCCCCCCACCCCACCAGAGGTCATGAATTCTGGCATACATGTTTTTCATCTTTTTCTTACTCTCTTTTAAAATTTTCAATGCAGAAGTTTACTGTTTCAGGCAGAAGTTCACTGTTTCAGTCAGTTCTTTGACCCAGTCTTTTTGTTGTTGTTGTTTCCTATTTGCATCACTCCAAAATATGCATATATGCATGCCACACATATATCAAGATTATGACATCATAGGATTTAGCATTATCAGTTTATGATTTCCTTTTTTTTTTCTTTCTTTATCAGGCTGAAAGATGTAATATTTTCCTTAGGGAAGTGTTTGAAGGCTCCTCCTTGGTAAGCCCAAAGAGCCATCAGTCCTGCCCTTGCGCTCCACATTGGTCTCTTCCCTTCCTATGGTCCCAAACGAGGTCCAGTAAGCACCATGTCCTGTCTTAATCCTCCTGTACTGATCTCTGTGATACAGCCTGGGTAGTCCAACAATGGCAGTCTATACTAAAAAGAGGTTGAAACCCCAGTACTTGTTCAGTCCACAAGCTGGATGTCTCAGCAGCCCCCATCTGGCACTGAAGGTTTGAAGGATTTTGGGAGATACATGAGTCTTCAGTCCATATTGGAAGGTTGAAAGGCTGTGTCTTGTGTCTTTGAAGGATGGCAAAAGCGCAGCCACAGGGTGGCTGTACTTGCCAATAAGAATTGAAGATAGGCAAAACAACAGTGTTTTTATTTTTCTTTTTGTCTTTTTGATAGGATCTCAAGTTTTATACATGAAGTACAATTTCTCAAGCCTTACTGATTATTTCTGGTTATACTTTCCTTTTGGATGTTAAAGGCCACACAGTCAGTCCAGATTAACCAAGGTTTTTGTTTTCTTTAGGTAAGTTGAGGAGCTGGTCCTCAGGAGTCTCTCAGGGTTTTTTGGGGAGGGGAGGGAGCCCCTAGCTCCTTTTAGCTTTTCATTTACCAGTACCATCCATTCGAGGACAAAGTCACGTCTTGTTAGACCAGGTTTCCCTTTTGGAAGCATGAGCAGCAGACCACTGGCTGAAGTCCCATTAGGGATCTCCAAGACCTCCCTGCACAGGAAGACTCATGACTCACATTTGGAAGACATTTCAAGAGATGCCTCCATGCATAGGCCCCTGGAAGTTAGTTGACTTCTGAGGACAAGAAACAATGTTATCCCTTAAGTCCCTCACTGAAATTGGTATGGGCATTTAAGTATGGTCATTAAGCATCCAGAAAGGCAAAGTTACACCAGCCCGATACCCTTAATTACTGCATAATAGTTTAGAGAAAGTTTGGACTAAAGCTCAAGCAGCCTTGTAGAAGAAATACTAAGAAACACTCCCATAAAATAAATACTATGGTTAGACACAACAGTCATGACAAACTAGTTTTTTTCTTTTGATTTTATATTACTCTAAAATATACATACGTACCCTCAACACATATACCAAAAATTCCAAAGTCTGAAAATAAATGGTAGGTTAATACTAGAACCTATTATGGGATTCAAAATATAGGGACATAGTTGTTTTCAGATCATGAGGAATTTAACATTAATGTTGCTCAGTTTGCCTTACATCTGGGTACTTCGGGCTAGCATCTACAGATGAGGGATACCATTCATCATTTGTTTTTCTTAGACTGTGATACTTTACTTGGTATAAAATCTTCTAGTTCCATCCATTTACCTGCAAAGGTCATGATGCCATCTTCTTTACCACTGCATAGAACTCCATTGTGTAGATGTACCACATTTTCTCTATACACTTGTCAGTTGAGGGGCACTTGGGTTGGTTCCAGCTCTTTGCTATTGTGAAGAGAGCTGCAGTAAACATGGCTGTACATGTATCTCTGCAGTAGGATGAGTCTTGTGGTTATATACCCAGGAGTGGTATGACTGGGTCAGGTGGTAAGTTCATTTTGAGTCTTTTAAGGGTTCTCCACACTGCTTTCCATACTGTTTGTATGAGTTTTCATCCCTACCAGCAGTGGATGAGTGTTCCCCTTTCCCTACACCCTCTCCACCATCTGGTATCATTTGTTTTCTTGATCTTTAGCCAGCCTTATCAGAGTGAGATGATATCTTAAAGTGGTTTTAATTCACATTTCCTTAATTATTAGTGACATTGAACACTTTTTAAGATGTTTCTCAGCCATCTCTATTTCTTCACTTGTAAAGTCTCTGTTCATCTCTTTACTCCATCTTTTGATTTTATTTCCTTTGTATTTCCACTTCCTTTTGGACCTTCTCACTCTCTTCCTGTAGCCCCTTGCTTTGCTGGTTGGTTTCCTTTTTTTATTTCAGCATGGGATATTTTCAGTGTTTCTACTTCCTTCCAGAGTTTGTCATTCTCTCCCTCTAGGTCCTTCTTGAGTTTTTCATTCTCTTTCCTTAGTTCTTTGACTTGTTATTTATATTCTTTGATTTATTTGAATATGTCTACTATTGTTCTTCTAAGATCTGTGTCCTGAGTTACCTCTAGGGAGATCTCATTGTGGTAATCTTCTATAGGGTTGGTAGAGTTTGGTGTGGAATTATTCTGTGCTTTCCTCATGTTGATCTTTTGTTGTGTTTTTGGCATGTGGTTTTGTTTGTTTGTTTGTTTGTTTTGATTATTGTTTGTTTGTTTTTGTATTCTGATGAAAATCTCAAATATTTCTTCACTGTGTTGAAGGCTTGCTTTTCTTGCTTCCTCCAGATTCCTTAGTTGTTTTCTTCTTGTTTATGTTGACTTGGCTAGGTTTGAGGCTGTCAATTTTGGTTACATATTGGCAGTCTAACTCACTCTTCTCTTTCTGTTCTGAAGGTTCTCCAAAAGCTGGGTAGGGGACAAATCAGTTGGTACCCTGCTGAGCACTGTGCTCACTCTGCTTCCTGCCAGCCAGTTCATCTAGCTTGTTTATAGGGCTTGGTGTTGCAGGACTGGAGTTGTCTCAGGTTCACTGATTCATTTATTGCCTTGCACACCCGAATCACTGTTGTGGTCCTGCTAGCACACTGCCTCTACAATTCCAGTTGGCAGGGGTGCAGGGGAGAGAGTGGTACCATGCCCCAGTACTCTGTGCTTCGGGTGGTCTCCCAGTAGCAACAGGGTCAACTTTATACTGGCTAGCTGGGCAACTCCTCCCACACAACCACACAAGCCAATAATTCAATTATCCAATTATCCCCCTGGCTGAAGCACCTGGCCCTTACCTGTGTTTCTGGTGGTATCACAAAATCCACCAATCTGAGCTCTGTGCACTCACAATTATAACAATTATAACTTTAAAGTATTACATGATGCACAGCATGAGGAAATCCCCTTCTTAAAAGAGGCGCATTTCCTGAACCAGATCTCTGGAGATATTGTGGCTTCTCTGAACAAGAGGACTTGTTAGAGGAGACTCATTTTCCCCTAGGTCCTGTCTGACCTCAGTGGACAAGGGTCAAGATGTTGGCTGTTCTCCTTTGACCCTCTTCTTCTTATTCATGTATCTTTCCAAGCTTTGCTGAACATCTAGAAAAACAGCTTGACAATCTCATAATTTTAAATTCTGTATAATATTTACATAAACCTTAGACAATACAAGCCAAAAGGTTTGAAATAAATATTCTCTTTATGATTCAGTTTTCCCACATGGTTAAAATATAACAAATTTCACCAAACATAAGTAATTATCTTGATTAGACATACATTCATGATCTTTGAAGCCAGTTCTTGCAAATGTGATCATGAGCAGATGAGCATAACCTTGGGAATTTTAATAAACATTAGTCATCAAACATATATCACCCTTAAGTCCTATCCTCCACAAATTTGTATAATTTATTTAGACCTTCTGAAATTTGGCTTTAAAAACTCAGGGTTTGTCCTCATTTTTTATTTTTCACTTTTAGGACAAACATCTTAATTTATCATATGAAAGATAATCTTTTATTACTTTTATTTTTATTTTTATCTTTTTGGTCTTTTTGAGACAGAGTCTCCCTGTGGCCCCAGCTGTCCTGGAACTCACACTGTAGACCAGGCTGGCCTTGAACTCACAAAGATCCACCTGCCTCTGCCTCACAAGTGCTAGGATTAAAGGTGTGCACCACCACGCCCCGAATGATCTTATCTAAAATATTCCCTTTGCTTCTTAACCCTTCGCACTAACAATGTAACCTCATACTTACATCCTTCTCAAGAATTTTTTATTTATTATTTTTATTTTATGTGTATGAGCATATCTCCTGCATGTATATAAGTGTTCCCATGTCATGCAACACCCACGGAGGTCAGAGAGTGCCAAATTCTCCTGGAACTGGAGTTACAAGAGGGTATTAGATCCTCTGGAACTGGAGTTACAGACACATGCCAACTGCCACAAGGGTGCGATCAACATGTGTGCATTCAGTTTCATGTGTCAGCTTTGTTTTATTCCTGCTTCTATTGTTAAATATATTCAGACTTCATCCTGGTGCATTTACTAACATTTCCTTGATCATTTGGTTCTCTAGAACAAGCTTCTGTAATCCCTAGTGTAAGCAATAGTCTGCTGAGTCCTTGAACTTGAAGAAATCCAAGCCCAAGGGCAGTTTGAATGGATTTTAAATCTTTGGCTCAAACTTCCTTAAGTGACAGATAGATGCGCTCTTTTCCATTTGTGTTGGCTGTAGCTGTGCCACCTTGGCATTCATTTCTTTAGAAATGACACACCAGTCCTTGCTAGAGGTCCACTTGTGAGTAGTGTTAGCAAGATGTGTCTAGTGTTTGCAGATACACACTGATAGATACCCCTACTCACAGGTGTTGCTGGTATTGATGCTGATCATTCTAGGGCTATTTTCCCTGATCTTGGATACACTGTTTAACATGGGGACTGAAGTCAGACTTCAAGAACACAGTATTTCTTCTCCATTCTTTTGGTTTTCCTCTGATTGAAAGACCTAGCATTATTCAAATATTTTGGTTAGTTCTCTTTAACTTAACTTTCATTTAACTTCCGTTCTTGAAATTCTTTTTTGCTTTTTCACCCTGAGCTTCCTCTCTTTTCCTGTGGGTATGGTCACTGTGTCCTGCTGTACTTTCTGTTATGCCTGTTTTCCTTATGTGTCTTGTCATTTCATTTCTGCTAGTGAAGTGATTGATTCCTTATTCCATGATGTCTGTAAGCAGCCACTTGACAGCCTGTATTCTCTACCATCACCTCTTTAGTTTACCATCTTATTGCCTTTTGGCCATGTTCCCTGAGGTCTTGTTTATATTCTTATTTTCCTCCTTCTTAGATTAAATTATGTCATTAACTTCCTTATCTTTTATTCATGCTGGCCTATTATGTTACAAGCATTCTCTGCTTGGGAGCAATGTTTTTCTAGTGAGTCTTCAGGGAGGTTTTTATTGATGTTGCTGTTGTTGTTTAGTTGATACTTTTTCTCAACCTTTTCTTCTCTAAAGTATCTTTCTTTGGATGCTTTAATTGCAACATTACTTTGTTAGTAGTATTGAAATCAGTTGACGTTTTCTCAAGGAGAAGACTCTACAAGTGAGAGGCTGGTTGGTTTCCCAGGTTATCAGCTGTAGAGCTCCCTTCCCTATTGTATAGCATGTGTCATCTCTGGGGCCAGGTCTCACCAGAATTTCAGACCTTACTTGTTGACAGAATCTCTGACTATCACTTCTATACCCCTAGAGTTCTTTGACAACCCTCAGTGAAGAAATCACCTTCACCAGCAGATCCTATTCCTAACATCTACTCAAAGCTTTCTATTAAAAGTGCTGTTTCTGGGCTTGCTTCAGCAGTACATACCCTAAAATTGCAGCAATACAGAGATTAGCACAGTCCCTGATCAAGCATGACCCAGAAACCAGATAGGACTTATATATAACAGAATACATGAAATCCAAAGGGAGAGGGACTATGGGGTGATGGAGTTTGGGGGGATCTAAATTTGATCAAGATCTATTATATGAAATGCACAAAAACTCAGTAAAAATAGTTTAAGTGCTGTTTCTTTGAATTTGTCCCCCTAGGTGCCACTTAACCCAAACACAATCTAAACCTCTCCCATTGCACCTCCAGTCAATTATAGAAGTTCTCACTGAGCTTGGGAACTCATTCTTCTGGGAATGAATATTTGATGTTAATTTCTGACAGCAACCATTCCAAAAGCCTGTTGTGTGTCTTTTTCTTAGATATATTCATATCCCTGTTCTGGCTTGCTTCACCCAAACCTAACATAACATCCACAAAGCTTCCTTTGCAACCTGAGCTTAGATCTTCGAGGCCCCACTTGTCTCCCCTACTCTGTGTGTTATACTCTGGCAAGCACTCTCTCTGTGGTTGGCCCCATTCTCAGCCTTATGTCCGAGTATCTATCAAATGTCACGAATTGGTTTTGTTTCTCTTCTGGCAATACTTTTATCCCATATGTGCAATGGTGCCAATCCTGTTCTCCTCCTTTGATCCATGATCTGAGCTTGGCTAAAAGTCCAGCTGTGGCTGCTTGGTACAGAGTCTATGTATATGGTCTCTCACTTTTTTTTTTTTTTTTGGCAGTGAACTTCAGGGCTTTATTGTGCAACAAGGAAACAGGGAGGGCCACACTTTTGCCTGCCTACTCCCAACCTTTTAAATTGTTATTACTGAGATTCCTAGTAACCTCCTTTATGATCTCCATATGGACTTTTAAAGACAATATACCCAGGAAAACTCAAGCTTTCTTCTGGTAAACACAGATTGAACATTATTTACATAATTTATTTTAAACTGATGGTAAATAATTATACTAGAATTTATCACGTTTCTGTTGCTGTAGTAAAACCATCATGACCAAGAGTTATAAAAGGAAAACTTTGAGTTTATGATTGAGGGTTCCATGGAACTAGAGTCCATTGTGGTGGGGAAGCATTGTGGAAGCATCTGGAGAAGAAAGCTGAGGCTCACTTCTTTCAGTGAATACAGAAAGCAGAGAGAGCAACTTGAGACTTTTAAGGTTTGTTGAACTCTCTCAGCCTGCCCCAGTGATATACTTCCTCTAGCATGGCCACACCTTCTAAGACTTCCTAAAACAGCACCACCAACTGGGGATAAAATGTCTGAATACTTGAAACCTATGGGAGACATTCTCATTCAAACCACCACATTCCATTCCCTGGCCCCCACAGGCTCATGAACATATAAAATGCAAAATGCATTTTGTCCAACCTTAAAAGTCCCCCTAGTCCTTACAAGGCTCAATACTATTCAAAAGTTTACAGTCCAAAGTCTTTTCTGAGACCCAGGCCAATCTCTTAACTGTAAGATCCTGTAAAATCAAAAGACAAATTACATACTCCCAACATATGGTAGAACTGAATACACATCCCCATTCCAAAAGGGAGGAATTGAGGCATAGTGAGGAAATATAGGACTAAAACAAGACCGAAAACCAGCAGGGCAAACATTAAGTTCAACTCCACATGAGACTCCAAAGGACTTCCAAAGGGCTTAGATGGCTCAGCTCTTCCAGCTTTGCGTGCAACATACATCTCTTTCTTAGGCTGGTACCACTCCCTGTATGCAGTACTCCTTGTCAAATAACTCACTGCTCTGGCTTCTCCAATGTATCCTCAGGGTCTTTACTGCCAACCAGGCTTTGATTGTGTGAAAGGTTTCAAGTTTTGTAAGACAGAGGAATCAGCTGATAGACTTTTTGTTGTTGTTCTTCAGAAGGTATTATTTATTTTTTAAAAAATACTTTTATTCATGATCTGTGTATTTCTTTTTTTTATTTTTTATTTTTTTATTGGTGCTTTGTACATTTCATACATCATTTTCCAATTCAGATCAGGCATATTTCCCTTTCCCTTCCCTCCTACCCCATCCAGATCATGCATTTTGCCATAACTGTCCTGCATTTTCTCTCAGTTTTTTTTTTCATTTTTTAGCTATAAGTGATGATCCATGAGTACAAGCATCCTTCATATGAAACCAATTTACAGGCTGTTGTGCTCAAACCCCCACAGCCCCACCATCCAGCAGGGGGTGCGGGGTTGTATGTTCAATCAGGTTGATCAAATGAGTGTCCAGACTACATTGCTGTAGTTTCACCATTCACCCCAATCGCAGTCCTTACATTCTACCACGCCCCCTCTTCCGCAGGTTGTTCCCTAGGCTTAGAAAAGGGGCACAGGTGGATGAGAGGTAAAACAGTCCACTCTCTCTGGAGCTGTTGACTTGGACTCTGGTCAATTCTGGCTGTTTCCTTTCATGGGCTGACAGTTTGTCCAGGAATAACCTTTCGATCCTACTAATGAAGAACAAGCAATTAGATATATAGGTATTTAAGCAGCACTAATAGTTATGGTAGGTTACTTTAGCATAGACACATGTTTGGATATGTTAATCCATGAATTACAATTTTCCCCCCTGTTAAATATGACAGGGTCTTACTGTGGCTTATAATGTCTCCTAAATTAGAGGATGTAAGCTTTGGCATCAGCCATGGGTTTCCTCCAAGGAGAGAGCCACAATAGCCAATTAGGTTTGGGATATACAGGCATATGGCTGTCTCTGCTGCACAGTAGTTTCCAGCAGGCAGGGTGCACTGGTGCTGACGATGGAGTCTTGCTTGATCCAGGGAGACCCGTATTTGCTTTATTGGTGAGTGGCCTTTGGTAACACTCTCTGGTATTCCAGAGGCCATCTTACACTGCATGTGTGGTCTCAATACAATCTTTCCCATGTTAACGTCGTCTTCAACAGCAGGGCCTTATCGCCTCTCTTCTTGCAGGTATCCCAGTTTATGTAGAGCAAGGATCCTTTACCTTTTGTGGGGCCTTGGATCCCCTGGCCAACATCTCCCTGGTAGAATAATCCATTGCTGATGTCAGAGCTCCTGTATTAATATATTTTGCTAGTGCATAGCTTAAGGACATTCTGTATTATATTTGGTTCTGAACAGAGGATAAATCCTTTTCACAGTTCTTATGCCTATTAGTCAATTAACTTTTCCATACATCATACATCATTTCTCAATTGAATTTAGAGTCATTCCTCTTCCATGCCCCACCCCACTGAGTTTCCTGCACCTCGCCATTTACATGCTCTTTGCATCTTTTCTCTGGAGTGAGAAAATTTCTGATCATTCACAGGAGTTTTTTTTTTTTTTTATTTTTTTTGTGTTTTTTTTCTCTATATCTTTTATTTTTATAAATATATATATATATATATATATATATATATATATATATATATATGAACTGAATTAGAAGATTTCTTTTCTTTTTTGCTAAAAGATGTCATGTTTTCCTTATGGAAGTGTTTGAAGGCTCCTCCTAGGCAAACCCAAACAACCATCAATCTTACCATTTTTCTCCACACTGGGGTCTTTCCCTCCTGTGGTCCCTCAAATGAAGTCCAGTAAGCACCTTGTCCTGTCTTGATCTTTCTGTACTGGCCTCCATGATACAGCCTGGGTAGTCCAACAATGGCAGTCTATAATCTGATGAGGCTGAAATCCCAGTAGCTTCTCAGTCCACAAGCTGGATAGCTCAGTAGTTCCCATCTAGCATTGAGGGTTTGGAGGTTTCTTAGAGAGACATGAGTCTTCAGTTCATATTGGAGGGTTAAAACGTTTTGTCTCATGTCTTTGAAGAATGGCAAAAGCAGTGGCAGCCACAGAGTAGATGCATTGCCAGTAAGATTTGAAGACAGGCCAAACAACAGTGCTCTTTCTTTTTTCTTTTTGTCTTTTTACTAAGATCTCAAGTTTTATATCTAAAGCACAATTTCTCAGGCTGTACTGAATATTTATTTCTGGTTTTGCTTTCCTTTTGGATGATTAAGGCCACATGGTTAGCCCAGATTAACCAAGGTTTTGTTTACTTAAGGTCAGTTGAGGATCCGGTCCTCAGGGGTCACTTGTGATTTTTGGGGGGGGGTAGGGTGGGAGCCTCTGGCTCCTTTCAGCTTTTCGTTTACCAGTTCCATCCACTTAAGGACAAAGTCAGGTCTTGCTAGGCCAGGCTTCCCTTTTTGAAGCATGAGCAGACATTCCTCTTTATAAACTGGACACTGGCTGAATTCCCACTAGTGGATCTCCAAGACCTCCCTGAACAGGAAGACTAGTGATGCAGGGTGCCAAAGCTGTCAGGCATACATGCTCACAGAAAATTACCAACTTACTTATCTCAGGAGTTTAGGAGCCAGCTTACTTACCTCAGGAATTTACAAGCCAGCTTACATACCTCAGGAGTTTATGAGTGTACCTTGCTTATCTTAGAAATTTACTGCCATACCAACCCCAGACAAAATTAGTAAAATAGGAATTCCAGTTACACTCATACATGGTAGAAAACATTACTTAAATAAAGGTAGATGGTGGGCTCCTTCTTTAGAAAATATGGTAAAGAAAAAACCAAAAAGACCCTCCCTTCCTAAAAGCCCTTACTAAGGTAAAATGGAAAGGAAGACATTGCACTGAGTGATATCATAGTCAGTTACAAGTAGCAAAAGTGTTTTTCCAGACTTAATAAAAAGCTCAGTCCCTTAATCGAAGAGTTGTACCTGATAAAATTAGAAACATAGAAGTCTTAGTTACAGTTTTGCATGTTAAAATGCAATACTTGGTCAGAGGCAAGCGGCAAACTTCTCCTTAAGAAAAACAGAACTAATTAAGAGGCTCTCCCAGGCCATAGCTTAAAGATAACAAGTGACGGATAGATCGGGCACCAGGAAAAATGGGAGAGAACCAAACTAAAGCTTCAAAAGGAGACAATGTCTCACAAACAAACCACCCATGGTCTATGGTTTTACGACCACTGTTTGTTCCCAGAGATGTGCTAATCTTGAGCAAAGTGCCATGTGTAAATACTTCTGGTTAGTATTTCTGGTTAGTGCTTCTGCTTAATATGTAAAACTTAAACTCGTTAGTAAAAGGTTTATTGTTACTGAAGATGTGCTGATCTTGATCTGCTTTTCCTGCATGTACTATATAATCAGTTTGCCTGCTCTCAGTAAAATGTGCCAGATTCAAGACCACTCTGTTTTCATGTCTGTCTAATATTTCGCCTAACCTGTGCCGTCCTTCCAAGAACCTGGATCCTGCAGACTGAGTGAGCCCAACCCACTGGGATGGTCTGTGGCATGGTGACACACATTTGCAGGGCATTTCAAGAGATGCTCCCTTGCACAGTCTCTCTAAGACATAGTTGAACTCTGAGGGCAAGGAACAAAGTTATCCCTTAGGTCCCTTGGCCAAATTGGCATGGGTGTTTTTAAGTATGGTCGTTATCAGCCAGAAAGGCTAAGTTACACCAGCCTGATACATCACACGTATATTAAAATTGTATCTTCTGAAAATAAACTGTACGTTATTTCCATATCATATTTCTTGATTCACATTTTTCCATTTTAATTTTATTTATTTATTTTTTTAATTTTGTTTATTTCTGTATGTGTATGAATGTACTGTCTGCATGCAAGTCTGTGCACCCGTGTCGTGCAATGCCGCGGAAGTCAGAAGAGGGTCTCGGATTCCCCTGGAACTGGAGTTCTCCTGGAATTGGAGCTTCAGACGGTTCTCAGCCGCCATGTGGGTGCTGGGGATCGAACCCGGGTCCTCTGTAAGAGCGGTCGGCACTCTTAACCGCTAGGCCATCTCTCCAGCCCCCATTTTAATTTTATATTACTTCAAAAGATGCATACATACCCACCATCATATACCAAAAATCCAATGTCTGAAAATAAATGATAGGTTGGTTCTAGGACCTGTCTAGGGATTCACAATAGAAGAGCACAGTTGTTTTCAGATCACTAAGAATATAACATTAATGTTGCTCAGTTTGCCTTACAACTAGGTACTTGGTACTAGTATCCACAGATGAGGGATACCATTCGTCTTTTGTTTGTCTGGGACTGTGTTACTTCACTTAACATAATATCATCTATTTCCATCCATTTGCCTGCAAATTTCATGATGTCATCTTTTTTTACCACTGTATAGAACTCCATTATGTAGATGTACCACATTTCGTCTATCCACTCTTCAGTTGAGGGGGACTTGGGTTGGTTCCATCTCTTTGCTATTGTGAAGAAAACTGCAATAAACATGATGTACATGTATCTCTGCTGTAGGATGATTCTTGTGAATGTATACCTTGAAATTTTATGGCTGCGTTAGATAGTATGCTCATTTTGAGTCTTTTAAGGGTCCTCCACACTGCTTTCCATAGTGGTTGTAGAAGTTTGCATTCCCACCAGCAGTGGATGAGTGTTCCCCTTTCCCCACAACCTCTCCACCATTTGGTATCCTTTTTTTTCTTGATCCTAGCAGTCTTATCTGAGTGAGATGATATCTTAAAGTGATTTTAATTTGCATTTCCTTAATTATTAGGGATGTTGAACACATTTTAACATGTTTCTCACCCATCTCAATTTCTTCACTTGTAAAGTCTCTGTTCAGCTCTTTACTCCATCTTTTGAGTGAGTCATTTATTTTCTTCCTTATGTTTTGAGTAGATTATATATTCTGTAAGTTAATTCTCTGTCAGATGTATCAGCAGTGAAGGTTTCCTCCCACTCTTTGGGTTTTCTCTTCACTTCCCTGATTGTTTCTTTTGCTGTACAGAAATCTTTGAGTTTAAAAAGTTTCCACTTGTCAATTGTCTACCTTATTTCCTGTGCAGCTGCTGTCTGACTTAGAAAATCTTTTCCTATGCCTATGTCTTATAAGTTGGTGCCAACTTTTTCTTCTATTACCTTCAGAGTTTTGGGTTTCACATTGAGATGTTTGATACATTTGGAGTTGACTTTTGTATAGGGTGAGAGGTAGGGGTTTAATTTTATTCTTCTACAAGTGGTGATCCAGTTTTGCCAACACCATTTGCTGAAGATGCTGTCTTACCTCCACTGAGTCTTTTTGGCCCTTTGTCAATTATGAGGTTGCTGAAGTTGTATGTGCTCAAGTTTGGTTCTTCAGTTTTGTTCCATTGGTCTACAGGTCTGTTTTTGTGCTAGTACCAGGCTGTTTCTTTCTTTCTTCTTTTTTTTTTTTTTTTGGTCTTTTCGAGACAGGGTCTCCCTGTTGTCCCAGCTGTCCTGGAACTCACTCTGTAGACCAGGCTGGCCTTGAACTCACAAAGATCCGCCTGCCTCTGCTTATCGAGTGCTAGGATTAAAAGTGTGCACCACCACGCCTGTCCCAGGCTGTTTCTATGACTATAGCCCTGTACTATACCTTGAAGTCTGGTATAGAAATCCCCTCTGTATTGCTCTTTTCACTCAGGTTTGCTTTGGCTATTCGGGGACTTTTGTCATTCCATATGAATTTAAGAATTTTTTTCCAAGCCTGTGAAGAATGTCTTGGGGATTTTAATGGGAATTTCATTGAATCAGTATATTAATTTGGGTAGAATGGACATTTTAATATATTAATTTTTCCTATCCATGAGCATGGGATGTTTTTCCATCTACTGATGTCTTCTTCAATCTCCTTCTTTAGGTGTTTATAATTTTTGTTGTAGAGATCTTTGGTGTCTTTGGTTAGGCTTGGTCCTAGGTATTTTATTGTTTTTGAGGCTATAGTGATTGGGAAGGTCCCCTTGTATTCCTTCTTCTTGTATTCCTTGCTTGTTGTTGGTGTAAAGAAAGGCTACTGATTTTTCTAGGTTTATTTTGTATCCTGCCAGTTTACTGAAGCTCTTAATTGTTTCTCGGAGTTTTCTGGTGGAGTTTTTAGCATCTCTTAGGTAAACTATCATATGATCTGCAAAAAGAGATAGTGTGACTTCCTCTTTTCCAATTAGTATTCCTTTAATTTCTTTTTCTTGCCTTACTGCTGCCCTAGCCAGTGTTTCAAGCCCTATGTTGAAGAGGTATTGCAACAGGGGTTACTGGGTTCCTACATTTATGGGGAATCCTTCTAACTTTTCTCCATTTAGGATGATGTTGGCTATGGGTTTCTTGTATATGGCTTTGATCATGTTGAGGAACGATACCTCCAGTCCAATTTCCTCTAGGACTTTAAACATGAAGGGATGCTGGATCTTGTCAAAGGCTTTTACTGCATCAATTGAGATGATTGTGTGGTTTTTGTCCTTCAGGCCATTTATGTGTTTTATGATATTTACTGCTTTTCTTATGTTGAAACATCCCTGCATCTCTGGTATGAATCCAACTGGATCATGATGGATGATCTTTTTGATGTGGGTCTGTATGCAGTTTGCAAGTATTTTTGTTGAGAATTTTTGCATCTGACTTCATTAATGAGTTGGGTCTATAGTTCTCTTTTTTGGTTGAATCCTTGCTTGGTTTTGGTATTAGAGTGGTGCTGGCTTCAAAGAAGGAATCTGGGAGATTTCCTTCTGCTTGAACAGTTTGAGTAATAATGGTTGTAAGACCTCTTCAAAAGTTTTATAGAATTCTGCTGTGAAACCAACTAAAAAGTCTGGGCTTTTTTAGTTGGGAGGTCTCTTATTATATTTTCAATTTCTTCGTATATTATGGGTCTGTTTAAGCTGTCAATCTCTTCTTGGTTTAGCTTTGGTGTTTCCCCGGATTGCAGATATTCATCCATTTCTCTAAGGTTTTCAAATTTAGTAGAGTATAGGTTTTTGAAGTATCCCCATGTGATTGTTTGGATCTTTTCATTTTCTGTTGTGATAGTCCCCCTTTCTTCACGAATTCAATTGATTTGGAGTTGCTCTTTCTTTCTTTTGGTTAACTGGGCTAGTGGTCTTTCTATCTTGTTTGTTCTCTCAAAGAACCAACTTTTGTATATAATACTAAAGTCTCCTTAAGCTATGCACTTAAGCAAAATATATTAATATAGGAGCTCTGACATCAGCAATGGATTATTATACCAAGGAAATGTTGGCCAGGGGATCCAAGCCCCCACAAAAGGTAAAGGCTCCTTGCCTCTAAACTGGGATTAGATGTATTGAGACCACACATGCAAGTGTAAAGATGCTCTGGAATACCAGAGAGTGTTACCAAAGGCCACTAAACCAATAAAGCAAATATAGGTCTCCTTGAGTCAAGCAAGACTCCTCGGTCAGCACCAGCTACACCTCACCTGCCTGGAAATACAGTGCAGCAGTGGCAGCCATATGCCTGTATATCCCAAATCTAATTGGCTATTAGCTCTCCCCTTGGAGGAATAACCTACAGCTGATGCCACAAGCTTACATCCTCTAATGGTTAGGAGATGTTATAAGCCACAGTAAGACCCCGTCATATTTAACAGAAAAAAAATGTAATTCATGGATTAACATACCATCCAACCGTCTGCGTCTATACCAAAGTAACCTACCATAACAATTAGTACTGTTTAAATACCTATATATCTTATAGCTAAAAATGAAAAAAAAAACTGAGAGAAAGATGCAGGACAGTTATGGCAGAATGCATGATCTGGGATGGGGTGGGGGTGGGGGGGGAGGGAAAGGGAAATAAGCCTGAACTGAATTGGAAAAATGTATGAAATACACAAAGCATCAATAAAAACTAATTAAAAAAAAGAAATAAATAAAATAAAAAAAAAGAAATTAAAAAAAATACCTATATATCTAATTGCTTGTCTTTCATTAAGGATCGAAAGGTTATTCCTGGACAAACTGTCAGCCCATGAAAGGAAACAGCCAGAATTGACCAGAGTCCAAGACAACAGCTCCAGAGAAAGTAGACTGTTTTGCTTCTCATCCACCTGTGCCCCTTTTCTAAGCCTTGGGAACAATCTGCAGAAGACGGTGCGTGGTAGAATGTAAGAGCTGCGATTGGGGTGAATGGTGAAACTACAGCAATATAGTCTGGACATTCATTTGATCAACTTGATTGAACATACAAGCCACCCCCCCCTGCTGGATGGTGGGACCTATGGGCTGTGTGGGTTTGGGCACAACTTCTTGCAAATTGGTTTTACATGAAGGATTCTTGTACTCATAAATTATCACTTATTGTTAAAAAATGAAAAAAAACTGAGAGAAAGATGCATGACAGTTATGGCAGAATGCATGATCTGAGATGGGGTGGGGTGGGTGGGGGGAAGGGAAAGGGAAATATGCCTGAACTGAATTGGAAAATGATGTACAAAATGCACAAAGCATCAATAAAAAAATGAAAATTAAAAAAAAAACACAGCTTTTGGATTCCTTGATTTTTTTGTATTGTTTTATTTGTTTCTATTTCATGATTTCTGGTATGACTTTTCTTATTTCCTCCTGTCTTTTAGGTTTAGGGTCCATTTGTTGTTGTCCCTCCTATTTTTAGCTGAAGTGTTAAATGGTTTATTTGTTCCCTTTCTGTTTTTTTTTTTTTGTTTGTTTGTTTGTTTGTTTGTTTTTATGTAGGCTCTCAGGCCTATACATTTCCCTCAGGAATGTTTTTAAATTATCCCACATGTTTTGTAGTCATTTTTGTTTAGTTCCAGGGATGTTTGTATTTCTGTTTAGTTCCAGAGATGCTTGTATTTCTGTTTAGTTCCAGGGATGCTTGTATTTCTGGTTAGTTCCAGGGATTCTTGTATTTCGTTCTTTATTTCTTCCTTGACCCATTAATTATACAGAAGTGTGTTGTTTCATCTCCATGAGTTCTTGTAGGTAGCAGGGCTTATCCTGGTGTTGATATTGAGCTTTACTTCACTGTTGTCTGATAGAATGCATGAAATTATTTCAATCTTTTGTATTTCTTGAGTTTTTTTCTGTGTCCAAGTATGTGGTCAATTTTGGAGAATATTCTATGGGGTGCTGAGTGTATTCTCTGGTGCTTGGTGGAATATTTGCAAGGTGTCTGTGAGGTCCATTTGCGGTATTGTATTGTTCAGTTCAGATGTCTCTCTGTTTATTTTTTTGTCTGGTTGACCTGTCCAAAGGGCTCAGTGGGGTATTGAAGTCCCCTAATATGAGTGTGCTGGGGTTAATCTGTGCTGCGAGGTCCTGTAGAGTTGTGTTTATAAAGATTGGTGCACTGGAGTTTGGTGCATATATATTCATGATTGTGAAGTCTTCATGGTAAATTTTCACTTTGATAAGGATATAATGGCCCTCTTTGTCTCTTCTTATTGCTCCTAATTTGAAGTCTATTTTGTCTGATATTAAAATAGCCACTCCTGCTTTCTTTTTGGCGCCATTTGCTTGGAATATTTTTTTTCCATCCTTTCACTTTAAGTTGGTGCCTATTGTTGAGGGTGAGATGGGATTTTTGTAGACAGCATATAGATGGATTCTGTTTCTTAATCCATTCTCCTAGTCTATGCCTTTTGATTGGGGAGTTTAGTTCATTAATATTTAAGTTTATAATTTAGAGATGTGTATTTCTTGCTTTCACCTTATTATCCATTCATGGTTTTGGTCTAGGTTTCTACTTCTGCAGTTCTGTTTTTATTCATTTCCCTTTCAAAGTCCCTGGGGGTTGTTGCTCCACTCCTCTCTCCTTTGAATTGCTTCAAGTATTCTTTGAAGGATTGGTTTTCCAGACATGTATTCTTTCATACTGTTTATGTCATGGAAGATTTTTCTCTTTCCTTCAACTATAATCAACATTTTTGCTTGTTAGA
This sequence comes from Rhizomys pruinosus, assembly GCA_009823505.1. Classification (NCBI taxonomy): domain Eukaryota; kingdom Metazoa; phylum Chordata; class Mammalia; order Rodentia; family Spalacidae; genus Rhizomys; species Rhizomys pruinosus. Next base: position 3,066,337 of record VZQC01014507.1, read on the forward strand.
GTAACCTGGGTTGGCATTTATAGTCGTTTAGCTCTGGGAATGCTTTGGTCCACGTTCTTCTTGCTTTCATAGTTTGTACTGAGAAGTCTGATAGGTTTCCACTTACATGTAACTTGTAGCTTTTCTCTTGTGGCTTTCAGAATTTTGTCTTTGTTTTGGGTGTCTAACATTTTAACTATGATTTGGCGTGGGGAGTTTTTTTTCTGGTCTTGTCTATTTCATGTTCCATGTGCTTCTTTTATTTGTATGGGTTTGTTTATTTTTAGTTTGGTGAAATTTTCATCTATTATTATGTTGAAGATTTGATCAATACCATTTCTTTAGGATTCTTCTCCTTCCTCTATCCCTGTGATGTGGAAGTTTGATTTTTCTCATAGGATCCCACATTTGCTGATTTTTCTACTCTTATGTATTTTTAATTTTTTCATAGTTTTTACTTGACGTCTGATATTCTATTTTCTGCTTCTTCCATTCTGCTTCTGAGGCTTTTTCCTATTCTTTCCTCCTGATTGTATTAGTGTTTCATTTCCTTTTTTATTTCATGTGTGTGTGTGTGTGTGTGTTTTAATATTTCTACTTCCTTTTGGAGCTTCTCAATCTTTTCTTGTAGCTTCTTGTTTCACTGGTTGGTTTCCTTTTTCATTTCAGCATGGGAACTTTGCAGTGTTTCCACTTCCTTCCAGAGTTTGTCATATTCTCCCTCTAGCTCTTTCCAGAGTTTGTCATTTTCTCATTTTAGTTCTTTTTGAACTTTGTCGTTGTCTCCATCTAGGTCCTTTCTGAGTTTTTCATTCTCTCCCCTCAGTTCTACGATTTCTATGAATATATCTGTGATTGTTATTCTACAATCTGTGTCCTCAGCTACGTCTAGGGAGATCCCATTGTAGGAGTCCTCAAAAGCCTTCGTAGTTTAGCATGGAATTATTCTGTGCTTTTCCCACATTGTTTTTTCATTTTGCTCTTAGCATGTGGTTTGCTTTTTGCCTGTATTCCAATGCAAATCTCAAATGCCTCTTCACCGTGTTGAAGGATTGCTTTCCTTGATTCCTTCAGATGCCTTCTTTGTATTCTCCTTGTTTATGGAGTATTGACTTGTTTATGTTTCAGGCTTTCAACTTTGGTTATATATTGGAAGGTATAGTTCACTCTTTCCTTTCTGTTCCATGAGAAATGGGTGGGTAACATCCCAGATGATACCCTCTGAGCAATATACTCCCGCTGCTGCCAACCAGTCCTTCTAAGTTAGTTGTAGGGCTTACTGGAAACTCCCTCCAGAATTCCAGTTAGCAGGGTGGGGGGAGTTGTTTGGTTAATCCGCAGGCCAATACCGTGAGCTTCAGTTGGTCTGGTAGGAGCCAGCAGCCTCTATGCAAGGCAAGAGATCCAAACCTCACCTCGCATGATCCTCCTGGCTGACACAGGCAGCCCACACTCTGTGCATCAGCTCCATGATTCTACAATATCAATAGCTGAAACAGACAGAAGAGCTGTTTTATTTATTACATTTAGTATATTTTCAGCTTAAAGACCACAGATGTGGATGACATGTAAGTCCTAGCTGAAAGTGACAAGTAGGGACTGTTCCCAGGAATGACAAAGTTTCTTATACACTTATGATTATGCAATTCTAACATATTAGAGAAAGGGTCAGGTGGCTGTATTCCCCTTGAATGGCCCATTTGATGATTGCAAGGTAATGCTGGATTCTATCCAGGTCCTTGCAGAATTGACTCCAGGACTGCCTTTTCTCTTTGGGTTCCTTCCACCACTGTGACAGTCCCACATATTCATGTTGACCCCTCGCTAGACTTTCAGCAGTAGGTTCTGCCAAGAGGATTTCTGTGAACCATTTACCTAAAGACAGGTGGAGTGCTCTTCACAGCAAGGAAACCCTTCAAGTTATTAGGATACTCTAAGAAATTCTTGAAACAATATAAGTTATTCCTATTATCCTTGGTTGAATTCCAGATCTTGATGGTAAGACTCTAGTTCTGGAGTCACCACAAGTTTGTACATGGGACTTGAAGGAATTGAGCTGGAGCTCACCTGGAAGCCTCCTCCCCAAGCACCAATTCTCATAGCACTGGTGGTTGTTATACAAGCAAGATGCTAATGGTTAGAAAAGCATAAATAGTCACACCCAAATATAAAGCTTATGAACCCAACAATGACTGGCCCAGACAAAATCCCTAAGGTTGCAGTAGTAGGACTTTTATCTTGAGGGAAGGCCACAACTGTCTAACTGGACTTTTGTCCCACTCAATATGAGGGAATTCATACATGGTCCTGTAAACCTAGCAAATACCCATGTCTCCAGAGGTCATAGGCTCTAGAGGAGAACCTACTACTGCCATTTTTCCAAACCAATACAGTTTCTAACTCGATTCTAAAAATGTAGCCTTATACACATACATAAGTATACTGCTTGCTCTCTTCATCAAAGAAGCTTCTTTCTGCAAGAGATAGAGACGATTAAAGACAGCCACAACTGGTCAAAATGCAGAATATAAATAACCATAGGATTCCCTTCCTAAATGGATATATCTAAACTGCAACCCCTATACCTAAGGCTCAGGGAACATCTCAGAAGAAGGGTGGAAGTTGAGCCAGAAGACCAGGACACCTGCTGCCACATAGTTACATGCAGACAAGAGAGGCAAATGGCCCCCATGAAATCTCAACAATATGGTTGCCTATACAAGACTGCATGATGACAACAGCAGCTGGATTCCAGTGTCTATGGGGAAATTTCACAAGGTCTCATGTCTAGAGGAAGAGCTATACTTAACTAATGGCTGTTGAGACACAGAAAAACAATCAGTTTTCTCTAGGGACAAGCTCCCTAATAACTTATCCAATTCCAAGAGTCCAGGCCTAAATACATGTTCACAATATCACCACTAAATGGACTAAATGGGATATATATATATATATATATATAGAAGAGAGAGAGAGAGAGAGAGAGAGAGAGAATATACAGTAACAAAAATAATTACAGAAGATATCAGGGCCAGATGTTGTGGCACACACCTATAATTTCTGCATTTGAAAGGCAAAGGCAGGCGGGTCTCTGTGAGGTTAAGGTTAGCCTGTTCTATGCAGCCATCTGGACCTAAGGAGAGATCTTGTCTGAAAAAACGCAAAAGGAAGGAGGAAGAAGAATAAGAAGAATTTAGGAACATGTGAAAAGTTGAGTGAGCAGAGGAAGAGTGAAAATGTTGCATATATGATATTTATGTATGAAATTCTCAAAAAAATATTAATTGTACAGTTTAAAATAGAGAGACAAGAAAAGCTCCTGGCTGCAGGGGGGAAGGTGAGTCTGCATTGTAGTAAATGCTGATTTATATAAATATTGAGAAACTGGCTGTGGAGCCAAAACTTAAGAGTTTGAAACATGCCTTTGCCATTTGTAAATTTGGACAAGAACTTAATCTCCTTGAGGGTCTGTTTCCTCATCTATCAGAAAAAGTTGCAAATAGCACCTACTTCTTAGAGTTAATTTAAATCACAATACAGTGGTTGGTAATAAGTTTTTGGCTTCATAATTATTAAGTATTAAAGTAAGTGCTGAATAGCATTTTTAATAAAGATATTCCTTTTAGGCAAGGAAAACCACATTTGGAAAACACAAGAGTATTTTTTTCAAAGGTACAAGTTGTTTTTCTCCATCCTTTACCCAGCCCACGCTGAGGTAGTTTCTGGCCATCAGCTGCACTGATAAGGAAAGGCCAAAACCAAAGGTGCATGGTACCGACTGGTGCTGTTCTTTGTGTGCCTTGCCAAGGGTATTGAGCTCATTCAGAAGCCAGTAGAAAACTACTCAAAGGCATTGCAGCAGAAGATGGGGTGATCATTTTTGAGTTGGATCATTCTGGAAGTAAAGTAGGGATAGAAAACTAGGTGTGATGGCAGAGGCAGATGGATAGGGGCAAATGATAGATGTAATATCATATCTGAAATTATTCATATTAGTGACTCTAAAATAACACCTGGAAGCTTATAAATCCTTTCATCTGGAGGTCAAAGTAGGGTTCTAGGAAATCAGAAGAGATTGTATTCAAACCCTCTGGTCCCACCAGATAGATAGATAGATAGATAGATAGATAGATAGATAGATGATAGATAAATATATATATATATATATATATATATATATAGAGAGAGAGAGAGAGAGAGAGAGAGAGAGAGATAGATAACCTGTGGGAATCATCCATAGGTTTGGTTTCTGTTTGTATGGTTAATTGATTTTATTTTCATTTTGACACAGGGTCTTCCTATAACCCCTGCTGAACTGGAACTTGCTATGTGTGGGGGTCCCTAGACCATGTCAGGTATCTGGCTTCTTCTATTCAGCCAAAGTAGTAATTTTCCATTGGGCCCCCTCTCAAGGTCAGTCAGTCAGCCTAGGGAAGTCAGTTTAACTTTAACCATGAAATGTTCCTTAAACAGGATGTTCCTTGAACCCACGTGTTGACTAATCCCAATGATCTGTATCAGCATGTTTGTTCCTTTATGCAACATTGTTGCAAACACTTCCTTTTATGCCTACCCTTATATTTTGTGTATGAACCTGCAGTAAACGAGACTTGATCAGAACCTGTCTTGTCTCCATTCCTTGCGTCTCTTGTCCCTTCCCTTCTCCCCTTCTCTTCCAGACCCCCGTTGACTGATCCACTGGACTGGTCACATGGTGCCCAACGTGGAGGCTCAAAGCATGGAGGACCCCGTGAAGGGGACACAGCGAAAGGCCAACATGAGAGGATTCTTTAGTTTCAGTTTGCATCCCGGAGCCTGCCCCTGCATAAACTGAGGTAAGTGCTGCGCTAAGATGGGACAAGAATTAAGTCAGCATCAGATGCATGTTGAACAATTAAAACAGACCCTCAAGGCATGAGGAATAAAGGTTAAGATCCAGCATCTCTTTAATTTAATTTTTTTTTGACTTCGTTAAGGAAATCTGTCCTTGGTTCCCTCAAGAAGGAGCTATAGATGTTAAAATATTTTTAAAAAATGTAAAAAGCAAGTGGGAGATGCATTTCAAGACTATTGTGAAACCTTTGGGCTCAGTAAGATCCCTGTAACTGCCTTTTCTTACTGGAACTTAATTAATGATGTCTTGGGTTCCCATTCCACCGTAGTTGATCATTTGTATCATGATGAAAAGTTAGAGTGCCTCAAACCCATATCAGTGTGGTATTATTCCTCCATTTGCACTGAAGAACTTTATGGTAACTCACTGGAAATAATTGTGAGTCCATTCTTCCTCATCCTTGGAAACAGGTTTTAAAAACCTGGTAGATTTTAATGTTAAAAAGAGCAATTCTTGAAGCGTGTTTGGCAGAAGGATTGGGGAAATATTATGCAAACTAATGTCCTTGGAAAAACTTTAAAAATATACTTAAGTACTATGGATAGGCTGAACTGTTTGCCCATTGTTTCTGCAGTTGTGGACATAGGCTTACTTGTAAAGTGGCATGCTTCATTGATTGGCATATTTAGTCTTGCTAGGGATTGGTATTAACCCACAGGAAGCAATGATTCCCAGCCCCGGCCGCAGACTGGACAGGGGTAGGCGGCTGAGGCAGCACCTGAGAAAGGGGCAGCAGATGCCAGGCCGCACAGGGAGGAGGCTGTGGGCAGGGTGGCTGCTGCCATGACCTGGCTGCTCGGGGAGCCGGTGGTGTGGCTGGGGGGCCACACCAACAAGCTGCTGAGCTGGAAGAGGCTGCAGCGCTGCCTGCTCACCTTCCTGGGTGCCAACCTGCTGTTCAAGCTCATTCTCTACATCATCTTAATGCTTACACTCTTTGTCCATTATTCAAAATAACCAAAGAACAAGCTAGAGACATTGTTAAAAATTGTTCGACTTGTGTCACCCATTCACCTGTTTTGCACCTAGGTGTGAACCCCAGAGGTCTTGTCCCAATGCCTATGGCAGATGGATGTCGCTCATTATTCAGAATTTGGCAAATTAAAATATGTTCAGGTCTGTATTGATACATTTAGTGGCTTCATCTTTGCTACTCTCCAACCAGGAGAAGCTACAAAAAATGTCATTACATATCTCTTACAGACCTTCCCTGCCGTGGGCATTCCTACCACCATCAAAACTGACAATGGCCCAGGATACACTAGTGCCTCTTTCAAAACTTTCTGTAAAAAAAATTAGCTATTAATTTTAAAACAGGCATTCCCTACAACCCCCAAGAAAAAGGTATAGTTGAAAGAGCTCATCAAACACTCAAACCTTACCTTGATAAAGTAAAAAACGGGGAATGGTATCCCACCAAAGGGTCCCCATGTAACATTCTTAATCATTCACTCTTAATTTTAAATTTTTTAACCTTGGACCATGATGGACACATGGCTGCAAAAAGATTTTGGAAGTCCACAACAAAAGAACATTATGCCTCAGTCATGTGGAAAGATCCTCTTACTAATAAATGGAATGTACCTGATCCAGTCCTTATTTGGGGATGAGGATCAGTATGTATTTACTCAAAAGAAGCTGATTCAGCCAGATGGCTGCCTGAGAGATTAATAAAAGAGACTAAGCAATTATCCAGGAACGACTCCCATTCCTGAGATAAATCTAACTCCTTTCGTTCACAGGCAGTACAAGATGTTGCATTTCCTGATAGTGAACCTCCTATTCAGCATTTACACACCTTGGGTATTCTCGACCTCCAGCATTCATGAACCTTGGAATATAACCTGACAAATCATCAAACCCAGCTCTCAATCCATGGTGGCCTGTCAGCAGAATTCACCATCAAGGTACCTGGTGGCCTTCACTGAAAGTAGATATATGGGGCTGGAGAGATAGCCTAGCGGTTAAGAGCACCGACGCTCTTGCAGAGGACCCGGGTTCGATCCCCAGCACCCACATGGCGGCTAAGAACCGTCTGTAACTCCAATTCCAGGAGAACACCAGTTCCAGGGGAATCCGAGACCCTCTTCTGACCTCCGCGGCATTGCACGACATGGGTGCACAGACCTGCATGCAGACAGTACATTCATACACATACAAAAATAAATAAATAAATAATAAAAAAAATTAAAAAAAAAAAGAAAGTAGATATATGTTACCTGCTCTCCCAGAGCCCTGAATCAAGCAAGTTTACTAAGAACAAGCCCCCCCCCCCCATGCTGACATCCCAGATGCCATACAAATTCGGCAATAGACGTGTTTAAAAAGACTGGTTTTTATGCCTGCCCAGCAGTTAACACCTGAGGGAGGGGATGTGGGGGACATGGTGATTATTATTGTGCTTACTGGGGATGTGAGACATCTGCTGAGGGGTTGGTACCTTAATCTAACTATCCTGATTAGCTGAGGTTGTCCTGCCAAACCGTAGGGGCCTAGATTTGTCACTACTACAACAAGGAGGTTTGTGTGCTGCCCTAAAAAAAGAATGTTGCTTCTATGCTGATCATTCTGGTGTGGTTAAAGATTCTCTACAAAAAATAAGAGAAGGTTTGGAGCATAGAAGGTTTCAAAGGGAAAAGGAACAGAGCTGGCTCAACAATTGGTTTAGTACTTCCCTTGGCTGATGACTCTTTTACCTTCTATCTTGGGCCCTCTACTCAGCCAAAGTCATAATTTTCCATTGGGTCCCCTCTCAAGGTCAGTCAGTTTAACTTTAACCATGAAATGTTCCGTAAACAGGATGTTCCTTGAACCTACGTGTTGACTAATTCCAATGATCTGTATCAGCATGTTTGTTCCTTTACACAACACTGTTGCAAACACTTCCTCTTACGCCTACCCTTTATATTCTGTGTATGAACCTGCAGTAAACAAGACTTGATCAGACCCTGTCTTGTCTCCATTCCTTGCGTCTCTTGTCCCTTCCCTTCACCCCTTCTCTTCCAGACCCCCATTGACTGACCCGCTGGACAGGTCAGCTATGCACACCAGGCTTGCCTCAGTCTCTCAGAGATCAGCTTGCCTCTGCCACTCAAGTTCTGGGATTGAAGATGTGTGGTATCATACTCAGCTTTTTATATTTCTTTTTATTAAATAAAGTATTTTTATTGGAGCTTTGTGTGTTTCATACATCATTTCTCAGTCCAATTTAGACACACTCCCTTTTCCATGCCCCCCACCCCACCCCAGTTCATGCATTCTTCCATACATATATTGCAACCTTTTCTCAGTATTTTTAAAGTTTTTCTCTGCAGTGGTTTATTGTTGGGCAGAAGTTAATACTTTCAGTCAGTTCTTTGTTCCAGTCTTTTTGTAATTGTTGTTCTCTCCCATTTATATTGCTCCAAAGTATGCCTATAAATACATCACATAAATAACAAAATTATGACCTTTGAAAATAAACTTTATGATAGTTCCAAAATGTTTAGGAGTTCACATTTTCCCTTTAATTTTATATTGCTATAATATATGAATACATACTCTCCATACATGTACCTCAAGTACAAAGTCTGAAAATAAGTAGTGAGTTAATTCTAGAGCCCATTAAGGGATTCACATTATGACAGCATAGTTGCCTTCAGATAAAAAGAAATATAACATTAACTTTGGTCAGCTTGCCTTTCAACTAGGGATTGGGTGCTAGCATCCACAAATGGGGGTACCATTTGTCACTTGTTTTTCTGGGACTTTGTTACTTCACTTAGCATAATGTCTTCAAGTTCTATCCATTTACCTGCAAAGTTCATGATGTAATCTTTCTTTACCACTGCATACAATTCCATTGTGTAGATGTACCACATTTTCCCTATCTATTTGTCAGTTGAGGGACACTTGGGTTGCTTTCAGCTCTTTGCTACTGTGAAGAGAGCTGCAATAAACATAGATGTGCATGTATCTCTGGTATAGGAAGAGTCTTGTGGATATATACCCAGGAGTTAATATGACTGAGTCAGGTGGTAGGCTCATTTTCAGTTTTTTGAGAGTTCTCCACAATGCTTTCCATAGGGGTTACACAAGTTTGCACTCCCACCAGCAGTGGATGAGTGCTCCCCTTTCCCCACAACCTCTCCAGCATTTGATATCCTTTGTTTTCTGGATCATAGCTAGTCTTACTTGACTATGAAATCTTAAGTGGTTTTAACTTGCATTCCCTTAATTATTAGTGATGTTGAACACTTTTTAAGATGTTTCTCAGCCATCTTTACTTCTTCATTTGTGAAGTCTCTGTTCAGTTCTTTACTCCACCTTTTGAGTATGTCATTTGTTTTCTTCCTCCTTTGTTTTTTGAGTAGTTTATACAGTTTTGATGTTAATACTCTATAAGATGTATCACTAATGAAGTTTTCCTTCCACACTGTGGGTTTTCTCTTCACTTCTTTATTGTTTCTTTTGTTGTACAGATGCTCTTGCATTTAATAAAGTCCCATTTGGCAATTGTTGACCTTATTGTTTGAGCATCTGTGGTCTGATTTAGAAAGACTTTACCTATGCCTATGTCTTGTAGGTTACTACCAATATTTTCTTCTATCATTTTTAGAGATTGGGGTTTCATATTGAGGTCTTTGATCCATTGGGAGTTGATTTTTGTATGTGGGGAGATGTAAGGTTTTAGTTTTATTTTTCTACAAGTGGTGTGATCCAGTTATTCCAACACCATTTGCTGAAGATGCTATCCTTCCTCCATTGAGTCTTCTTGGCCTCTTTATTGAACATGAGGTGGCTGAAATTGAATTTTCTCATGTTTGGATCCTCAATTTTGTTCCATTGATCAACACGCCTGTTTTTGTGGCAATACCAGGTTGTTTTTATGACTATAGCCCTGTAGTATACTGGGGTATGGCAATCTCCCCTGTATTGCTGTTTTTGCTCAGGGTTGCTTTTGCTATCTGGGTCCTTTGTCTCTCCATATGAACTTTCAGATTTTTTTCCTAGGTCTGTGAAGAAGTTTGTGGGAATTCTAATTGGAATTGCATTGAATATGTATATTACTTTGGGTAGGATGGTCATTTTTACTATATTGATTCTTCCAATCCACGGGTATGGGAGGTTTTTCCATCCTCTAATATCTTATTCAATCTATCTTTTGAGAGATTTAAATTTTTCTTTGTAGAGATTTTTGGTGTTTTTGTCAGGTTTGTTCCTAGATATTTTATATTTTTGGAGGCTATTGTGAGTGGGAAACTCTGTTTGTAGTCCTTCTTCAATTGCTTTTTTATTGGCATAATGTAAGGCTGCCAAATTTTCCAAGTTAATTTTGTATCACGCCACTTTATTGAAGCTGTTGATGGTTTCTAGAATTTTTCTGGTGGAGTTTTTGGCATCCCTTAAGTAAACTATCATGTCATCCGCAAAAATGGATAGTTGGACTTCCTCTTTTCCAATTAGTACTCCTCTGGTTTACTTTTCTTGTTATTCCTCTCATGAGTATTTCAAGCACTATATTGAAGAGGAGTGTGGATAGGGGGCAGCCTTGCCAAGTTTCTGACTTTAAGGGGAACACTTTTAGATTTTCCCTATTTAGGATAATGCTGGCTGTGTGTTTATTGTATATGGCTTTAATTGTGTTGAGGAATGTTCCCTCCAGTCCAATTCCCTCCAGGACTTTAAAGATGAATGCATGCTGGATTTTGTAGAAGGCCTTTTCTGGATCTATTGAGATGACCATGTGGTTTTGGTCTTTCAGTCCATTTATATGTTTTATGATGTTTATTGATTTATGTATGTTGAACCATCCCTGCATCTCTGGTATGAATCCAGCTTGGTCATGGTGGGTAATCTTTCTGATATGTGGCTGTATGTGGTTAGCAAGTATTTTCTTGAGAATTTTTGCATCTATATTCATTAGTGCAATGGGTCTATAGTATTCTTTTTTGGTTGTATCTTTGCCCAGTTTTGGTATTAGAGTGGTGTTGGCTTCATAGAAGCCAAGAATTTGGGAGATTTCCTTCTGTTTCTATCCTCTTGAATTATTTGAGTAGTAGTGGCTGTAGGTCTTCTTTAAATGTCTTATAAAATTCTGCCGTGAATCCATCTTGACCTGGGCTTTTTTTTTGCTTGGGGGGGGAAGGGTATTACAGTTTTGATTTACTCCTTTATTATGGGTCTATATTCCATGATGTCAGGTATTCATTTATTTCTCATAAGTTTTCAAATTTAGAATAGGAAATGTTTTTGAAGTATTCTTTTTTTATAATGCTTATATTTTTTGCATTTCAGACATCATTTCTTAGTTCAGTTTAGACATATTCACCTTTCCCTTCCCCCAACCCCACTCCAGATCATGCACTCTGCCATAACTGTTCTGCATCATTCTCTCAGTCTTTTTATGTTTAGGAATTACTTTTTCCTGCTTTAATTTTATATTACTATAAAATCTGAATACATACTTTCATCTGAGTCTTTTCACTATGTGTTGTGATTTTCCCTTTTCATCTCTAATGTGGTTGATTTGTAGTTGCTCTTTCCTTCTTTTAGTCAATGGGGCTAGAGGTCTTTCTATCTTGTTTATCTTTTCAAATAACCAGATCTTGGATTCATTGATTTTTTTTTTTTGTATTGTTCTCTTTGTTTCTATTTCATTGATTTCTGCTCTGACTTTTGTTATTTTTTCCTATTTGCTGGCTTTAGGGATTAATTTGTTCCTGCCTCTCAAGTGTTTTTAGTTGCAGTGTTAAGGCATTTATCTGAGCTCTTTCTGTTTTCTTAATGTAGACACTTTTGGTTATGAGTTTCCCTCTCAGGACTGCTTTTAAGGTATACATAGGTTTTGCTGTGTTGTATTATCCTTTTAATTTAGTGCTGGGAATGCTTTTATTTCTCCTTTGACCCATTCATTACTCAGTAGTGTGTTGTTTAGTCCCCATGTGTTCTTGTAGCTAGTAGAGCTCCTTATGGTGTTGATATTAAGCTTTATTACAGTGTGATCTGATAAGATGCATGAAATTATTTCAATTATTTTTTGTATTTCTTGAAGTTTTCTCTGTGTCCCAGTATACAGTTGATTTTGGAGAATGTTCCATGGGGTGTTATGTAGAAAGTATATTCTTTGGTGTTTGGGGTGAATATTCAGTAGATATCTGTTAGGTCCATTTGGTGTATCATATTGTTCAGTTCAGATGTCTCTCTTCAGTTCTTTGTCCAGTTGACCTGTCCAATAGGCTCAGTGTGGTATTGAAGTCTCCCACTATTAGGCTGCTGGGGATTGATCTTTGTCTTGAAGTCCTTCAGGATTGTGTTTATGAATTTTGGTGCCCCAGTGTTTGGTGCATATGTATTTATGACTGTGAGATCTTCATGGTAATTTGATCCTTTGATGATGATGTAGTGACCCTCTTCATCTCTTCTGATTAGTTTTACTTTGAAATCTATTTTTCTGATGTTAAAATAGTAACTCCTGGTTGCTTTTTGGTGCCATTTGCTTGAAATATTTTTTCCATCCTTTCACGATAAGATGGTGTCTGTCCTTGAAGGTGAGGTGTGTTTCTTGTAGACAGCAGAAAGGTGGATGCAGCTTCTTAATCCATTCTCCCAGTCTGTGTCTCTTGACTGGGGAGTTTAGACCATTAGTATTTAGGGTTAATATTGATTAATATTTAGGGTTAATATTGATAAGATATACATATTGCTTCTCTTCAGTTTATTTTGTTTGCAGTTTTGGTCTATATTTGTACTTCTGGTTTTGTACCTTCATTAGTTACTCTCTCTTGCCATTTGTGGATAGTTGCTCCTTGACTCTGTCTTCTGAACTACTATGACTATTTTCTGAGGGTTGGATTTCTTGCCATGTATTCTTTCACCTCGTTTATGTCATGGAATATTTTCCTTTCTCCTTTAATTATAATTGACATTTTTGCTGGGTAGAGTAACCAGGGTTGGCATCTGTAGTCGTTTAGTACTGGGAATACTTTGGTCCAATCTCTTTTGGCTTTCATTGTTTGTGTTGGAAAGACAGCTGTAGGGGCTGGAGAGATAGCCTAGCGGTTAAGAGCACCAACTGCTCTTGCAGAGGACCCGGGTTCGATCCCCAGCACCCACATGGCAGCTAAGAACCATCTGTAACTCCAATTCCAGGAGAACTCCAGTTCCAGGGGAATCTGAGATCCTCTTCTGACCTCCACGGCATTGCACAACACAGGTGCACAAACCTACATGAGACAGTACATTCATACACATACAAAAATAAATAAAATTAAAAAATAAAAAAAGAAAAGACAGCTGTAATTATGATGGGTTTTCCTTTATATGTAACTTGTTCTTTTTCTTTTGTGACTTTCAGTATTCTTTGTTTTGAACATCTAGAGTTTTAATTATGATATGGCACAGAGAGTTTCTTTCCTGATTTTGTCTATTTGGTGTTCTATGTGCTTCTTGTAATTTGAATGGATGTGTCTTTTTTTCAATTTGGGAAAATTTCCTCTATAATTCTGTTGAAGATTTGGTCCTTACCATTTTCCTGGGATTCTTCTCCTCCCTCTACACTTATGATTCAGAGGTTTGACCTCTTCATGGTGTCCCACATTTCCTGATTATTCCATCCTGTTTTTTTTTTTAATATTTCATGGTATATGCTTGAGTTCTTCAGTTCTTCCACTTTATCTTCAACTAGTGTTGATATTCTATTTTCTGCTTCATCCATTCTGTTACTGAGGCTTTCTCTTGCCCTTTCCTGTTGACTGGATGAGTTTTCGATTTCCTTTTTTTTATTTCAGCCCGAGATTTCTTTATTTTTTCCATTTCCTTCCTGATTTGACCATTCTCACCTTTTAGTTTTTTCAGTTTCTTTTTTCATTTCAGCCTGAGATTTTTTCAGTGTTCCCATTTCCTTCTGGAGTTGGTCATTCTCTCCCTTTAGGTCGTTGATTTCTTTGAGTATATCTATGATTATTCTTTTAGTATCTGTGTCAGTTGGATGAATGTTCTCTAAGACAAGGAAATTAAAGGAGTACTAACTGGAAAAGAAGAAGTTAAGCTATCCCTTTTTGCAGATGATATGATAGTTTACCTAAGGGATGCTAAAAACTCCAGTAGAAAACTTCTAGAAATGATTAAGAGTTTTAGTAAAGTGGTGGGCTACAAAATTAATCTAGAAAAATCAGTAGCCTTTCTTTATACCAACAATAAACAAGTGGAGAAGGAATATAAAAAGACCTTCCCACTCACAATGGCCTCAAAAGCAATAAGATACCTGGGAACAAACCTAACTAAAGATACCAAAGATCTCTACAACAAAAATTTTAAACCCCTGAAAAAGGATATTAAAAATGATATCAAAAGATGGAAAGATGTCCTATGCTCATGGATTGGGAAAATTAATATAGTAAAAATGTCCATTTTACCCAACTTGATATACAGACTCAACACAATCCCAATCAAAATCCCTATGAGCTTCTTCACAGACTTGGAAAAAAATCCTTAAATTCATATGGAAAAACAAAAGACCCTGAATAGCTAAAGCAACCCTGAGTGAAAAATGAAATACAGGGGTGATTGCCCTACCAGACTTCAAACTATATTACAGCCATAGTCATAAAGACAGTCTGGCACTGGCACAAAAACAGACCCATTGATCAATGGAACAAAATTGAAGATCCAAATTTGAGCTCATCCAATTTCAGCCACCTCATATTTGACAAAGGGGCAAAAAACCCTCAATGGAGGAAAGATAGCATCTTCACCAAATTGTGCTGGCAAAATTGGATCATCATTTGGAGAACAAAATTAAACCCCTACCTCTCGCCCTGTACAAAAATCAACTCCAAGTGTATCAAAGATCTCAGTGTGAAGCCTGAAACCCTGAAGGTGATAGAAGAAAAAGTTGGCAACAACCTGTAAGACATAGGCATAGGAAAAGACTTTCTAAATCAGACAGCAGCTACACAGGAAGTAAGGTCAACAGTCAACAAATAGGACCCCATAAAACTCAAAAGCTTCTGGGGCTGGAGAGATGGCCTATCAGTTAGGAGCACTGACTGCTCTTGCAGAGGACCCAGGTTTGATCGCCAGCATGCACATGGTGGCTGAGAGCCATCTTTGGGTCCAGTTCTGGGGAATCTGATACCCTCTTCTGACCTCTGCGGCATTGCACAACATGGGTGCCCAAACCTACATGCAGACTGTACATTCATACACATACAAAAATGAATAAAAATTTTTTAAAAAACTCAAAAGCTTCTGTACAGCAAAAGAAACAATCAAGGATGTGAAGAGAAAACCCACAGAGTGGGAGGAAATCTTTACCAGTGATGCATCTGACAGAACATTAACATCAAAAATATTTAAACTATTCACAAAACAAAGAAGGATGAATACAAATGACCTACTCAAAAGATGGAGTAAAGAGCTGAACAGAGACTTCACCAGTGAGGAATTGAAGATTGCTGAGAAACATCTTAAAAAGTGCTAAACATCATTAATAATTAAGGGAATGCAAATTAAAACCACTCTCACATATCATCTCACTCCAATATGACTAGCTAAGATCAAGAAAACAAAAGACAACAGATTCTGGAGAGGTTGTGGGGAAAGGGGATCACTCATCCACTGCTGGTTGGAATATAAGCTTGTACAGTCACTATGGAAAGCAGTGTGGAGAACCCTTGGTAGACTTGGAATGAACCTATCACCTGACCCAGTCATACCACTCCTGGGTATATACCCCAAAGACTCATCCTACCATAAAAATACATGCACATCCATGTTTATTGCAGCTCTCTTCACAATAGGGAAGGGCTGAAACCAACCCAAATGCCTCTCAACAGACGAATGAATGAGAAAAATGTAGTACATATACACAATGGAGTACTATTCAGCGGTAAAGAAAGATAGCACTATGAACTTTGCAGGTAAATGGATGAAGCTCGAAGCCATTATGCTGAGTGAAGTTCCAGAAAGACAAATGGAGAATGGTTTCCCTCATTTGTGGATGCTAACACCAAATCCCCCAGATGAAAGGCAAGCTGAATAGCATTATTGTTACATTTCTGTTTATTTGAAAGCAACTATGTTGTTATAATATGAATCTCTCAATGGGCTCTAGAATCCACCCACCAATTATTTTCAGACTCTGTAATTACTGTATATGGGTGTAGAATATGTATCCATTTTAGAGTAATATAAAATTAATGGAGGGAAATGTGAATTCTTAATCATAAAAAAAGACTGAGAGAAATATGACAATTATGGCAGAATGCATGATCTGGGGTGGGGTGGGGTGGGATGGGGGTAAGGGAAAGGGGAATAATCCTGAACTGAATTGAAAAATGATGTTTGAAAGACACAAAACATCAATAAAAAATAGTGGAAAAAAAAAAGATCTGTGTCCTGGATTACCTCCAGGGAGATCTCATGTTTGCAGTCCTCTATAAGACTGACAGAGTTTGGTGGAGATTTCTTATTTTCTTTTCTTAAGTTTTTGATTTTTCTCTGTACTTTTGGCATGTGGATTTGATTTGTTTTGTTTGTGATCTGATGTGAAATTCAGGTGTTTCTTTGTTGTAATGTAGGCCTGTTCCTTTAGTTAGACTGGGGGGGGGGAGGCTTGCGCTGCAACCAGCCTGCTGCCTCATTGTCCCTGAAGTCTCCAGCTCACAGCAGTGTGGGCCTGCTCTTATGTGGCCCAGCTGGAAGCCAAGGTACTGCTGGCTACTGTCTCATTCCCTGAAGACCCAAGCTCCCAGCTGGGGCCCCTTCTTACTGAGCCTGCAGTGGAAGCCATGATGCAGCTGCCTGATGCCTCATTGTCCCTGGAGACTCCAGCTCCCAGCAGTGTGGGCCTACTCCCATCCGGCATGCTGCCAGCTTTTTAAAATAAGTACATTTTGTTTACATATTTAGTGTGTGTATGTATGTGTGGACTTGTGCTTTGGAGTGCATGTGGAAGTCAGAAGACAACTTGTGGAACTTGATTCTTGGTTTTCATCATCTGGATCCTGTGATAGAACTCAGGTTTGTCAGGTTTGGCAGCAGATAATTTTATTCACATGAATATGCATCCAATGAAATGATCATTTTATTTTTCTCTTCATTGTGTTAATGTGAGTTATCACATTTATTGATTTGCCTATGTCAAACAATCCTTGTAACCCAAGAGAGCAATCAGACTTGATTATGTTGCATTGGTTTTTTTCAATGTTCTCTTAAATTCAATTGTTTGCTTTATGTTCTAGTATTTTGAATCTATGTCCATAAGGCATATTGCCTGTAATTTTCTTTTCCTGTAGTATCCTTATTTGCCTTTAATTCTATGGTAATGCTGGTTTTGCAAACATATTTCTATGTATTATTCTCTTCTCTTGAATTTTTGGAAGAATTTGAGGATTGCGTTTTTCTTTAAGCACTTAGTGGAATTTGGCAATGAAGCCATTGGATGCCAGGCTTTTCTTTGGTAGGAGATTTTTATATATTATTATTGATTTTATCTCCTTACTTTTTTGAGTTCTTCAGAATAGCAAGACCTGACATAAATCCATGAATTTTTGATCAATTGATTTCCACAAAGATGCCAAAGAAATACAATGGGAGTCTCTTTAATAAGTATTGCTAGAGAAAACTTGGTCCCCAATATAGATTGACCTACAAGCTCCCTCAAAGGGGAGCTGCACATTTACTAAAGATCTAAATGCAAGATTTGAATAAGTAAAAATACTATAAGAATGTGGGGAAAACATCTGTGGCAATTTGGGCATTAATGGGGTTGGGGGTTGTATGTGACAGCAAAAGCACAGAGCACAGCAGCCAAATAAGCAAATAGGCCATATTAAATTCAAAAGCTCCACAGCAAAGACAACAAGTGTTAAGAGACAACGAACTTACTGAATGAGGGAAAATATTTCCAAACCATATGTTCCATTCAGGCTTAGTATCCAAGGAATTCAAAGAGCTCAATATATCAAAACAACCAATTAAAAATGTACAAAACCACCAGGTGCTGTGGCACAGACAATTATTTCTAGCGCTGGGGCATCAGAAGCAGGTGGATGTCCATGAGAGTGAAGCTAGCCTGGTCTACACTGTGATTTCCAGGCCAGCTGGGGCTACAGAGAGACCATGTTTAAAAGAAAAATGTCCATAACCACAATGTAACTGATGACTCCTTGTACCTATTAGAATGGGTATTATCAAAAAGATGAAAGAGAATTATACCAGTACTCAAAAAATAGAGGCAGGGAGATCAGGAGTTAGTTCATAACCAGCCTTAGTTACATAACAAGTTTTATGCCAGCTTGAGTTATAGGAGATCCACCTCCCCCAATAAACAAGCAGAAAACAACATAAAAGTTAGCAAATATTGGCAATCATGGGGAACAAACAGAACCTTCTACATTGTTCATAAGAAAACAAATTAGGACAGAAATTATGGAAAGCAGGTTGGAGTTCCCTCAAAATATTAAAACTAGACCTATCACATGACAAAAGAATCCCATGCATGGGGCTTTTTTCATTAGGCACTAAGAAATTAAGATTCTGCTGTAAATTCTATCAACCTATAGTCAGTAAATTGTAAGATATTTGATAGCTTTATCTTTATGTTGTGTTTTTCATTATAGATAGTAGATGATTAATAGGTACTGATTAGGACCCATTAAATATTCACTTTATGAAAATTTTCCATGTCTTTAAAGCAGTTGGAATAAATTTTAGATGTAATTTAAGTTTGGTTCTATCTCTAATAGGAAGTATCTGACTTTAGGTGTAAAAGTAATAGGAAAATACAGTAACATTTGTCATCCCTTTGCAATGCATCAACGTTTAAGAAGTTACTGTCTTTGTGGGCTGTAGAAATGGCTCAGTGGGCTTAAGAGCTCATACTGCCCTTGCAGTGGACCTGAATCCTAGCACCCCACATATATTGGGCTCACAACCACCCATAACTTCAGCTCCAGGGGATCTCTCAGTCCCTCTTCTGGCCTCCTCGGGCACTCCATTCATTTCCACAAAGTCACACCTAGTTGTATACATATAACATAATTCATTATTTTTTAATTTTCAAAGTTCCTATCTTCTTTGTATTGTCTGAAATCTTTATATTATACTGGCTTAGTGTGATTTCTTATGATGAAGCAGAAGCTTTACTGGTCAGGTGATGTGCTTAATGTCATACAGGGAGTGAGCTTCAAGCCTGAGGTCTCTAGAGCCAACTCTCCACATCTTATTGTTTCACAAGATTTTCTCAAACCATTTGTTCCAGGACATTTTTCTGGGGAATACAGGCAAAGCCCTTTTGGAAAGTCAGATCAGAATACAAAATATGCCAAAACATAACTAAATTTGCTCAGTTTAGCTTACCATGGAACAATTTAAAAAGAACAAAATTGTTTTTTTAAGTACAGTTCATGAATTAATTTTCATCTCATTTCTTCTTTGGAATAAATGGCAATTTTGTTTATTCATGTGGTTGCAAGCATTTTTTAAGGATGCTACATCAAACTTTATAAACCATTATGCTACTTATTCTGCTAGAGGGAAATAGAATTCATCTGTTGGCCTCCACTTTTTGATCAGGACAGATGATGTCAAGGGTTTTGACAAAGTGTTAAAATAGAACACTCATTAACAGATTTTTAAAAATCTATTCATTCTTTTTGTATTCCTAATAATGTTTCATATATTCCCTGGAGTCTCTTTTCATGAGATGATCTGTTACATGGGTCACATTAACATAGGGGCTCAGCAACCCCTTTCCACTCTGTATGTGAGAACTTTGTTTCCTGGGCTCCTCTTTGCTTGTTTGTGGAGTCTTTCACTGGATGAATCTGGGGGTGTTGTTATTGAGTTCCAGTTCTTAGAGGAAGGATTTGAGTATCTTTTAGGAGAGAATGCTGCTGCCTCTTGAAGCACCAGTATTAAACCACAAGCTTAAAGGAGCTAATTCTACCTTGTTAATTTTCATCTCTTTTTCTACCTTTTCCAGCAGATCTGCAGGATACCAGCAAGTATCAGAGGTGGGGGAGGCAGGACAGAGAGTGACCAATTGTGGACAGAAGGACTCTCTTCCTTTTGCTTCAGGAACATAGAAGAGAAAGCAACCTTTCAATATTATGAAACCTATTTGTATGGAATGTATAATTCAGTTAAGTATTAGAGAAATGTATTATAGTTGCCCTCTTATTGTGAAACCATTTTGTAAATTTTAAAAGAAGTTAAGAGAATTGAATAACTTACAAATATCATGTCAATTCTATGAGGCCTATGTCTCCTAATATTTTCAACATAAAATTGCTATGTTCATATCAAATGATGAGACTGATTGCCTATATCTCAAGGCTTTAGAACAAAAGCCATGTCCGACTAGTAAATATTATATTAATTTCAACAAAATTCTGCTTTAAAAACCAAGTAAAAGCACTAGAAATGTTATGAGAAATATTGATATCAATGTTATTGACAAACATATTGACAGAAATACTATGAGAAATATGATATCAATGTTATTGACAAAAATATGGAATTTATTTAAACCATGGCATCAAAGGGTGCATATTCCTTTGTGGAATTTTATTCCCCTTAAAGTCAGAAACTTGGCAAGGCTGCCCATTATCTCCACTCCTTCCCAAAATAGTACTAATTGGAAAGGAGGAGGACAAACTATCCCTTTTTGCAGATGACATGATATTATTCCTAAAAGATGCCAAAAGTTCTACCAGAAAACTCCTGGAAATGATTCACAGTTACACTTAAGTGGCAGGTTACAAAATTAATCTACAAAAATCAGTAGCCTTAACACTTTAGGAGACACCAAGAAGGCCTGCACACATGCCAGGTGGGCCGGGAATGTGCAGGGCAACAGGGGTCAATGCCAGAGGCCCAGGGCTCAGGAACCAGGGACACAATGCCCCTCCTCCCTGGAGGGAGATAGACATGGGGGAAGTCACCTGGCCACCCTCAGGGAGATGCCTAGGAGGCAACCAAACACCATGGTACAGAAGAGCCAGTAATCTGCAGTGCAGACCATGCAATGAGTGCAGTGTTAGTGATTCTAGACTGCACAACCAACAGAGAGGAACTGACTGGCAGGATGCACGGTGAGTGACCAACCAATCCTCCATATTAACATTTGAAATTAGCACCAGAGTCCAAACAAAAAATAAACCCACATGCCAAAGCTGCAACAGAAAAATAACAAAATGGGAAAATCTCATAATAAATCCACACTGAACTCGACCAGTCTTATAGAAGATCCTAACAACAAAATCTCCCTGGAAGTAAACCAAGACATGAACCTTAGAAGAACAGTCATAGACATATTCAAAGAAATCAAAGAATATAAAGAGCAAATCATAGAATGAAGGGAAGAAAATGAAAAACTCAGGAAGGAACTAGAAGGAAAGAATAAACTTTGAAAAGAACTAGAGGAAGAGAAACACAAACTCCAAAAAAACTAGAGGAAGAGAAACACAAACTCTGAAAAGAACTAGAGGAAGAGAATGACAAACTCCTTAAGGAAGTGGAAACACTGAAAAGATCCCAGGCTGAAATGAAAAAATAAGCTGACCAGTGAAGCAAGGAGCTACAAGTAGAGAATGACAAGCTCCAAAAGGAAGTGGACATACTAAAGATATCACAGGAGGAAGTGAAAAAGGAAATTGAACACTCATCCAATCAACAGGAAAGGATGGGTGAAAGCCTCAGAAGCAGACTAGATAAAGCAGAAAATAGAATTTCAGACCTGCAGGATAACACAGAACAACTAAAATGGTCAAGTGAAGATAATGAAAATTTTTTTTTAAATGTAAGAGCAGAACAACCAGGAAATCTAGGATATTATGAAAAGACCAAATCACATCATAGGGATAGAGGAAGGAGAAGAATCCCAAAACAACAGAATTGATCAGGTCTTCAACAGGATAATAGAAGAAAATTTCCCCAAACTGAAAAAAGACAAACCCATACAAATAGAAGAAGCACATAGAACACTAAACAAACAAGACCAGAAAAGAACACGCTATAGCATAGTTAAAATGCCAGATGGAACACAAGCATGCGCCCAGCACATGATGTGAGGAGATGGAAACTCGTGGCTTGCAACTCCAGTTTAATAGTATTCCTGATGAAAGGGAAGCATCACAACAGAAAATGAAAAGATCCAGACAATAATAGGATAATACTTCAAAACCAAAACTCTACTAAGTTTGAAAACCTAAGAGAAATGGATGAATATCTGAAATCCTGGGAATCAATGAAGCTTAACCAAGAAGAGACTGACAGTTTAAACAGACCAATAGTATCTGAGGAAATTGAAGATGTAATATAAAAACTCCCAACAAAAAGAGCCCAGGCCCAGACGATTTCACAGCAGAATTCTATAAAACATTTAAAAATGTCTTACAACCTTTACTACTCAAAATTTCAGAAGGATAAAAACAGAGGGAAATCTCCCAAATTCCTTCTATGAAGCCATAATCACTCCAATACCAAAGCCAGGCAAAGACACAACCAGAAAGGAAAACTATAAACCCATGTAATTAATGAACACAGATGCAAAAATTCTCAACAAAACACTTGCAAATCACATACAGACCCACATCTAAAAGATCATCCATCATGATCAAGTTGGATTCATACCAGAGCTGTAGGGATATTTCAACATACATAAACCAGTGAATATCATAAAACATAAACGGACTGAAAAAAAAAAACACAATCATTTCAATTGATGCAGAAAAAGCCTTTGGCAAGATTCAACATCCCTGCATGTTTAAAGTTTTAGGGGGAATTGGATTAAAAGGAACATTCCTAAATATAATCAAAGCCATATACAGGAAACTCACAGCTAACATCATCCCAAATGGAGAAAAGACAAAAGCATTCCCCTTAAAGGTAGGAGCTCAGCAAGGCTGCCCCCTGTCATCACTCCTCTTCAACATAGTGCTTGAAACACTTGCTAGCACAATAAGACAAGAAAGAGAAATTAAAGGAGTACACATTGGAAAAGAGGAAGTCAAAGAATCCCTATTTGCAGATGATATGATAGTTTACCTGAGGGATACTAAAATCTCCACTGGAAAACTCCTAGAAACAACTAAGAGTTTCAGTAAAGTGACAGAATACCTAGAAAATTAACCGAGAAAATTCAGTAGCCTTTCTTTACACCCAAAACAAGCAACTGGAGAAGGAATATAAAGAGACCTTACCACTATCAATAGCCTCAAAAGAAATAAAATAAAATAAAATACCTGGGAATAAATTTAACCATACACACCAAAGACCTCTACAACAAAAATTTAAACCCCTGACGAAAGAGATTGAAGATGATGTAAAAAGATGGAAATACCTTCCATACTCATGGATTGGAAAAAATTAATATAGTAAAAATGTTCATTATACCCAAATTAATATACAGATTCAATGCAAGCACAATCACAATCCCCATGAGCTTTTTCACAGACTTGGCGAAAAATCCTTAAGTTCATATGGAAAGCCAAAAGACCCTGACTAGCTAAAGCAAACCTGAGCAAAAAATGCAATACAGGGGGATCACCTTACCAGACTTCAAGCTATACTACAGGGCTATAGAAATACAGGCAGCGTGGTACTGCCACAAAAACAGACCTATTGACCAATGGAACAAAATCGCAGATCCAAACCTGAGCTCATACAATTTCAGCCACCACATATTTGACAAAAGATAAAAAAAAATCATTGGATGAAAGATAGCATCTTCAGCAAATGGTGCTGGCAAAACTGGATCACCATATGTAGAAGAACAAATAATCCCTTACCTCTCACTCTGTACAAAAATCAACTCCAAATAGATAAAAGACCTCAATGGGAAACCTGAAACTCTGAAGGTGATAGAAGAAAAAGTTGGTAGTAATCTAAAGGATATAGGAGTAATAAAAGACTTTCTAAATCAACCAGCAGTTGCACAGGAAATAAGGTCAACAGCTTATAAGTGACCTCATCAAACTCAAAAGCTTCTGTACAGAAAAAGAAACAATCAAGGAAGTGAAGAGAAAACATACAGAATGGGAGGAAATCTTCACCAGTGATACATCTGACAAAGCATTAACATCCAGAATATATAGACTACTTAAAAAACAAAGAAACAAGAAAACAAATGACCTACTCAAAAGATGGAGTGAATAGCTGAACAGAGACTTCACGAGTGAGGAAGTAAAGATGGCTGAGAAACACCTTAAAAAGTGTTCAACATCCTTAATAATTAAAGAAATGCAAATAAAACCACTCTATGATATCATCTCACTATGATAAGACTGGCTAAGATCAAGAAAACAAGAGACATCAAATGCTGAAGAGGTTATGGGGAAAGGGGAACACTTATCCACTGATGGTGGGAATGTAAACTCACACAACCACTATGGAAAGCAGTGTGGAGAAGACTTAAAAGACTCAACATGATGCTACCACCTGACCCAGCCATACCACTCCTGGGTTTATTCCTACAAGATTCATCCTACTGCAATGATACATGCACATCCATGTTTATTGCAGCTTTTTTCACAATAGCAAAGATTTGGAACAACCCAAATGCCCCTTTTCAAAACCTGGATGATGGACTTGCCAATAATATATATATATATATATATATATATATATATATATATATTCATGAGTGTGAAATACCAAACTCTGGTGCACCAAACTTTATAAAGACAATTCTCCAGGACCTCGAGGCACAGATTAACCCCAGCACACTAATAGTAGGGGACTTCTATACCCCACTAAGTCCTCTGGACAGATCGATCAGACAAAGAATAAACAGAGACATCTGAACTGAATAATACAATACAACAAATGGACCTCACAGATGTCTACCAAATAATCTATCCAAATAACAGAAAATACACTTTCTACTCAGCACCCCATGGAACATTCTCCAAAATCAACCACATACTGGGACACAGAGAAAACCTCAATCACTTAAAAATTATTGAAATAATTTCATACATTCTATCAGACCACAGTGCAACAAAGCTAAATATCAAGACCAGGATAAGCCCTACTATTTACAAGAACACATGGAGAATAACAACATTCTCCTGAATAATGAATGGGTCAAGGAAGAAATAAAGAAAGAAATAAAAGCATTCCTGGAATTGAATGATAATGATAATACAACACAACAAAACTTGTGGGATACTTTAAAAGCAGTCCTAAACCTGTAGGATGATTTAACTTAAAAAATTAAGTTTGTCTCCCAAGTTAACCATATACCATCAACCAAAACAGCATGTGTGAATTTGATGAAATCTGCACCTTGATTCCGGCCTATAAGTATTTGTAATACAACTGCCTTTATGAAACTCATGGGTCAAAAAAACAAAAACATAAAATAAAACAGGGGGATACAGATAGATACAAAATCTTTTTGTCAAAAACCTTGCAATTAAAATCTTAAAACTACAGCAATATTGTCTGGACACTCATTTGATCAACTTGATTGCACATACAACCCCTCACCCCCCGCTGGATGGTGGGGCTGTGGGGGTTTGGACACAACAGCCTGCAAATTGGTTTCATATGAAGGATACTTGTACTCATGGATTATCACTTATAGCTTAAAAAATGAAAAAAAAACTGAGAGAAAGATGCAGGACAGTTATGGCAGAATGCATGGTCTGGGATGGGGTGGGGGTTGGGGGGAAAGGAAAGGGAGATATACCTGAACTGAATTGGAAAATGATGTATGAAATGCACAAAGCATCAATAAAAAATGTTTAAAAAAATTAAAAAAAAAACAAATCTTAAAACTAACTATGGGAAAATATTTGTATGTTCCAACAGGTCAAAATGTCACCAACTTAATGGCTGAGAAAGAAAAGATACAGCTTTGCATTGTGTAGGAAATACCAGGAAGTGCCAGCAGAAAGGTTGGCCCATCTGAACATTGAAAGGAAGAAAAGCCTCAGATTGCTACAGACATCAAACCCCTTGGTGGATACTAATTGTAACGACTGTTTATAATGAGTTCTAACGAAACTTACCTTCTAGGTGCTGCAAGGTTTTAATATGAGAGACTTTCTTACCTCCCCCCATAGAACAAGGAGAAATATGATGATGATGAGGTTGTTCTCTAACTGTAAATTGGAGCCAACTGTTATAGAGGTAATCTCTTATAAAACTGGTAAAACTGCCTTCTTTAATTGACTAATAGACATAGGAACTGTGAAAAGGATTATTCTCTATTCAGAACAAAATATAATACTAAAGTCACCTTAAGCTATGCACTTAAGCAAAATATATTACTACAGGAGAACTCTGATATCAGCAATGGATTATTCTACCAAGGAGATGTGGGCCAGGGGATCCAAGCCCCTGAAAAAGGTAAAGGCTTCTTGCCTGTAAACTGGGACACCTGCAAGAAGAGAGGTGATAAGGCCCTGCTGTTGAAGACCTGATGTCAGCATGGGAAAGATGCATTGAGACCACACTTGCAAGTGTACAGTTGGTCTCTGGAATACCAGAGAGTGTTAACAAAGGCCACTAAACCAATAAAGCATATATAGTTCTCCTTGAGTCAAGCAAGACTCCTCTGTCAGAACCAGCTACACCTCACCTGCCTGGAAATACTGTGTAGCAGTGGCAGCCATATGCCTGTATATCCCAAATCTAATAGGCTATCAGCTCTCCTTGGAGGAATAACCCACAGCTGATACCACAAGCTTACATCATCTAGTGGTTAGGAGATGTTATAAGCCACAATAAGAACCTGTCATATTTAACAGAAAAAAAAATGTAATTCATGGATTAACATACCATACAAACATCTGTGTCTATACCAAAGTAACCTACAATAACAATTAGTACTGTTTCAATACGTATATATCTAATTGCTTGTGCTTCATTAGTAGGATTGAAAGGTTATTCCTGGACAAACTGTCAGCCCATGAAAGGAAACAACCAGAATTGACCAGAGTCCAAGACAACAGTTCCAGAGAAAGTAGACTGTTTTGCTTCTCGTCCACCTGGGCCCTTTTTCTAAGCCTAGGAAACAATCTGCGGAAGAGGAGGCATGATAGAATGTAAGGACTGCAATTTTGGTGAATGACGAAACTATAGCAATATAGTCTAGACACTCATCTGATCAAATGGATTGAACATACAAGCCCCCCCCATCTGGATGGTGGGACCCATGGCTGTGTGGGTTTGGGCACAACTGCTTGCAAATTGGTTTTACATGAAGGATGCTTGTACTCATAAATTATTACTTATTGTTAAAAAATGAAAAAAATAAAGAAGTAATTAAAAAAGAAGAAAAGCAATGGACAAAAAAAAGCAGTCCTAGGAGGGAAGTTTATAGCCCTGAGTGCCTACATCAGAAAAACAGAAAGAGCACAAGTGAACGATCTAACACTGCAGCTAAAAACACTTGAGAGACAACAACAAATGAACCCTAAGTACAACAGACAGGAAAAAAAATTACAAAAATCAGAGCAGAAATCAATGAAATAGAAACAAATAAAACAATAAAAAAATCAATGAATCCAAAAGTTGGTTTTTTGAGAGAATAAACAAGATAGACAGACCTCTAGCCCAGTTAACCAAAAGAAAGATCAACTCTGTATCAATAGAATTTGTGATGAAAAGAGAAACATCACAATAGACAATGAAAAGATCCAATCATATGCAAATACTTAAAAACCTATACTCTACTAAATTTAGAAACCTAGAAGAAATGGACGAATATCTGAAATCCTGGGAATCACCAAAGCTTAACCAAGACAAGATCTACAGCTTAAACAGACCCATAATATATGAAGAAATTGAAGATGTTATAAGAAACCTCTCAAGTACAAAAAGCCCTGGCCCAAATGGTTTTATGGCAGAAGTCTACAAAACATTTCAAAAAGACCTACAACCATTATTACTTAAAATTGTTCAGAAGGATTCAAGCAGAGGGAAATCTCCCAAATTCCTTCTATGAAGCCAGTATCACTCTAATACCCAAACCAGGCAAAGATACAACCAAAAAGGAGAACTATAGACCCATCTCATTAATGAACACAGATGCAAAATTTCTCAACAAAATACTTGCAAACCACATAAAGACCCACATCCAAAAGATCATTCATCATGACCAAGTTGGATTCATACCAGAGATGCAGGGATCTCTCACCACATGAAAATCAATAAATATCATAAAACACATAAATATCATAAAACACATAAATATCATAAAACACATAATTGGACTGAAAGACAAAAACCACACAATCAACTCAATTGACGCAGAAAAATCCTTTGACAAAATCCAGCATCCCTTCATGCTTAAAGTCCTAGAGGGAATTGGTTTGGAGGGATCATTCCTCAATGTAATCAAAGCCATATACAGGAATCCCACAACCAACATTATCCTAAACGGAGAAGAAAAAAAAAATCATTCCCCTTAAAGGTAGGAACTTGGCAAGGCTGCCCCCTGTCACCATTCCTCTTCAGTATAGTGCTTGAAACACTTGCTAGGGCAATAAGACAAGAAAAGAAAATTAAAGGAGTACTAATTGGAAACAAAGAAGTCAAGCTATCCCTTTTTGCTGATGATATGATTATTTACTTAAGGGATACTAAAAACTCTCACAGAAAGCTCATAGAAATGATTGTTTCAGTAAAGTGGCAGGATACAAAATTAACCTAGAAAAACCAGTAGCCTTTCTTTACACCAATAGCAAGCAACTGAAGAAGGAATACACAGTCATTTCTGTTGTTGTTGTTATTGTTCTTTCCAATATATATTATATAATATATATATTATATAATATATATATTACTGCTGGGTACGTCTCTCCAGCCTGGCGCCTTCCTTAATTCATAAAGATATATATATATATACAAATACCAAGTTGCAGTTACATAGAGTATGATGCTTTGGTGTATGATTTTATTGTAGGATGAATATAGATGTAATGTTGCATGCATTTCAAAAGCCTCCAAGAAAGTACTGTGGAAGTTTTAGCCCCAAATAAATTATATATATTTAATGACATAGACATGTTCAGTGGATTTAAGCTTTAATCAGTGTATACATGCATGAAACATGTATATGTGACTTTTGTAATATGTGCAACTTTATATTTGTATATGTCAGCCAAAATAAATTTAATTTTAAAAAAATCAAAGGAAATCTGAATTTTTAAATCAAATTTTTCCTTATTAAAATATACTTCTTTGCGCTGTAAAATTCTAAAAATACTAATAAACTAAACATGTATAAAAAGAAAAAGAAATAAGTGGAAATACATGGGATAAAGATCTATGCCTTAATAAGGAGGGATAAAATGGCAAAATCCACACAGGGAAAGAAATAGCATCCATGAAAGCAAAGCTAGCATAAATGTCAACAAAATAAAAGGAACCATAGTAGCACGCCAGTCAATATTTCTTCTATGCCCAGTATGGATTCAGTTCCTCTGCTAGGTACTCTTTTCCCACCTTATTCAGTGGGTGAGATAGCAGCAGCAGCCTATTTCTCTGACATCCATCAGGTTGGACCTGAATGGGTTGTTGGCTGTTATGGGCACAGTCTATCTTACCTATCGGTTGAATTCCCTGGATGCTCCCTCCAGCTGAGGACAGATCTCTCCATCCCTCTGGTGGGGTATGTCTGCTTCTCTCCAACCCCTCTGCTGGTGGGCAGGGTAGCAAGATCTGACCATCTGTTGTGGCATGTGAGACTCTGAGGATGCCTCAACAACTCATATTGAGTACAGACTGTTGCCCACTGCAGATTTGCACCTCCTGGCTTTCTTGCCCACACAGTCTATATGGTTCACACTCTCCTCTAAATACAGTAGTTTCTGTGAGTCTGGGTCCACTGCACTTCCCATCTCCTGTGTCCTTAGTAGTTCTTGGCAGGTGAATCTCTGTGAGTTCAAGTCCAGTCTGATTTACATAGCATGTTCCAGGCCAGTTGGGGCTACAAGGAGACCCAGTCTTTTTAAAAAAAATTTTATTTATTTTTGTATGTGTATGAATGTACTGTCTGCATGTAGGTCTGTGCATCCGTGTTGTGCAATGCTATGGAGGTCAGAAGAGGGTCTTGGATTCCCCTGGAACTGGAGTTCTCCTGGAATTGGAGTTACAGACGGTTCTTAGCTGACATGAGGGTGCTGGGGATCGAACCCGGTCCTCTGTAAGAGCAGTCGGTGAGACCCAGTCTTAAAAAAGGAGGGGGAGGTCTTTTTCACAAGAGAAACTATTCAGCTATAAAGAAAATGAAATCATGCTAGTATTTTCCAATTGCAAAAGTATAACACCTATTACAAATTTGTGAAAGTAAAAGCTACACAAACCAGTAAGAGAGCTGGAGAGATAGCTCAGCAGTTAGGAGTGCTTTCTGTTCCTCTACAGGACCTTAGTTTTGTTCCCAGCATCCACAGTAGTTGGCTAACAATGTCCTGCAACTCTAGCTCCACAGATCTAATGGACTTTTCTGGCCTCTGTAGATAACCTGATCACATGATGTATATTCAAAGAAACCCACATATCACATAAATAAAGTACTTAAGAAGAACCAGTGAGACAGAAATATGTGTAAACAATTTACAAGAATAATATATAGTTAGCAAATAGTGAAAATTTTAGGCTGTTATCTTGGAAATCAAGATAAGGAAAATTTGGAACAATTTTAAATTGTATATTGCACATGGACACCGTATCACATTTATATGGTGAATTATGGAGACTATTATTGTAATCTTTGTATTTTCCCAAAACCCTGTAATGAGTATGTATCATGCTTACTATTAGAATAAAAATGTTTCAAGCCAAAATTTAAAAAAAGAAATGAAATCATGAAAATTGCAGTAAATGAATGGAACTGAAAAATATATAGTCAGTGAGGTTATCCAACCCAGAAAGACAAATGGCACATGTGCTCTCTTATTTGCACATAGGAACTCTGAATTTTTAGAAGTGAATATATGACCTGAATTAACCACAGAAGCCAAGAAAGTGGAAAGAAAGCATGGAGGAAGTGTGGAGAAGGAGCTCCAAAAGGGTGATAGCAGGACACAGGTGCTAACAGGGAGGAAATGGGAAATATGGAAAGCTTTATTTTGGGAAGGGTGAGAAATGTAATACAGAGGAAGAAGGAAGGAGAGATAAAACAGGAAGAATGCTTGAAAAAATGTAGGGAAACATTAATTTATAAGTTAATAATAAATACATGTATGTTCACGTTATTTGCAAATTATGTTACTTGCATATTTGAACAACATAAGTGGCATGCATGCATTTCAAATGGAGATATTCCACATGGGGTAATAATGCTCTCCCCCTAAACTGTAGAACCTCTTAGTGCCAGGCAAGGGAAACCTCCTTTTGGGTTGGTCTAGGAAATCAAAGAGACTACCCAAATGATACTGGCTAGTGGAATTTCCCTGGTTGTTTCTGAGGATTGATGGTAAGTCCCTATTGCTAGAGACACCACACATTTCAGACAAAGGACTTGGATTTGGGGTGATCATGACCTGGAATCCTCCTCCCTGAGAACCAGCTCTCATAGCACTGGAAGTTGTTATGCAAGATGTCAAAAACTAGAAAAGTGTCAATAGTCACACCCAAAGGTAAAGCCCATGCACCACAGCATGACTGGCCCAGACAATATCCCTAAGGGTAAAATAGTGGTACTTTTATCTTGAGGGTAGGCAACAATTGTCTAATTGGACTTATGGCCCACTCCTAGAGGAGAACCTACTACTGTCATTTTCCCAAACCAATACAAATTCTAACTCTATTCTAAAAAGCATATAGCTCTCGCTCTCCATCAAAGATGATTCTTACTGGGTCAGGTAGAAATGATGATAGAGAGCCATAATTGGTCAAAATGCAGAGAATAAATTACCCTGGGGTGCCCTGCCCTGTTGGATACATCTAAGCTGCAATAAAGAGGCAAAATCTTGCTCATGGGGATGGAGCTGGGTAGTAAGGTTTGGAGACAGAATACAATTCTAAATGGACTATTTCTTCCCAGATGGCACTAACCACATCAGTCACCTGAGAAGTCTGACATATGCTTGCAACCTTGTTTGTTCCAGAAAGTAGAAAGTAATTACCAAAGCAGCTGCCAGGGGGCTCACTGGAAGAACAGAGGAAGCACACACTGCTCTGCAGTGTGTATATCTTCATTGTGCACATGGGCCTACGAAATAGCACCTAAGTGACATAAGACCCTCTGCTTTATAGCTTTAAGACAGGGATTACCATTTTTGCTGTTGTTCCTTCCAATTTGCATCACTCCAAAATATGCATATATGCCTGCCACATATATCAAGATTATGACATCATAGGTTTTCAGCTTATGATTTCTTTTTTTTTTCTTTATTAGGCTGAAAGATGTTATGTTTTCCTTAAGCAAGTGTTTGAAGTCTCCTCCTTGGCAAGCCCAAACAGCCATCACTACTGTCCTTGTGCTCTACACTCAGGTTTTCCCTTCCCATGGTCACCAAATGAGGTCCAGTAAGTACCACGTCCTGTCTTTATCCTCCCGTACTGGTCTCCATGATACAGTCTGGGTAGTCCAACAATGGCAATCAATACTCTGAAGAGGCTGAAACCCGAGTAGTAGCTCAGTCCACAAGCTCAGTCCACAAGTCACCATTTGCACTGAAGGTTTGGAGAATTCTTAGAGAGACATGAGTCTTCAGTCTATATTGGAAGGTAGTAAAGCTGTGTCTCATGTCTTTGAGGATAGAAAAAACAGTGGCAGCCTCTGGGTAGCTGCACTTGCCAGTAAGACAGGAAAAACAACTGTGCTCTTTTATTTTTGTCTTTTTACTAAGATCTCAAGTTTTCTACCCGAAGTACAATTTCTCAGGCCTTACTAATTATTTATTTCTGATTATATTTTCTTTGGACTCTTAAGGGCCACACTGTTAGCCCAGATTAACCAAGTTTTTTTTTTTTTTCTCAAGGTTAGGTTTGGGGGGGGTACAGAGCTCCTGGGTCCTTTTGGCTTTTCCTTTGCCAGTTTCATCCACTTGAGGATAAAGACAGGTTCTTCTAGACCAGGCTTCCCTTTTTGAAGCATAAGCAGACATTCCTCTTTATAGACGACACTGGCTGAAGTCCCAGTAGTGGATCTCCAAGACCTCCCTGCACAGGAAGACTGGTGACTCACATTTGCAGGACATTTCAAGAGATGCCCCCATGCATGGTCCTCTGGGACTTAGTTGACCTCTGAGGGGAAGGAACAAAGAATTGGTCTTTTATATGTCACTTTTGGCTCGTGGGCCAACACTGTCTTGGTTTCTACTTGAGTCTATGACTTATTCTTGGGAAGCAAGAAGTCATTTAAGACAATGTTTCTTCATCCATAGTTGTGAGTCCCAGGGATCAAACTCATATGGATCTCTGTGAGTTTCAATCTTGGTAGCATGTGCCTCTGCCACGTTTCCAGCTCTTTAAAATCTTTTATAATCATATTTTTTAATTTTGAAAAATGAACCTAACATGCATTTCTAGAGAACTATCACAGTGCATTTTCCTAAAAGAAGCTCCACATACAAGTTGATGATGTGTTCATTTTGTTCCTCACAAATAAATTACATAACTCTTGTAAAGTATTCCCAATATAACAGAAATGTATCATGTGGAAAGTGAAAGCCAGGTGACTCTCCCTTGAACAATCATACCCACCCCTATCTATTCCTTACTTTCAGTGCCTCTTCTTTAAAGCCCACCATGTTCTGAGGTGTGCATTACTTTCTACAAAGCACCTCTTTTCTCTTAGCCCCTGTGCATAATTCTATATAAAATACTTCTTTTTAAACTTTTTTCCTCAAATTTTATTGAGCTTTTGTGCATTTCATACAATATTTCTTAATCAAGTTTATGCCTGTCCCCCCTTCCGTGCCCCACCCCATACTCATGCATTCTGCTCTCTGCAATACACGTTAATTCCCATCTTGTATCTTTTTCTCATCTTTATTTTAACTTTTTTGATGCAGAATGCTACTATTTGGGTAAGTTCTTTGAGCAAACCTTTTTGTTGCTATTGTTACCTTTACCCTACCCCCCAAAAAAGATCTGAGATCACCAGCTCCATCTCAGCATCTTGAATCCTAGAATCCCAGGCTCCCTCTCTGCATCTTGAGTGCTGGGATCAAGGGCTCCATCTCAGACATCTTGAGTGCTGGGATCACGGGCTCCACCTTGACATCTTAATTCCTGGGATCACCAGCACCATCTTGGTGTCTTGAACCCTGGGATCCCAGGCTCCATCTCAGCATCTTGTTTCCTGGGGTCACTGGCTCCATCTGTGTCTTGAGTGCTAGGATCACAGGTTCTATCTCAGGTCCTTGTGTGCTGGGATCATGGGCTCCATCTCAATGTCTTCAACCCTGGGATCCCAGGTTTCATCTCAGCATCTTCAGTGCTGGGATCATCAGCACCATCTTGGTATCTTGAGTGCTGGGATCATGAGCTCCATCTCTGATGCCTTGTGTGCAGCCTTCTGAGATGTTCTTCCTCTCTTGACCAGAGCTCACAATTTCTCAGGACTTCAAGCTCCAAGATCATTACAGCCAGCTGGTCAATGACACAGGTCTTAGCCCTGGTAGAGAGGGGTAGAAGAGAGGACTTGAAGCCGGGGGGGGGGGCGAGAAAGAGAGAGAGAAAGAACAAGGAAGGGACGGACTCAAGGACGAGACCAGGAGGAATTTCACGAGGGATTAACTCAGTTTTATTACTGTAATCCGTGGTATTTATACTGGAACTTGTGGGGGTTGGGGCATACAGGATTTCACACCATATACTCCAGATCACTACAGGACTATGACAATGCTTTGCCCAAAGCATCAAAGACAGTTGGTACCAGGCAGGTTTCAAAGGCAAGCAGGAGATCAGCAGGACTCCAGCCTGAGGGCTGGGGGTTACCAGCTGACTTCCTAAGTGCTTCTGCCAAATGGAATCCGTACATCTCCCCCTCTTCCATTTATTAAAAAATGTCTCCGTTGTAACATAATGTTATTATTTTTTCTTCTGGGGATACTCTGGAAAGTGTGAGCCAATGTGGCTGCTACCAGAGCTGAAGGAGTCCTTAGGATATGGGGCCTCATTCAGCGAACAGAAAGCTCCACGCAGCCCAGCTCCAGTGGAGTTTATTCAGGACGGTGGAATGTGGGATTCTGCTCTAGCCAGACAAGGCCTCATTCCTATAGCTCGCCCTTCATTTTTATTAAAGTGGGGCAGTGTTGTCATCTTCATTCAAAGAACTTTTAGGGATGGCTGATATTGGACCAGGACACTCTGGGCTGTAACCCCAATTTGGGTTTTAATAAACCAGGGAGCCAACCTCTTAAGGTGGAGATTGGTCCTAACAAAAGGGATTATTTAGGTGGCCTATGGGTCGCACACAGGTCCTAGAGGAAGACAGGTTGGGGACAGGTAATAGGGCTTTGTCAACAACCCATATATAAAGATAAAATTTTTCCTCCCCACAAGGCATGGACATGTGACATTTTTCTTATAAAAGAAATATTTTTTCTCTCCCCAAGACATAGACATGTAAGTGACATTTTTCTTTTATTTTTATTTTATTTTTTTTTTAAGAAAGCACTGTAACGTCTAGGTCTTTATTTCCTCTTGCACACTAAGCCATGAACTCATAGGGAATGGGCTCCAGCAGCTCAGGCTCCTTTCCCTTAGTTCTCACAAAGTGCGCTCCTCTGGGTGGGGCGGGCTGGCGCTTCAACTGAACCCAGGTTCCTTTCTCTTTGTCTTCCTTCTTTTTCTGGTCATTTTCCTTCACACGTTTCGGGAAGCTGTCTCGGCTCTTAGAGTGCTTAATATGCTCAATATGCACATTAATTCTCTTGGCAAGAATCTTACCCTTAACTTGCTTGTTGACAACAATGCCAACAGCATGCTTAGTGACGTTGTAGACTCGTCCAGTTTTGCCATGGTAACATTTATGGGCCATTCCTTTTTGAACAGTACCCATTCCCTTAATGTCTACAATATCGCCCTTCTTGTAGATTCGCATATATGTGGCCAAAGGAACAACACCATGTTTTCTAAAGGGCCTAGAGAACATATAGCGGGTGCCTCTCCTCTTTCCCTTTGTGTTTATCATTTTGGCGAATCACTTGAAGATGGCTGCTCCGGCAGAAATGCGACATTTTTATTTTTAAAAGTAATAATTTTCCTCCCCCCAAGACATATGTGAAAGCAAGATTTTGTTTTTCCTCCTCTAGGATATAGATATGGAAGTAACGTTTTTCCTCCTAAAAGCAACATTTTTCCTTTTTCCAAGACATACAGGTATTATTTGATTTCCCCTTTAACATAGATGGTGATTTTAATTGTACGCCCAAAGTCTTAAGTTTCGCTGGAAAGACCTGTATATGTAACTATGTTAATGGAATAAAATCCAGTCTATGGGAGTCCACAACTATCCTTTTGCCCTCTGGCAGGTTTGCTCCCCAGCAAGCAGCACCTAGGCTTTGGAGAGGAAGTGGGGAAGGGTGGATGCAAAGCAGAGCAATCCATTCTTTTGTTGAAGTTAGCATCGAGGGCCATGTAGTCTGTCCCAGCTTTTTCCCCTGCAGGAGGTTGGCAGCTGAGCTCCAAGTCTTTTACCAGACAGCAGAGGACTGTGGGCCCAGAGATGGAGCAAGGCAGGGGCCCAGCAGGTGGCCTCAAGCTGAGCAGGAGTTTAGGCTTTCCAGGGGGTATTTTTTGCAATTTTACTGATGGGATATCAATAGTAAAAGCATAGGCACTTAAGTAAACATTATTTATTTTACTATGTTATGCTGTGGGCATGGGCATGGCACAGGTGGTTAGAAATAGCATTGTCCTTTACATTATTATGGATTTTTTAATAGAAATTAACATTGTTTAACTTAAGTACATTTTAGTGAATAAACAGATGAAGGCAAATCAAAGTTATTTTAAGAATAAAATATTTCAGGCCTTTAACATTAAGTTTAAAAAACAAAATAATTTATCAGTTTAGTACTTGGAGTTTTACCCATTGCCTTTTAATATTTTGTAGCCTTGATAGATTAATTGGGCTTTATTTTTGGCTTGATAAAAGACAGCTGTTTATTTTTTGCTGATACAGTTGGCTGTTGTGAGACATCCCAGCCAGTATGGTACCTGGCTTTGGATACATTTTTAATAGATATTTTTGAGAAATAATGTATCCCTCCAAGAGATCTTATGTCTCTTAATGTAAGGAAGAAATTTGGAGGAATTTATATTAATGTTTCTCTTTTTATTTTAGGAGACTAGAAAAGACTTTTATATTTTAAAAAATAATAGTACTACATACCCATAAGGAACCAGGGATTTGAGGTCCATTGTTGATTAAGAGGTGAATCTAATCTTTTAAGGCTAAGCTATCATATAGATGAAAAGGGGATGTTGCAGATAACATCACAGAAAGAGATTGGGAACACTGGTATACATCAATGTTAAGGCTGTGACCTGGAAATCTATTATGAATTAGGAGTAAATGTAATAACAACCTGTATTTCCAATAAATTTAAGTGTGACCAAACTTTTATGTTGATAGTATTTGAACAATTCTTAAATAACATGAGTAATTTAGCTTTACCATCATATAATGTAAAAAAGTAAGCATAAGTTAGATAAAGCTTGACTAAACATACATTGTGATTTTTAAGTTGCCTGATTAAGATTTGATCATGAAGAAATAAAGTTTATGTATATGATTTTAACTTTTATTTATTACAACTCTTAGATACATTACTTTAAAGTTTAAATTTTATAGAATGGGTTTTACAGATCCTTTTTGGGTGTTGGTGGATAATAACTAATGGATAACCATATATACCCAATAAAATTTTGAGTTATCACATGTATAAATTTATATTTACCATTAATAAATTAATTAATTTATTAGTTGTTTAAATATACTAACAGATCTTAGTTAGGGAGTAAACAAGGTTAATCTTAGACCTAGAATTAGCCTTAAATTAACTTGAGCACTAAATTGATTTAAGCAGTAAAATTATAGCAAGTTAATTTTCTTTTTGCTTTTTTGTTTTGTTTTGTTTTCATTCTTTTTAACAATAAGTGATAATTTGTGAGTACAAGCATCCTTCATGTAAAACCAATTTGCAAGCAGTTGTGCCCAAACCCACACAGCTCATGGGTCCCACCATCCAGCAGGGGGGGCTTGTATGTTCAATCAAGTTGACCAAATGAGTGTCCAGTCTAAATTGTTGTAGTTTCACCATTAACCCCAACCGAAGCCCTTACATTCTACCACGCCCCCTCTTCCGCAGATTGTTCCCTAGACTTAGAAAAGGGGCGCAGGTGGACGAGAAACAAAACACTCTACTTTCTCTGGAGCTGATGTCTTGGTCTCTAGTCAGTTCTGGATGTTTTCTTTCATGGTCTACCAGCTTGTCGAGGCATAACCTTTCGATTCTACTAATGAGGCACATGCAATTAGATATTTAGGTATTTAAACAGTATAATATATAGCCTTTCGATCCTACTAATGAACAAGTTAATTTATTTTTAGAGTATTTTTGAATACTCTAAAATTTTAGTTTAAAAATTAACTTGTTCATTAGTAGGATCGAAAGGCTATATATTATACTGTTTAAATACCTAAATATCTAATTGCATGTGCCTCATTAGTAGAATCGAAAGGTTATGCCATGGCAACAGCTGTATATAATACTCTAAAAATTATATGATTTAAACAATTAATTGTGTTCATTAGTAGGATTTGAAAGGCTATAATTTATACTGTTTAAATACCCTAAATATCTAATTGCATGGCCTCATTAGTTAGAAAATCGAAAGGTTATGCCTGGACAAAGCTGGTAGACATGACAATATTGCTAAAGATATTTTATGGGCTGGAGAGATGGCCTAGCGGTTTAGGAGCATGACGCTCTTGCAGAGGACCCGGGTTCGATCCCCAGCACCCACATGGTGGCCGAAGAGCCGTTCTGAAACTCCAATTCCAGGAAGAACTCCAGTTTCCAGGGAATCCGACACCTCTTCTGACCCGCGCACCTTGCACGCCACGGGTGCACACGACCTGCATGCAGGACAGTACATTCATACACATACAGAAATAAATAAAAAAATTTTTTTTTTATTAAAAAGAAAAAGAATATTTCTTAATTAATTAAAGCCTTTTTTCAGACAGGGCTGGCCTGAAAATCTCCATACAAATATGCCTGCTTTGCTTTTAGGATGCTGAAATTGAAAAATGGTGTTATTTTAGGTTGATTTTTAAAAGGCAGTTAAAGATAAACATGTTTTAGGATGACTTGTTATTTCAGCTATGCAGTAGATTAGAAGCCATGTGGTCTGGAAACCTGTAATTTTTAAAGGTAAAAAAACAGCATTAATAGTTATGGTGTGTTACTTTTGGTATAGACACATATGTTTTGATGATATTGTTGATCCATGATTACTTTTTTCTGTTAAGTATGACAGGGTCTTACTGTGGTTTATGACGATCTCCTAACCTTAGAGGATTGTTAAGCTTGTGGCATCAGCCATGGTTATTCCTCCAAGGAGAGACAATAGCACTTAGATTTGGGATATACAGGCATATGGCTGCCTTCTGCGACAGTATTTCCAGGTCAGGTGAGTTGTAGCTGGTGCTGACGGAGGGTTTTTGCTTGACTCAAGGAGACCGTATTTGCTTTATTGGTTAGGCCTTTGGTAACACTCTCTGGTGTTCCAGACCATCTGTACACTTGCATGTGTCGGTTCTCATACTACATCTTTCCCATGTTAATGTCAGGTTTTCAGCAGCAGGGCCTTATCGCCCCTCTTCTCTTGCAGGTATCCCAGTTTAGAGGCAAGGAGCCTTTACCTTTTGTGGGCCTTAGATCCCCTGGCCACATCTCCCTGGTAGAAATATCCATTACTGATGTCAGACTCCTGTATTGATATATTTTGCTTCAGTGCTAGTTTAAGGACTTTAGTATTATATTTGATTCTGACAGAGAAATCCTTTTCACAGTTCTTATGTCTATTTAGTCAAATTAAAGAAGGCAGTTTTACCAGTTTTATAAGAGATTACCTCTATAACTAGGTGGTCTCCAATTTACAGTTGGAGAGCGACCTCATCATCGTCATATTTCTCCTTGTTCTGGGGGGGGGGAGGTAAGAAAGTCTCTCATATAAAACCTTTGCAGCACTTAGAAGGTAAGTTTCATTAGGCTCATTATAAATAGTTGTTACAATTAGCGGCCACAGAGGGTTTGATGTTTGGCAATCCTTGAGGTTTTTCTTCCTTCTCGATGTTTCAGACAGGTCACCTTTCTAGTTGGCACTTTCTGGTATATCCTACTCAATGCAAAGCTCTATCTTTCCTTTCTCAGCCTGTTAAGGTTGGTGACATTTTGTCCTGTTGGAACACACAAATTTTTCCCAGTTACTTCTTAGAATTTGAATTGCAAGGGTTTTTGACGAGAGGTTCATGTCTTCTGACCCCCCCTTTTTTTTTAATCAGCCATGGTCTCCAGAAGGGGGGCCAGTTGTCATTATACCATAACTTATAGGGTGGAATCAGGCCAGTTTCATCAAATTCCCCATGTTGTTTTGGGTGGACTATATACTGATTATTTGGGGAGCAAACTTTAATTTTTATGTAATATCTTAAAGAGAATGCTACCAAGGTCGCATCTGTACAACAGAGAACTTATAGAGAACATTTGTATTGTGCCAATCCTAAAGTTCGTTGTTCTACGATTTTAGTGTAAACAAACTTGGGACAACCAGGATTTATAAATCTCCATTTAACTCAGATTATCTACCGTTTTTATCAGTAGGTCTTGTTAAACCTGTTGTTTAATATAACACATATTTACTTTTACCTAAACTCTTAAAAACAAACCTGCGTATCCTGTAGACAGTTGTCTGGAGGAAAACGTGGGTTTACTGTTGAAAAACTCACGCTAACCCTTACATAACCTATTAATGCCTGTTTAATTATCCTAAATATCTAATTGTCTGTGCGGCTTTTTCATTCGTAGGATCTAAGGTATCCTGGACAAATTTCTCAGCCCATGAAAGGAAACAAAGCCCGAATTGAACCAGGAATCCAGGAAACAGCTCCCAGAGAGAGTGGACTGAATATGCTTTCATCCACCTGTGCCCTTTCTAAGCCCAGGGAATAATCTGCGGAAGAAGGGGTGTGGTAGAATTAAGGGCTGCGATTGGGGTGAATGGTAAAACTACAGCAATGTATCTGGCACCCTCATTTGATCAACCTGGTTGAACATACAACCCTTCACCACACGCTGGAAGGTGGGGCTGGGGGTTTGGGCACAACACCTGACAAATTCGGTTTTACATGAAGGATGCTTGTAATCATGGATTATACATTAGAGCTAAAAAAAAAAAAAAAAAACTGAGAAAATTGCCAGGACAGTTATGGCAGAATGCACGATCTCAGTTGGGTGGGGGTGGGGGGGAAGGGAAAGGGAAATATGCCTGAACTGAATTGGAAAATGATGTATGAAATGCATAAAGCATCAATAAAAAAATGTTAAAAAAAAAAAAAGAAAAAAGATAATAAATAAAAATAAAAAAAATAAAGGTAAAAAAAAAAAAACCTCCAAAATTGCCTAGGACTTTTTTTTTTATTTATTTGTTATTTTTAAGGGATTCACAATATAAGAACATGGTTC
Source organism: Rhizomys pruinosus (assembly GCA_009823505.1). Taxonomy (NCBI): domain Eukaryota; kingdom Metazoa; phylum Chordata; class Mammalia; order Rodentia; family Spalacidae; genus Rhizomys; species Rhizomys pruinosus. The sequence continues at coordinate 3,107,860 of VZQC01014507.1, forward strand.
TTTTCAGATCAAATTGATGTTGTTCAGTTTGCCATACAATTAGGTAATTTGTGTTAGCATCCACAGATGAGGGATACCATTTGTCCTTTGTCCTTCTGGAACTGTGTTACTTCACTCAGCATGATATCTTCTAGCTCCAGCCATTTATCTGCAAAGCTCATGATGTCATCTTTCTTTACTGCTGCATAGAACTCCATTGTGTAGATGTACCACATTTTCTCTATCCACTCGTCAGTTTAGGGGCACTTGGGTTGGATCCAGCTCCTTGCTGTTATAAAGAGAACAGCAATAAACATGGCTGTGCATGTATCTCTGCAGTAAGATGAGTCTTTTGGATACATGCCCACAAGTGGTATGGCTGGGTCAGATGGCAAGTTCATTCCAAGTCTTCCAAGGGTTCTCCACACTGCTTTCCATAGTGGCTGTACAAATTTACATTCCCACCTGCAGTGGCTGAGTGTTCCCCTTTCCCCAAAACCTCTCCAGCCCTTGGTATTATTTGTTTTCTTGATGCTAGCCAGTCTTATTAGAGTAAGATGATATCTTAAAGTGGTTTTAATTTGCATTTTCTGAATTATTAGCGATGTTGAGCACTTCTTAAATTGTTTCTCAGCCAACTCTTAATTCCTCACTTTTAAAGTCTCTGTTAAGATCTTTGCTCCATCTATTGAGTGGGTCATTTGTTTTGTTTTGTTTTTTTCCTTCTTTATTTTTTTGAGGAGTTTATGTATTCTGGAAATGAATGCTTTGTCAGATGTATCTGTGTGAAGTTTTCCTATGGGTTTTCTCTTCACTTCCTTGATTGTTTCTCCTGATGTACAGAAGCTTTTGAGTTTAATGAGGTCCCATTTGTCAATTGGTGACCTTAATTCTTGCACAACTGCTCTCTGATTTAGGAAGTCTTTTCCTATACCTATGTCTTGTAGTCTGCTGCCAACTTTGTCTTTTATCAACTTCAGAGTTTGGAGTTTCACATTGAGGTCTTTAATCCATCTGGAGTTGACTTTTGGGCAGGGTGAGAGGTAGGGCTTTAATTTCTTTCTTCTACAAGTGGTGAGCCAATTTTGCCAACACCACTTGCTGAAGATGCTGCTTTTCCTCCATTGTGTCTTCCTGTCCCCCTTGTATGGCAATTGGGGCAATTGGGGCACTTGGGTTGGATCCAGCTCCTTGCTATTATAAAGAGAGCAGCAATAAACATGGGTGTGCATGTATCTCTGCAGTAAGATGAGTCTGGTGGGTACATGCCCACGAGTGGTATGGCTGGGTCGGGTGGCAAGTTCATTCCAAGTCCTCCAAGGGTTCTCCACACTGCTTTCCATAGTGGCTGTACAAGTTTACATTCCCACATGCAGTGGGAGATGACTGAAAAATATGAGATGACTGAAATTGTATGTGCTCAAGTTTGGATCTTCAGTTTTGTTCCATTGGTCAACAGGTCTGATTTGTGCCAGTACCAAGCTGTTTTTATGATTATAGCCCTGTAGTTTAGTCTGAAGTCTGATATAGAGATGCCCCCTGTATTGCTCTTTTCACTCAGGGTTGTTTCGGATATTCTGGGTCTTTTGTTTTTCCAAATGAAATTAAGGATTTTTTTTTCCCAAGCCTGTGAAGATGGAAATCTCCCAAGTTCTTTGTATGAAGCCAGCATCACTCTAATACGAAAACTATGGAAAGATACAACCAAAAAAGGAAATTATAGACCCAGATTCTTTTTTGTTTTTAAGACTCTTGAGGATTTTGAATATAGTCCAGATGAGGGGCCTGGGTTCATTTCAGCTCTTTTGCAGCCAATCCAGGGGGCAGGTCCTGCTTCAGCTTCTCTGCCTTCTCCTTGTCTGTGATGACCAGGGTGTAGAGATACCTGCTGCAGTGGACTTTGAACTTCACATTTTGTATTTGTGTTTTCTTGATCTTGATGGATTTGGCATCCTTTTGCCAGGCTGTGAGCAAAAACTTCTTAATTTCTTCAACTTTCTGAGGCATGGTGACAAACGCTCCAAGCTAGTGACAGCCCTGTGGGGAACAGACCTCTGCATTAGTCCAATGGCCACCCCAGCCACCACCACAGGCCTGCCCTGCTCCCTCTTCATACCCATGCTCTTAATGAATATAGATACAAAAATCATCAACAAAATTATTGCAAACCACATACAGGAACACATAAAAAAGTCATCCACCATGATCAGGGATGGTTTAACATATGAGATGCAGGGATAGTTTAACATACATAAATCAATAAATGTCATAAATCATATAAATGGACTCAAAGGCAAAAACTGCATGGTCATCTCAATTGATGCAGAAAAAGCCTTTGATAAAATCCAACATGCCTTCATGTTTAATGTCCTAGAGGGAATTGGACTGGAAGGAACATTTCTCAACATAATTAAAGCCATAGACAACAAAACCACAGCCATCATCATTCAAAATGGAGAAAAATTGGAAGCATTCCCTTTAAGTCAGGAACTTGGCAAGGCTGCCCATTATCTCCACTCCTCCCAATATAGTTCTTGAATCTCTTGATAGAGCAATAAGACAAGAGAAGGAAATTTAAGGAGTACTAATTGGAAAAGAGGAGGACAAACTATCCCTTTTTGCAGATAATATCATGATATTATCCCTAAGGGATGACAAAACTTCCACCAGAAAACTCCTAGAAATGATTAACAGTTTCAGTGAAGTGGCAGGTTACAAAATTAATCTACAAAAATCAGTAGGCTTTCTATATGCCAATAAAATCACTTGGAGGAGGACTACATGGAAATGCTCCCATTCACAATAGCCTCAAAAATATCTCAGAACAAACCCGACCAAAGACATTGAAGATCTCTACAATGAAACTTTTAAATTTTTGAAGAAGGATATTGAAGAAGACACCAGAAGACTGAAGCACCTTTCATGCTCTTGGACTGGAAGAACTAATATTGTAAAAATGACCATCCTACCCAAAATAATATATAGATTCAATGCAATTCCATCCAAAATCCCATTACTTTATTCACAAAATTGAAAAAAATTCCTAAAATTCATATGGAAAAACAATATTACTAGTGGTTCATCTGACCGAGGTTAATATCCAGAGTATATAAATTACTCAAAAAACAAAGGATCAAAAAAGCCAAATTATACAATTTAAAGACGGGCTTAAGATCTGAACAGAAACTTCTCAAGAGAAGAATTAAGGATGGCAGAGAAACATCTTAAAAAGTATTTAATATCGTTAGAAATTAAGGAAATGTAAATTAAAACAACTTTAAGATTTCATCTTCTCCTGGTAAGACTGCCTATGATCAAGAAAACAAATGACACCAAATGCTTGAGAGAGTCTAGAGAGAGAAGAAAACTCATTCATTGCTGGTGGGAGGAAAACAGTGTGGAGAACTCTTAAAAGACGAAAAAATAGAACCTATCATTTGACCCAGTCATACCACTCCTGGGTGTATACCGAAAGGATTCATCCTATAGCAGATACACATGCACAACCATGTTTATTGCTGCCATTTTCACAATAGTGAAGAGCTGGAAGCAACCTAAGTGTCCCTCCAACTGCGGAGTGGATAATGAAGTTGTGGTACAACTACACAATGGAGTTCTATGCAGCAGTGAAGAAAGATGACATCATGAAATTTGACGGTAAATGCAAGGAACTAGGATATGTTATATGAAGTAACACAGTCTTAGAAAAACAAGCAATGTATTTTATTCCTCATTTGTGGATCTTAACACCAAATCCTTATATATAAGTCAAAGTGGGTAATTGGTCAGTAAAGATAATACCAGATTGGCTGATCTCCATATAGAAATAGCTTGAGGTCTATGTCTATATTTTTATCAGTTCTAAGATTTATGAGAAAGAATAAATGTCCCTTTTTAAAGTACACTAAAATATACAATTACTTGCTATCTAATTTAGGAATGTAAAATTATATTACTTTTTGCCTGCATGCAAGTTTATGGTGAAACTGTGAATCTCTAAATGCATTTTGGAATTAAACTACAGTTTATTTTCAGACTTTGTCATTTGGTACACTATAGAGTGTCCAAAATAGCTAAAATTAGAATTGGGAACATCAGAGGCTGGGGTAGAAGTGATATGTGGGTGAATTTCTGATCAAGAAATACCAAGTTGCAGTTACACAAAGCATGATGCTGTGGTGTATTGTTTTATATTAGGATGAATATAGATGTAATGCTGCACGCATTTCAAAAGCCTCAAGGGACAGTACTGCACAAGTTTTAACCACAAAGAAATTATACATATTTAATGACATAAACATATTCAGTGGATTTAGCTTTAATGAATATATACATGCAAGAAACTTCATATGACCCTTGTAATATGTGCAACTTTATATTTGTATCTGTCAGCCAAAATAAATTTAGTTTATAACAACAAGTATAGGAAATCTGAGATTCTAAATCAAATTTTTCCTCATTCAAAAAAAATACTTCTTTAGCTGGGCATGGGTGAGATAGCGGCAGCAGCCTATTTCTCTACATCTATCAGGTTGGACCTGAATGGGCTGTTGGGAGTTATGGGCACAGTCTATCTTCCCAGTTGGGTTGAATTCCGAGGCTGCTCCCTCCAGATGAGGACAGATCTCTCCATCCCTCTGCTGGTGGGCAGGATAGCAAAATCTGACCATCTGTTGTAGCATGTGAGACTCTGAGGTTGCCTCAGGCATTCACGTTGATTACAGACTGTTGCCCACTGCAGATTCTCACCTGTTGGCTTTCTTGCCCATGCAGTCTATATGGTTCACACTCTCCCCTAAATATACTTGCTTCTGTGAGTCTAGGTCCAGGTCACCTCCCATCTCAGTACTTCTTGCCAGAGACTGGGTTTCACATATTCAGTGTAGGACTTTGGGGATTGAAGATGCTAAAACTGTAGTATCGTCTACTGGTCCAGGCTGGAGGGGTGTGAATGGATAATGGCAAGAACTCAGGAGCCAGAGGCAGGTGAATCTCTGTGAATTCAAGGCCAGTCTGGTCTACATAGCAGGTTACAGGCCAGCTGGGGCTACAGCAAGACCCAGTCTAAAAAAAAAAACAGTAGTATTTTTCACAAGTGAATCTATTCAGCTATAAAGAAAATGAAATCATGAAATTTGCAGGGAAATGGATGGAACTGGAAAATATCATATAGTAAGTGAGGTTATCCAGACCCAGAAAAATAAATGGCACATGTGCTCTCTTTTCCTTTTTTTTTTTTTTTTTTTTTTTTTGGTATTTTTGAGGCGGGTCTTCCTTTTGGTACAGCAGTTTGGGCTGGAGCTCACTCTGTAGCCAGGATGGCCTTGAACTCACAGAGATCCGCCTACCTCTACTCCTCCAGTGCTGGGATTAAAGGCGTATGCCACCATGCTCAGCTTTAGTTTTTTTCCTTTTTTGTTTTTTTTTTTTTTTTACATGTGCTTTCTTATTTGTGCATACTAACTCTGAATTTTTAGAAGTGAATATATACCCAAAGAAGCCAAGAAAGTGGAAAAAAATGTATGGAGGAAGTGTGGAGAAGGAACTCCAAAAAGGGTGACTGCAGGACACACACGGGTGCTATCAAGGAGAAAATGGGAAATATGGAAAGCTTTATTTCAGGAAGGGCGAGGAAGGAATATAGAGGAAGAAGGAAGGAGAGATAAAACAGCAAGAGTATTTGAAAAATGTACAGAAATATTAATTGATATCCATACTTAATAATAAATATGCGTGTTTATGTTATTTGCAAGTTTGAACAACATAACTGGCATGTATGTATTTCAAATGGAGTTATTCTTTTTTATAATTTTTAATTTTAATTTAATTTATTTTTGTATGTGTATGAGTGTACTGTCTGCATGTAGGTTTGTGCACCCGTGTCGTGCAATGCCGGGAGGTCAGAAGAGGGTGTCGGATTCCCCTGGAACTGGAGTTCTCCTGGAATTGGAGTTTCAGACGGTTCTCAGCCGCCATGTGGGTGCTGGGGATCGAACCCGGGTCCTCTGTAAGAGCGGTCAGCGCTCTCAACCGCTAGGCCATCTCTCCAGCCCTCAAATGGAGTTATTCTACTTGGGGTAATAATGCTCTTCTCCCAAACTATAGAACCTCTTAGTGCCAGGCAAGGGAAACCTCCTTTTGAGTTGGTCAAGGAAATCAAAGAGACTCCCCAAACAGTACAGGTTACTGCCATTGCCCTGGCTGTTTCTGAGAACTTGATGGTAAGTCCCTATTGCTAAAGACAGCACACATTTCAGACACAGCACTTGGAGGAGTTGGGCTGAACCTGACCTGGAGCCTCCTCCCTGAGAACCTGCTCTCATAGCTCTGGAAGTTGTTTTGCAAGCTGTCAAAAACTAGAAAAGTGTCAATAGTCACACCCAAAGGTAAAGCCCATGTACCACATCAATGACTGGCCCAGACGATATCCCTAAATGTGAAATAGTGGTACTTTTATCTTGAGGGTAGCCAACAATTGTCTAATTGGACTTACGGCCCACTCAGTACAAGGGAATTCATGCTCAGTACTGTGAATCTAGCAAAATATCCATGTCTGGGCAGGCCATAGACCCTGGAGGAGAAACTACTAGTGTCATTTTCCCAAACCAATACAACTTCTAACTCCGTTCTAAAAAGAGTATATAGCTCTCATTGTTCATCAAAGAAGCTTCTTTCTGCAACAGGTAGAGATGTTTACAGAGAGCCACAACTGGTCAAAATGCAGAGAAGAAATGACCCTGGGGTGCCCTGCCCCAGTGGATACCTCTAAACTGCAACCCCTAAACCTAAAACTCAGGACATCTCAGAAGAAGGTTGGAAGATTGTAGGCAGCAGAGGACCAGGTTGTCTGCTGGTAGACTGTATCTTCCAGACATGACAGGGAAGTGGCCCCCACGAAGTCTCAACAATATGGTAGCCTAAATAAGACTGAATAAAGACAACACCAGTTGGGTCCAGTGTAGATGGGTGAAATTTCACAAGGATAAATAGAGGAGGAGCTATAGGCAATTAATAGGTGCTGAAAAAGAATAAGATTTCTCTAGGGAATAGCTCCCTGATAGCTTAGCCAAGTGGTCATCTCTAAATAGATGCACTTGCTAGCAACACTAGGTGGACTCAGTAGGTTGTTTATACACACACACACACTTAGTGTGAATAATAATAATAATTATTATTATAATTAAAGAAGCATTCAGGATACTGAGAGGGAGTTGTGGAAAGAGCATGGGAGGAGTTGGAGTGGGGGGGGATGGTGAAAATGTGGTAATTACTTCATATTCATATATGACAGTCTCAAAATGAAATTCAATAAAAGCCTTTCCCTGCATGTCTTCCATTCACTGAGAGAGAGAGAGAGAGAGAGAGAGAGAGAGAGAGAGAGAGAGAGAGAGAAGCAGAGGGTTACAGTCTCAGGTAAAAAAAAACATCTATTTGTTATAGATGATGCAGGCCTCCCATGTAAAATTTTCTCTTCAGTGATGCTAACTAGAATTCCTATTCACCTACATTTGCCATTCTACAAGTATTGACTTATTAAATCTTCAATGATTGTGGGGAGCTAGAATGTTGCAGGTCTAAATCCAAAATTCTTAGGCCATCTTAGCCCCCTAAATGGCCATTTATTGCCTCCCTCTCTGTGACCTAACATTTTTGTGACTATTAGGTAAATCCTGTTTGGAATGTGCAAACACATTTCTAGCTTCCATGAACTCAAAAGCTAAAATCCATTGTATGCAAAAGTTGAAACTGTCCAAGTTTCCTCTGGTCTCCTGTTTACTGTCTCCCTTTCTTTCCAGTTCTCTTGCCTCTCCCTGGATCTCTGCATCAGTCTCTGAGCTACAGAGTCTGGAGACATGGCAGAATGCTAAGTGGCCCTCCTCCACAACAAAGGGTCATCTTGCTGAAAGCATCCATGCTTCTGAGTGGGATATGGCTCAGTTGGTAGAGTGCTTGCCTAAGGACTTGATTCCCATTACTATGTAAAACCAGATGTGAGGGTGTACGCCTACCATCCCAGCACTTAAGAGATGGGGACAAGAGGATCAGTTCAATGTTATTGTTGGCTACAGAGCAAGTTGGAGATCAGCCTGGCATGCATGAGACCCTATCCCCCATCAAAATAGTACTGAGGTTGAGATATTCTAGAAAAAATACAAAGGGAATACAAAGGGAATACAAAGAAAGCAATCGTTTATCTGCCAATTCATCAATCAATATAAGCTAATAGTATGTATAAAGATGGTTACTCAGGAATCCTTTGCAAACTAGTTAGGGTGTCTCTAAGGGTGACAAATATATAGCAGCTATTTTCAGGGAGGCTTACAGAAGGGTTGTGGAGAAATGTAAAAACCCCACCACATGGTGCTGTCCCCTGGAGACATATACTCTTTCACTACAATTTAGTAATGTAAATTGATATTAGCTGATATCAGCAGGAAACACTAGATGTGCATGCAAACCACTGTCTTAGAAGTTGTCTTTAATAGCGTGGCACTCTCCATAGTGAATTTTAAAGATTTTTATTTCATGTATATGAGTTTTTGCCTGTCTGTATGTGTTCAAGTTTGCTTTTCCATTGCTGTGACAAAACGCTGTGACCGACACCAACTTGGGGATGAAAGGTTTGTTCAGCTCAGGTCTCCTGGGTCCCAGTTCATCACTCAGGGAGCCCAAGGCAGGAACTCAGGGCAGGAAGCTGGAGGCAGGAGCTGAGGCACAGGCTATGGATGTTTCCAGCACCCACATGCAGCTTACTGGCTTGCTCTTCTGGCTCATGCCGAGCCTGCTTTCTTATACTGGTATACAACCTGCCCAGGGGTGGGACCACCTATAGTGGGCTGGATCCTCCCACATTGCTCAAAACTTAAGACAGTACTCCACAGACGTGGCCACAGGCCAGTCTAATCGATCCAATCCCCCAATTGAAGCTCTCTCAACCCAGGTGTGTCAATTTGACACTAAAGTTATCCAGCACAGTTTGTGTGCATACCACATGTGTGCCTGCTGCCCATGGAAGCCAGAGCACCACTTGGAGGACAAAAGAGGTCATTGGTATTATGGACAGTTGTGACATAACATGTGGGTGCTGGGAACCAAATAACCCAGGGCCTCTGTAAAAATAGCAGGTGCGTTTGCTTAACCTCTGAGCTACCATTTCAGCCCCTTGGGAATCCACTGGCTTCTGGAAACTTCCCACATTTATCCATGCATGGCTTTATTTTTGCCCTCACTGGAACCACTTTTTACCCTCAATATTGCAAAATCTTCTCATTTTAACATCTAGTTTTTATGAAAAAGCTGCTTTCAATCTGTCAGTGTTTGTGGGGAGCTTTTATATACTCAGTACTTCTGTCACAATGGATTGTATTGAATTTCATCTTTCCTTCTGGATCACCAAGTACATCTTTTTGCTATGATTAGTTTACATTTTATACTGTTGGCTGAAAATTTGAGATCAGATCTAGATTGCTTGATTTGTTTGAATATTGATCCTATTTAACTTTTCAAGATGTATCATTTTCCTTCTGCACATGTTTCAAACTAGATTTTTCTCTCAAGATATTGCCTCAATTTCCCCTGATCTGTTTTCTTATTAGAATTGTTCCATAGATACCAGCTTTCTCCAAGCTTAAAAATAGTATATAAATAGGATATATGATCTGGACAGTACTGTTCTAGATAAAATATAAATTAGAACAAAATTATAAAATATTAACTTTATAGATTAAACTGAGGCAATAAAGAGGCAAAATCTTTCTCATGGGAATGCGGTTGGCTAGGTTTGGAGCTAGAATACAATTCTAAATGGACTATTTCTTCCCAGGTGGCACTAACCTCATCAGCCACCTGAGAAGTCTGACCTAAGCTTGCACCCTTGTTTGTTCCAGAAAGTAATTACTAAAGTAGATGCCAGGGGGCTCACTGGAGGAGTAGAGGAAGGCACACACTGGGCTGCAGTGTGTATATCCTCATGGTGCACATGGGACCTATGAAAAAGCACCCAAGTGACATAAGACCCTCTGCTTTATAGCTTTCAGACAGGGATCACCATGTCCTCATAAACAACTCTTGTTTCCAAACTACATTTAATTTGAAGAAAATCTTTCCCAGCTTAAATCCCTATGTAAACAAATGAGGAAAACAAAAAATGAGGGTAGAACACTAGGGTGTCACCATTTCATCTCTACTCAATCACTTGCAGTTCAGTTTTCCCCGTTGTATGAAATTCTCAAAGAACAAACGTGTATAAAATACTTTCTTATATCCACCATAAATGTCTCCAGAATTTACCCAGTTTTAACCATCAGTGAGTGTTTTGGGAGGCATAGGAGAGGGCAGGAGATAATGAAATGCCTGAAGTACTAAGTCGACCTCAGAAGTCTTTATTACACCAAGAGTAGTGGACCTAACTCTTCTATAATTACCTCTTTACACATAATTGTCATGAAAAAATAGCTTTATTTTTATCCATGAACACTAGGAAATTGGAAAGTGTTCTTCAGGCAAGTGAGTTTATGTAGACTTTAAATCTTAGAACTTCTAGTAAGAGATTCTGTTTTGTTACAACAAGGTGTCTTTTTGGCAGGCACTGGGGTGGCCTGTTTAAGCAGTCTTCCTGGGCCTGTTGGGCCTGCTTCTTATCTGGCTTCTGATAAGCAATTTCCCGAACCAAATAATCTTCATTCCTTTTCTGTTTAATCAGGTGAGCTTTAGCAAATTTTAATAGCTGCAGAAATATAACAGAAAAATACAGGTTAGAGACCCTATCTGTAATCAGAGGCAATTAACCCAAATTGTAGTACAGGAACCAGCAATGCTCAGACCATAGGAGTAAAATAAAAGCTCAAGTTCTCTCAGACCCACTAAATCAGTATGTGTATTTTAAAAGAGCCCAGGTGATAAGCATACTTAAGTTCCAAGAAAACTGATCAAAAACATTCAAAACCTCCAAATGAAAACTGGGTCACACTAGAATATTTCATCAGATGTACGGATCACTTTTAGGAATAAGGTTCTACTGCCAAAAATGTTGAGTCACATGAAGACTTTAAGTAGACAACCAGAGTCCATTTTCAAAGACTTAGAATTGGTGTTCTTAGACATAAGGCCCTGTCCTTTGACTTAAACTCTTTGGTGAGCCCACTGTCTAACTAGGGGAGAACTTTTATGCTAGTGCATTTTCTTCATTTTTCTCCCCTTGAGAATCTATGGACTTGGAGAATTAGAAGTCCACTTTGAGATTAGAGTGTTCACCAATATAGGAAGAAACACAGCCTAATGTAACAGGTCACTGTCAACATTTCAAGATGTGGCCCCCAGCTGACAGCACCATTCCATGACACTTAAAAATATAGATCTGGGACCACCTGCAAATCCAAACAAAAACTGTGGGTGAATGACAGCAGTTTGGTGCACTAAACTTTCCAAGTGCTTCTGGAGCCCACCAAGTTATGCATTTCTGGTCAGAGAGAATAACAATCTGGCAACAGACATTATATTTTTTAAATGTTCCATAATACATTATATCTTGGAAGACTGTCCTGAGTTCCATGATTCATTACCAAGACCCGTAAGCCCCCATGCCTAACTGACTCCTAGGAATGAAGCTTGCAGGTTTGTTTGGAGAGAAAATAAGCATCTATTGAGTACTGGTCCTGCATTGGGCCAATTTCTCAGAAGCTATCAGAATCCAGAAATGAAAAAAAGATGCTGAGTGTTAGAAGCAGTTAACTACTTACATGGCTATGTCCAATCTCAGAGGCTGACTTAGACAGATTTTCCAGTAGTTTAGTTAATTCTTTTTCCATTTCCAGAACAGACACCAGGCCTTGTATGCCCACTCCCCAGTTGTCAAATACAGGCCTCTGTTGAAGGTGAAAAGACAGTTTTCTATCTCAGGTACTTTCTGTGTAAGAAGAGGGCTAGGTTTGATAGTATGATGGCTTTCAAATTTTTTTAAGACAGGGAATAATCTGGTAGTCTTAAGTACTGATGCCTGGCTCAGCTGCAGCCATCTAGCTGTGGCATGGGTTGCAGGACTGTTAAAATATCTCTGCAATTGCTACATAGCAAAGGGTACTGAGGGCCAAATAGGAGGGGTTAATAATTATTCCATTGGTTTCAAAGTCCAATTGTTATGAAGCAGGTATATACTTCTCTTTATAAGACCCTAAAGCAACATTACATATGATAAGATATCCCTGGATGCAAAAATCATAACTGAGGATCAGACTGTTTCTTTGGAGTATGAACCCGCCAGTAGGAAAAATGTGGTTCAAGATATTGAAGAGACTACCATAAACACAACTTGAGGCTGCATCCCATTTAGGATCATAAGAGCTCTGGAAGAGGACCTGAACACCTTGTTTCTCAAGCTGCTCAGTCCATTAGGACCACCTGAGGAGTTTGTTAGACACAGCTCCTTGGCACCACTCACAATGAGGTCCCTTCGGTCCAGGTGAGGCACATGAATTTGTATTTCTCACTGTCCTCAGATTGAACTAGCACTGCTAATCTAAAGACTTCACTGTGTCGCATAGTGAGAAAAGCCAAAGAATATCTAGTGGTTGTTTTAGCCCTGAAGATGACTAGCATGCCCTTAATCTCTGTTGCTAAGAGTTGTAGTAAACTAAACTAGGTAAGTTTAAGAAACAGGTAATTTTAGATCTGGTAAAAGCCCCAAAAGAGACCATAACAGTAGAATTATAGTCACCTGAATATCTGGAACACAGATCCTACCTTTCTTGCCGCTATATGTTTTAGAGTCTGTTTTGCCTGGGACCACTTCACCAGAGCCTGGTCTTCAATGAAGATTACAATAAATGGCGTGTCTGTTTCTTTTACTTCCTTGTTATAGCAAGCCTAGGAAAAAGTGAGAATATGGAGAAGTTGGGGGTGAGAGAAAGTAATTTTTAATATTGGAGAAACACTTTACTATTTCAGTGGTCATATAGGAAGTATTTGGTTGTTCTTGCATGACTCATTGTCCTTTGACATCCAGAAAGTTTTCAGTGTTTCCCTGAACCCAGCCTATTGCAAAGAGCAGCCATCCAGGCTATAAAATGCTACTTATCTTTGGTCATTATAGCTGTTTTTATGGGTCTGATTTGTAACATACACATTAGCACTCTTCATTAATTGTATAGATCTATGGCAGAACCCCAGCACAAATTTAATATTTATAGCCTCTCTGTATTACTAATCCTAATGCAGAGCTTAATCTTCCTAATTTTCTCAATAGTTACCCTCCTTCCTCAATTTCTGTGATGTGAGGAGGCTGATACAGTTCCTGAATAGTCAAGAGTCACAAATAACTATAAGATTGCATCTACATATAAAATTTATTCTGCCTGCCACCATTAGTTGATTCCCACATTGAGAACTCAGTAGAACAATTGTCATTCTCTTTGTCATAACCCATGATTTGCTATCACAACTTTAAATAGCCTCAGTAACAGCATCACTAGTGAACTTCTCAGGGCACAAGGAAAGAAGATAGTGCAGGTATTATCACCCAGACCAGAGAAACATTTCCCTTCATAGTTGCTCCAGAGCACATACTAACCATGGAAATATAAGCATCACTGATATTCATCTGGTGGCGTGCGACTTCATTAAGAAGAAGTAAACACTTTTCAGGAACGGGCTCCAAGTCCAACTCTTTCTCTTCTTCCATCTCAACTTTAGCTGCAAATTTAGCCATGATCTGAGCTACCCACTGTGCTAGAGGGCTTCTTAAATGCTAAGAGGAGTGGACCAGCCCACATCTCTCAACAAGATGAAATTCCACCCATCTGAGATCACAGGTGCTGATCTGTGGAGGAACCAAGTTGAGCAGAGAAAAGGATATTGGAAGGGAATGCAGAGGTTCATCTTCCTTATTTTCTCAGTGGTTCGCCTTCTTCCTCATTTTCTCTGATTTGAGAAGGCTGATATACTTCCTGAGTAGTAAAGTTTTACAAAATGCATAAACTCTCTTTAATTTTTCCCTGTGTGCCTAACATGCATTTCTACAGAACTATCACAGTGCCTTTTCCTAAACAAAGCTCCACATACAAGTTTAGGAAGTGTTCATTTTGCTACTCACAAATATAATACATAACTACTGTAAAGTATTCCCAATATATGTATCATGTGGAAAGTGAAAGCCAGGTGACTCTCCCTTGAGGAACCATACCCACCCCTAGCTATGTTTTACTTTCAGTGAGTCTTTGAGAAGCCCAAACCATGTTCTGAGGTGTGCATTGCTTCTTCCTTCAAAGTGCCTCTTTTTCTCTTAGCCCTTCTGCATAAGTCTATATAAAAATACCTCTTTTGAGCCAGGTGTGGTGGCACAGGCCTGTAATCCCACAGACAGAAGCAAAGGCAGGCAGATCTTTGTGAGCTCAACGTCACCCTGGTCTACATAGTGATTTCCAGGACAGATTGGGCTACAAGGAGACCTTGTCTCAAAAAGACAAAAAAAAATTCCTCTTTTAAGCTAGATGTGTTGGTGCACATTTTTAATCCCAGCACTCTCGATGCACTCTGGAAGCAGCCCAATCTATATAGTCTACATACATATTTAACCCCAATTCTTCCTTATTAAAAAAAAAAAAAAAAAAGTAAGGCCTGTGGCAAGCACTTTAGTTTCTCTATATATTTTAAAATATGATTTTTCTTGTAAAGTAATATTTTTCTTTACATGCATACAACTCTACTTCAAACTGTGAATCCTGGGGGCTGGAGAGATGGCTCAGCGGTTGGGAGCACTGACTGTTCATGCAAAGGACTTGGATTCCATTCCCAGCACCCACATGGCGGCTAAGAACTGTTTTTATTGCCATGTGTGGTGGCACACGCCTTTAATCCCAGCACTTGGGAGGCAGAGGCAGGCATATCTCTGAGTTCAAGGCCAGTCTGCTCTACTGTAGTAGCCGGTATGCTGAGAATTACACAGTGCGCTTGCACAGAGCTTGTCCCTCATCAACCTAACCTGCCCTAGGCATACAAACAGCTGAGTCACATACCTGGGCCAATCACAAGGTGACACGATGACTGCAGTAAAAGGAGAGCAGAATGCAAACAGTATATAAACCTAGAACTTGCCCCCAATAAATGAGTCCACAGCAGCTCGCCTTCTGCCTGCTTTCATCCGACTCCCAGGGTCTGTGTGTTGACTCTGCGCCTCTCACCCACTCACTGTCAGACCAAGAAATTCCCCAGCAGGAACCGGGGGATTGACGACAGTCTACAGCGAAGTCCCAGGCCAGCTGGGACTAAAGGGAGACCTTGTCTCAAAAAAAAAAAAAAAAAAAAGGAAAGAAAAAAAATGTGAATCCCTACCTGGGAGCATGAGTCTTCAGGGACATTGAGACAGCAGTCAGCTGCATGGCAGCTTCTGCCACAGACCTGGTAAGAACGGGCCCATCCCGCTGGGGGCTTGGGTCTTGAGGGACACTGAGACAGCAGCCAGCTGCACCTCAGCTTCCGCAGCAGGCTGGGCCCAATAGGAACAGGCCCACACACCTGGGAACTCAAGTCTCCGGGGACACTGGGGCAGCAGCCAGGTTGCTGGCACAGGGGTCAAATCACCGCCCCCCTCAGTCAATCTAAAAGGAACAGGCATACATCACAAGGAAGAAACACATGAATTTCACATCAGATTATAAGCAAAACAAATCAAATCCACATGCTAAAAGAATAAGAAAAATCAACAACATGGGAAAAGCAAGTAAGAAATCTCCACCAAACTCTATCAGTCTTATAGAGGACTCCAACAATTAGATCTCCCTGGAAGTAATACAGGACAGAGATCTTAGAACAATCATAGATATACTCAAAGAAATTAATGACCAAAAGGGAAAGAATGACCAACTCCAGAAGGAAATGGAAACACTGAAAAAAATCCTAGGCTGAAATGAAAAAGGAAACCGAGAAACTGAAAGGGGAGAATGGTCAACTCCAAACGGAAATGAAAATCCTAAATGAATCTCAAGCTGAAATGAAAAAGGAAATCGAGCACTCATCCAATCAACAGGGAAGGGCAAAAGAAAGCCTCAGTAACAGAATGGATGAAGCAGAAAATAGAATATCAACCCTATAAGATAACATGGAAGAACTGAGGAGCTCAAGCAAAGACTATGAAAAATTAAAAAACAAACAAACAAACAAACAAACAAAAAAACCACAGGAGTTGAATAATCAGGAATTGTGGGACACTATGAAGAGACCAAACCTCCACATCATAGATATAGAGGAAGGAGAAGAATCCCAGGACAATGCTATGGACCAGATCTTCAAAAAATTATAGAAGAAAATTTCCCCAAATTGAAAAAAGACATACCCATACAAATACAAGAAGCACATAGAACACCAAATAGACAAGATCAGAAAAGACCCACGCCATATCATAATCAAAACTCTGGATGCACAAAACAAAGACAGAATACTGAAAGCCACAAGAGAAAAACAACAGTTGCATAGTAAAGGAAAACCTATAACAATTACACCTGATTTTTCAACACAAACCATGAAAGCCAGAAAAGCTTGGACCAAAGTATTTCTAGTTCTAAACGACTACAGATACATACCCAGGTTACTCTACTCAACAAAAATGTCAGTTATAATCAAAGGAGAAAGGAAAATATTCCACGACATAAATAAGATGAAAGGATACATGTCTAGAAACCCAACCCTCCAGAAAATACATGAAGCAATTCATAGGACAGAGGAAAGGAGCAGCTATCCCCAAGCAGCAAGAGAGAGTAACTAGTGAATGTATAAACTCGGAAATACGAAGAGACCTAAAATGCAAACAAAATAAACTGAAGGGAAGCAATATATATGTCTCAATATTAAACTCCTCAATCAAGAGACACAGACTGGGAGAATGGATTAAGAAACTGAATCCATCTTTCTGCTGTCTACAAGAAACACATGTCACCTTCAAGGACAAACACCATCTTAAGGGGAAAAGATGGAGAAAAAATATTTCAATGGCACCAAAAAGCAAGCAGTAGTTGCAATTTTAATATCAGACAAAATAAATTTCAAAGTAAAACTAATCAGAAGAGATAAAGAGGGTCATTACATCCTTATCAAAGGATGAATCAACCATGAATATCTCACATTTATAAATATATATGCACCAAACACTGGAGCACCAAAATTCATAAACATAATCCTGAAGGACTTCAAGACACAGATCAATCCCAGCATACTAGTAGTGGGAGACTTCAGGTCAACTGGACAAAGAATAAAAAGAGAGAAATCTGAACTGAACAATATGATACACCAAATGGACGGTGCTGGATAGCTTTAGTGTGAACTTGACACACCTGGGTTGAGGGAGCCTCAGTTGGGGAATTGGCTCCATTGGATTGGCCTGTGGCCACATCTGTGGAGTATTGTCTTGATGGTCAAGCAGTGTGGGAGGTCCCAGCCCACAGTGAGTAGTGCCACCCTGGGCAGGTTGTATACCATATAAGAAGGCAGTCTGGGCATGAGCCAGGGGAGCAAGCCAGTAAACAGTACTCCTCCATGGCCTGTGCTTCAGCTCCCGCCTCCAGGTTCCTGCCCTGAGTTCTTGCCTTGGGCTCCCTGAGAACTGTGACCCAGGAGATGTAAGCTGAATAAACCCTTTCCTCCCCAAGTTGGTGTCGGTCAGAGTGTTTTGTCACAGCAATGGAAGACAAACTAGAACATAGATCTAACAGATATCTACCGAATATTCCACCCAAACACCAAAGAATATACTTTCTACTCAGCACCCCATTGAACATTCTCCAAAATCAACCATGTACTGGGACACAGAGCAAACCTCAGCAAATACAAAAATAAAAATTGAAATGATTTCATGCATCTTATCATTTCACAGTCCAATAAAGCATAATATCAACACCAGAAGAAGCTTAATATCAACACTAGCTACAAGAACACATGGAGACTAAACAACACACTATTAAATAATGAACAGGTCAAAGGAGAAACAAAAAAAAAATAAAAGCATTCCTGGTACTAAATGAAAGGGATGACACAACACAGCAAAACCTCTGGGATAACTTAAAAGCAGTCCTGAGACAGAAATTCATAGCCCTAAATGCCTGCATTAAGAAAACAGAAAGAAGAAAAAAAAAAGAAAACAGAAAGTGCACAAATAAACGACTTAATATTGCAAATAAAAACACTTGAGAGGCAGCAACAAATGAATCTTAAACCCAGCAGACAGGAAGAAATAACAAAAGTCAGAGGAGAAAGCAATGAATTAGAAACAAAGAGAACAATACAAAAAAAAATTAATGAATCCAAGAGTTGGTTCTTTGTTGGTTTTTTGAAAGGATAAACAAGATAGATAGACCTCTAGCCCAATTGACTAAAAGAAGGAAAGAGCAACTCCAAATCAACCAAATTAGAGATGAAAAGGGAAACATCACAACAGACACTGAAAAGATTCAGACAATCTTACTGGAATTCTTCAAAAACCTATACTCTACTAAATTTGCAAACCCAAGAGAAAAGGATGAATACCTGACATCATGGAATCCACCAAGACTTAAACCAGAAGAGATCGACAGCTTAAATAGAACCACAATAAAGGAGGAAATTGAAACAGTAATAAAAATCCTCCCAACTAAAAAAAGCCCAGGTCCAGATGGATTCACAGCAGAATTCTATAAGACCTACAGTCACTAGTACTCAAATTATTCAAGAAGATAGAAACAGAAGGAAATCTCCCAAATTCCTTTTATGAATCCAATATCACTCTAACAACAAAACCAGGCAATGATACAACCAAAAAAGAAAACTATAGACCCCATTTCACTAATGAACATAGACGCAAATATTCTCAGCAAAATACATGCAAACCACATACAGGCACATGTCAAATAGATCATCCACCATGACCAAGCTGTACTCATACCAGAGATGCAGGGATGGTTCAACATACATAAATCAATAAATGTCATAAAACGCATAAATGGACTGAAAGACAAACCCACATGGCCATCTCAATCGATGAAGAAAAGGCCTTCAATAAAATTCAGCATGCCCTCATGTTTAAAGTCCTGGAGGGAATTGGAATGGAGAGAACATTCCTCAACACAATTAAAGCCATATACAATAAACCCACAACCAGCATTATCCTAAATGGGGAAAAACTAGAAGCATTCCCCTTAAAGTCAGGAACCTGGCAAGGCTGCCCCCTACCCACACTCCTCTTCAATATAGTGCTTGAAATGCTCACCGGAGCAAAAAGACAAGAAAAGGAAATCTGAAGAGTACTAATTGGAAAAGAGGAAGTCAAACTATCCCTTTTTGCAAATGACATGATAGTTTACCTAAGGGATGCCAAAAACTGCACCAGAAAGCTTCTAGAATCCATCAACACCTTCAGTAAATTGGCAGGATACAAAATTAACTTAGAAAAATTGGTAGCCTTTCTTTATGCCAATAGCAAATGATTGGAGAAGGAATAGAAGGAGACTTTCCCACTCACAAGGGCTTCTGAAAAAAATGTTATCTAGGAACAAACCTGACCAAATACACCAAAAATCTCTACAAAGAAAAAATTAAAGCCCTCAAGAAGGAGATTGAGGAAGATCCTAGAAGATGGAAAACCCTCCCATGCTCATGGATTGGAAAAATCAACAGAGTAAAAATCACCATCCTACCCAAGATAATATACAGATTCAATGCAATCCCAATTAGAATACACATGAGCTTCTTCACAGACCTAGAAAAAAAATCCTTAAGTCCATCTGAAGAAACAAAAGACCCCCAGATGAGCAAAAAGAGCAATACAGGGAGGATTGCCATACCAGACTTCAAACTATAGTACAGGGCTATAGTCATAAAAATAGCCTGGTATTAGCACAATAACAGGCCTGTAGATGAATATAACAAAACTGAGGATCCAAACCTGAGCACATCCAATTTCAGCCACCTCATATTTGTCAAAGGAGCCAGGAAGACTCAATGGAGGAAAGACAGCATCTTCAACAAATAGTGTTAGCATAACTGGATCACCACTTGTACAAGAGTAAAACTAAACCCCTACCTCTCACCATGTACAAAAATCAAGTCCAAATGGATCAAAGACCTCAGTGTGAAACCTGAAACTCTGAAAATGATAGAAGAAAACATTGGTAGTAAACTACAAGATATAGGCATGGGAAAAGACTTTCTAAATCAGACATCAGCTGCACAAACAATAAGGTCAACAATCACCAAATGGGACCTTATTAAACTCAAGAGTTTCTGTACAGCAAAAGAAACAATCAATGAATGAAGAGAAAACCCACAGAATGGGAGGAAACCTTCACCAGTGATTCATCAGATAAAGTATTAACATCCAAAATGTATAAACTACTCAAAAAACAGAGGAAGAAACAAATTACCTACTCAAAAGATGGAGTTAAGAGCTGAACAGAGACTTCACAAATGAAGTAGTAAAGATGGCTGAGAAACATCTTAAAAAGTGTTCAACATCACTAATAATTAAGGAAATGCAAATTAAAATGCAATTTCATCTTACTCTAGTAAGACTAGCTATTATCCAGAAAAAAAAAGGATACCAAATACTGGAGAGGTTGTGGGGAAAGGGGAACACTGATCCACTGCCTGTGGAAATGCAAACTCATGCCACCACTATGGAAAGCAGTGTAGAGAACACTCAAGAAACTGAAAATGAGCCTACCAGCTGACCCAGTCATACCACTCCAGGGTATATACCCACAAGACGCATCCTACTGCAAAGATACATGCACATCTATGTTTATTGGAGCTCTCTTCACAATAGGGAAGAGCTGGAATCAACCCAAGTGTCCCTCACCTGATGAGTGGTTAGAGAAAAATGTGGTACATCTATACAACGGAATTCTATGCAGTGGTAAAGAAAGATGACATCATGAACTTTGCAGGTGAAAGGATGGAACTTGAAGACATTATGCTAAGTGAAGTAACACTGTCCCAGAAAAATAAAGGAGGAATGGTATCCTTCATTTGTGGATGCTAGCACCAAATCCATAGTTGACATGCAAGTGCAGGCTGAGAAAAGATAATTTTATATTTCTTTTTATCTGAAGGCAACTATGCTGTTATAATGTGAATTCCTTAAAGGACCCTAGAATTAACTGACCACTTATTTTCAGACTTTGTGATTGTGGTATATGTATGGAGAGTATATATTCATATATTAGAGTAACATAAACTTAAAGGAAAAAATGTGAACTCCTAAACATATTTTAGAATTAACAAACAGTTTATTTTCAAAGGACATATTTTGGTATATATGTGACCATACTTTGGAGCAATACAAATGGGAGGGAACAACAACAAAAAGACTGGATCAAAGAACTGACTGAAACAGTTAACCTCTGCCTAAACAATAAACTTCTACAGAGAACAACTTTAAAAAGACTGAGAGAATACATGAACTGGGGTGGTGTGGGGGACATCAAAAGGGAGTGTGTCTAAATTGGACTGAGAAATGATATATGAAACACACAAAACACCAATACAAATATTTTATATTTTATAAAAAAGAAAATAAACAAGGTATTGAAGGACAAAAAAATGTGAATCGCTAAACATGTTTTGGAATTAACCTATAGTTTATTTTCTAGATGTCATAATTTTGGTATATGCGTGGCATGTATATATGCATATTTGAAAGTGATACAAATTGGAAGGAACAACAACAACAACAAAAAACAAAACTGGGTCAAAGAACCAACTGAAACAGTAAATTTTAGCCCAAGCAGTAAACTTCTGCATGGAAAAATTTTTAAAAGTCTGAGAAAATGATGCAAGACACGTATAGCAGAAAACATGAATTCTAGCAGTGTGGAGGGAATGGAAAGAGTATACATTTGATTAAGAAATTTTATATGAAATGCACAAAACTTCAATAAAAATTCTTTCATTTAAAAATATATATGATTTTTCTATACTATTGATTACTTCTTGATAACTAGATGAATTGACTTCTTTTACATTTTTATTGAGGTTTTATGCAATTCATACCACATTTCTCAGTCCAATTTTTGACTCATTCCCATTTCCATAACCCCCACCCCACCTGAGTTCAGGCATTTATTGTACATGTCTTGCATCTTTTTTTTCAGTTCCTTTAAAATTTTTCTATGCAGAGATTTATTATTTGTGGCTGAAGTTTACTGTTTCAGTCAGTTTCTTGACCCAGTCCTTTTGTTGTTGTTCTCTACAATTTGTATTGCTCCAAAATATGGATATATGATTTTCTTTTTCTTTTTTTGTTTCTAAAATTTTATTTGTTTTTGGTTTTTTATTTATTTATTTTTCAAATCTAGACCCGTGTCCCCCACCCTTTCCCCCCAACCCACCAGAGCTCATGCATTCTGCCAAACATGCTTTTCATCTCTTTCTCAGTCTTTCTCAAAATTCCCCATGTGGAAGTTGACTGTTTTGAACAGAAGTTCACCGTTTCAGTCAGTTCTTTGATGCAGTCCTTTCTGTTCTTGTTGTTGTTGTTGTTGTTTCCAATATGCATCACTCCCAACTACTTGGACAAAAGCTCTAGGGGCCATGCACAAGAAATACAACTAGGTAATTGGCACTAGCATCCACAGATGAGGGATACCATTCATCATTTGTTTTTCTGGGACTGTGTTACTTCACTCAGCATGATGTCCTCTAGCTCCAGTCATTTTCCTGCAAAGCTCATGATGTCATCTTCCTTCACTGCTGCATAGAACTCCATTGTGTAGATGTACCACATTTTCTCTATCCACTCATCAGTTGAGGGGCATTTGTATTGGTTCCATCTCCTTGCTATTGTGAAGAGAGCTGAAATAAACATGGCTGCGCATGTATCTCTGCAGTGGGGTGAGTCTTGTGGGTACATGCCCAGGAGTGGTATAGCTGGGTCGGGTGGCAAGTTCATTCCGAGTCTTCCAAAGGTTCTCCACACTGATTTCCATAGTAGCTGTACAAGTTTACATTCCCACCAGCAGTGGGTGAGTGTTCCTCTTTCCCCACAACCTCTGCAACACTTGGTATCATTTGTTTTCTTGATCCTAACTAGTCTTATTGGAGTAAGATGATATCTTAAAGTGGTTTTGATTTGCATTTCCTTAATGATTAGTGATTTTGAACACTTTCTAAGATGTTCATCAGCCATCTCTAATTCCACACTTGTGAAGTCTCTGTTCAGATCTTTGCTCCATCTATTGAATGGGTCATTTGTTTTCTTTCTTCTTTGTTTTTTGAGTAGTCTATATATTCTGGAAATCAATGCTTTGTCAGATGCTTCTGCAGTGAAGGTTTCCTCCCACTCTGCGGGATTTTTCTCTTCACTTCCTTGATTGTTTCTTTTGATGTACAGAAGCTTTTGAGTTTAATGAGGTCCCATTTGTCAATTGCTGACCTTAATTCTTGCATAGCTGCTGTCTGATTTAGGAAGTCTTTTCCTACGCCTATGTCTTATAGTCTGCTGCCAACTTTTTCTTCTATCTCCTTCAGAGTTTAGAATTTCACATTGAGGTCTTTAATCCATCTGGAGTTTAGGGTGAGAAGTAGGGGTTTAATTTCATTCTTCTATAAGTGGTGATCCAGCTTTGCCAACACCAGTTGCTGAAGATGCTGTCTTTTCTCCATTGTGTCTTCTTGGCCTCCTTGTCAAATATGGGATGGCTGAAATTGTATGTGCTCAATTTGGGGTCTTCAGTTTTGTTCCATTGGTCAACAGGTCTGTTTTTGTGCCAGTACCAAGCTGTTTTTATGACTATAGCTCTATAGTATAGTTTAAAGTCTGGTATAGAGATCCCCACTGTGTTGCTCTTTTAACCCAGGGTTGTTTTGACTATTCGGGGTCTTTTGTTTTTCCAAATGAATTTCAGGACTTTTTTTTTCCAAGTCTGTGAAGAAGCTCTTGGGGATTTTAAATGGGATTGTTGTTAAATCTATACAAGAATTTGGGTAGAATGGACATTTTCACTATGCTAATTTTCCCAATCCATGAGCATGGGAGGTTTTTCCATCTTCTGATGTCTTCTTCAATTTCTTTCCTTAAGAGTTTAAAATTTTTATTGTAGATATCTTTGGTGTCTTTGGTTAAGTTTGTTCCTAGGTATTTTATTGTTTTTGAGGCTATTGTGAGTGGGAAGGTCTCCTTGAATTCCTTCTCTAGTTGCTTGTTGTTGGTGTAAACAAAGTCTACTGATTTTTTTAGGTTAATTTTGTATCCTGCTACTTTGCTGAAGCTGTTAATCATTTCTAGGAGTTTTTTGGTGGGGTTTTTAGCATTCCTTAAGTAAACCATCATAGCATCAAAAATAGGGATAACTTGACTCCCTCTTTTCCAATTAGTACTCATTTAATTTCCTTTTCTTGCCTTATTGCCCTAGCAAGTGTTTCAAGCACTGTATTGAAGAGGAGTGGTGACAGGGGGCAGCCCTGCTGAGTTCCTAACTTTAAAGGGAATTTTTTCTGTCATTTCCCCATTTAGGATGATATTGGCTGTGGGTTTCCTGTATATGGCTTTGATTACCTTGAGAAATGATCCCTCCAATCCAATTCCCTCTAGAACTTTAAGCATGAAGGGATGCTGGATTTTGTCAAAGGCTGTTTCAACATCAATTGAAATGATGGTGTGGTTTTTGTCTTTCAGTCCATTTATATGCTTGATGATGTTTATTGATTTTCACATGTTGAACCATCCCTGCATCTCTGGTATGTATCCAACTTGGTCATGATGGATGATCTTCTTGATGTGGGTCTGTATGCGATTTGCCAGTATCCTGTTTAGAATTTTTGGCATCTGTGTTCATTAGGGAGATGGGTCTATAGTTTTCCTTTTTGGTTGTATCTTTGACCTGAGTGAAAAATGCAATAGAGGGGGATCGCCTTACCAGACTTCAAGCTATATTACAGGGCTATAGTAAAAAAGACAGCCTCATACTAGCACAAAAACCGACCCATTGACCAATGGAACAAAATTGAAAGATGCAAACTTGAGCACATACAATTTCAGCCAGCTCATGTTTGACAAAGGGGTCAACAGACTTAGTGGAGGAAAGACAGTATCTTCAGCAAATGGTGCTGGCAAAACTGGATTACCATTTGCAGAATAATAAAATTAACCCCCTACCTCTCAACCTGTATAAAAATCAGCTGCAAATGGATCAAAGACCTCAACCTGAAATCCAAAACTCTGAAAATGATACAAAAAACATTGGCATCAACCTAAAAGGACATAGGAATAAGAAAAGACTTTCTATATTTTGGTTGTTAGCCTTAGCCTTTAACAGCTGTGCTATCCCTCCAACCTAAGAAAAGACTTGTTTTTTAATCAAACATAATTCTATTTTTATTTAAATATAATTATATTCTACATATTTATTATGTTACAAAAGACCAAATATTTGCCTAAAATTATTGTCAATTAGCATATCAATTTTATAATTCTATCACTTCAATTTAAATTTGAAGAACTTAGTTGTTCCCAGGCTTTTCCATAGTCAGTATATATATATATATATATATATATATATATTATATATCAATATCTAAACCACGTGTCCCCCCTCAGCCCCCACCTGATTTAGTTTATTTCTTCTGTCTGTTGCATTTTAGGGTTCATCTGTTGTTGTCTCTCAAGTGCTTTAGCTGTAGTGTTAGATCATTCACTTTGCGCTCTTTCTGTTTTTGTAATGTAGGCCCCAGGGTTATAAGCCTTCCCTCTTAGGACGTGCTTTTAAGAGTGCCCATAGTTTTGTTGTGTTGTATTGTCCTTTTTTTTTTTTTTTTTTATTTTTTGTTTTTTATCTCTTCCTTGACCCATTCATTCTTCAAGAGTTGTTGTTGTTGTAGCTCCATGTATTCTTAAGGCAGAGGGCTTGTCCTGGTTGATGTTGAGCTTTATTGCCTGTGGTCGGATAAGAATGCATGAAATTATTTCAATCTTTTGTATATTGTGGAGGTTTCTTCTGTGCCCATAGGTGGTCGATTTTGGGGAATGTTCTGTGGGATGTTGAGTAGAAATTATTCTTCTGGTATTAGGGTGGAATATCTGCGTAGAGGTCTATGAGGCCATTTGGTGTATCATATCATTCAGTTTCAGATGTCTCTCTGTTTTTTTTTGTCCGTGTAACCTATCCAAAGGACCATGCAGTATTGAAATCCTCTAGTATGAGTGTACTGGGGTTAGTCTGTGACGTGTGTCCTGGAGATTGTTTTTATAAATTTGGGTGCTCCAGATTTGGTGCATATATATTCATAATTGTGAAATTTTCTTGGTGATTTGTTTTTTTCCTTTGATAAAAATGTTAATTGCCTCTTTGTGTGTTCTTCTATATATTAGTTTTACTTTGAATAATTTTGTCTGATATTAAATAGCAACACCTGCTTTTTTTTGTGTACCATTTGCTTGGAATATTTTTTCCATCCTTTCACTTTAAGATGGTGCCTGTCCTTGAAGGTAAGATTGTTTTTTACCAATTTTTTTTTTTAGATGGGTTCGTTGTTTCCTAACCAATCTCCCAGTCTATGTCTTTTGATTGGGTGATTTAGTCCATAATAATTGTAAGGCTGTGACTGATAGGTTGTGTTTGCTTCCTTTTGCCTTATTATCAGTGGTTTGGTTGTTTTAGGTTTCTACTTCTGCAGTTATGCTGTTGATTGATATTCTTTTCTAGTGCCTGGGGTTGGTTGCTCCCTTTCTTTCCTGTCCTTTGAATTGCTTCAAGTATTCTCTGACAGGGTTGGTTTTCCATGGAAATGTATTCTTTCAATCTTGGTTTATGTCATGAAGGTATTTCTCTCTCCTTCAACTATAATTGACCTTTTTTCCTGGGTATAGTACCCAGGTTGGCATCCATTGTCCTTCAAAACTGGGAATGCTTTGCTTCAGGTTTTCTGCTTTCCATAGTTTGCACGAAAAGTCAGTTGTAATTCTAATAGGTTTTCCCCTTTAGGTCACATTGTGTTGTTTCTCTTGGTGGCTTTAAGGGATTTGTCTTTGTTTTTGGTGTGTGCATTTCTAATATATGATGTGGCGTAGAGAATTCTATTTCTGTATCTTGTCTGTTGGAGTTCTATGTGCTTCTTGTATTTGGATTGGTTTGTCCTTTTTTAGTTGGGGAAGTTTTCCAGCTGTTATTCTGTTGAAGATCTGATCAATACCATTCTCTTGGGATTCTTCTCCTTCCTCTATTCCTATGATGCGGAGGTTTGATCTTTTCATAGTGTCCCACAGTTCCTGGTTGTTCCACTTTTGTGTATTTTTAAATTTTTCATAATCTTTCCTTGAGGTTTTTAGTTGTTCTGTGTTATCTTCCAGGTCTTATATTCTTTGTTCTGCTTCCTCCATTCTGCTTCTGAGGCTTTTTCCATTCCTTTCCTCTTGATTGGATGAGTGTTTGATATCCTTTTTCATTTCCTCTTCTGATTTCTTTAGTATTTCTACTTCTTTTTGGAGCTTCTCAATCTCTTCCTGTAGCTCTTTGCTTCCCTGGTTGGTTTCCTTATCTTTTTCAGCATGGGATCTTTTTGATGTTTCTACTTCCTTCTGGAGTTTGTCATTCTCTCTCTCCACGTCCTTCTTGAGTTGTTCTCAGTTCTTTGGTTTGTCCTTTATAATCTTGTAGTTCTTTAAATATGTTCCCAATTGTGTTTCTGATATCTGTGTCCTGGGGCATCCCCAGAGGGATCCCACTGCAGTAGTTTTCCATAGGGTTGTTAGAGCTTGGTGTGGGATTATTCTGCCCCTTTCCAGTGTTGTCTCTTCTTCGTGTTCCTGGCATATGGGCTTCTCCTTGCATGTATTCCAATCTGAGTCCTAATTGCCTCTTCACTGTGCTGAAGGCTTGCTTTGCTTGCCTCCTTCAGATGCCTTCGTAATCCCAGTTGGGGAGGGGGAGGCAGCTCTTTATCCCGGGCCCCGGTACCTTCTGCTGGTCTCAGGAGATCTCAGATCTCAAGAGTCACACAACCCTACCTTTAATACCAGCTGGGAGGATAACTCCTCCCCCACAGCCACAAAAACCAATTAAACCAAAGACAGCTGGATTAACAGATGAACTATCAGCCTTGCTGAGGCATTCAGTTCCTACCTGCCTTCCTGCTCTTCTTCCACTGGTCTCAGGAGATCTCGAAAGAAAAGACTTTCTAAATTGAACAGCAGCTGTGCAGGAAATAAGGTCAACAGTTGAAAAGTGGGATCTCATTAAACTCAAAATGCTTCTGTATAGAGAATGAATTGACTTTTGAAGTATGATTTATGATCATAATTACTCATCTAATATAGATGTATCCTTTCACTAAGAATACGCTGAAAATACAAATATGAGTTAAAAGAATTATACAGCTTCTCCTTTAAAAAAATATATGTCTTTTTTCCATACTCAATTCTAAGCAAGAAATCCTTAGGCTTAAAATTGTCTCTAATATAGGTAGCATTTATTATTGTTATGGAATTCTTTGTGCTTATAATTCCTGCATTATTTTCCCAATTTCATGAGGAAAGGGATCTACATTAATTATTTTTCAAAATATCTGTTACCAAATAAGAAGTAACATGAGGGAAGACAGGTTTATTTTGGCTCTGGTTTGAGGGTACATGGTTCATCATCAGAGGAAGAGTGTGGCAGAAGGCAGCATCCTGGTAGCAGGTGTCCTCAGCTCCCGTTTGCTCACATCTATGCAGACCAGAAAAAAGAGAAAGGAAATGCTGGAACTCGACTGCCTTTCTGATCTCTGTCTCTCTGTCTTTTTCATGGGATGGAAAACTTAATTTTATTTTTTTTTATTTTTTATTGAATTTTGGGGATTTTCATACAATATAATTTGATGGTAGATATATAGTATAATATAATATTTCATTATATTATATGTAATTATATATTATATATACATAAAATAAGGCCTATAGAGTCTACCTCGTGTCTCCAAATCCCCTTCATTTGGCTCGATCCGCTGGAGCCTGGTTAACCTTACCAAATGTCCCATGCTTGAAAGAGTCTGTCTCTGCCCCTCTCACAGCCATTGATTTGTATGTATGTACTTTAAAATAGCATATTGCTATATAGTCCTGGCTAGCATGGAACTGACTATGTAAACCTGGCTGATCTTGAATGCTGGCCAATTCTGTTATCTTTGTGTCCTAAGTTCTGGGATTGCAGGTGTGATACCATGTCTGGCCCCAACATTGCTCCTGTTACTCAGTATTATCAAGCCAACAGTCTTAAATAAGGTGCAACCTCTGTTATTCCATATGTCACACACTGGTTGTCCATTATAAACTCCCAGCCACACTTTTTCCAGTGAATCTCCCCAGGGCCAAACTGGATCTCAAGACAAATGACTGAAGAGCCAGGTAGAAATATTTCTGTGACCAATAAGAAATCAGATATGCTGGGCCTCATAGAGCAGAAAACATAAGACAGGACTGTCACAAATGGCTCTTGCTGTAGCAACACAAATTTTCCAAAGTACAGAGAATTTCTCCAGAGTCAGTGCTTTACAGTTTCAAGGTCCACTGACTATGTCTTCTGCAGAGCACAGATTTCTGTGTTAGGGATGTGTGATGGCCTGGATGAGACTCATAGGTTCCAAGTATTTGCACTCTTGGTCCCCAATTCCTTATGGTGTTTGGGGCAATGTCCCAGGACCTTTTGGAGGTGTGGACTTGCTGGAGGAAGGATGTCATTGGGGGCTGGCTGTGAGCGTCCTTAAGCTTGGCTGGATTTCCAGTCTTACTCTGCTTCCTGTGCCTGCTAAAGATGGCTCAGGTTTCTGTGCTAGCCACCTGCTGCCACCAAACATCCCCTACTATTGTAGACTCTGCCTCTGGACCCATAAGCCAAACAGTTCTTATTCTACAAGTATCCTTGGCCATGGTGTTTTATCACAGCAACAGAAAAGTAACTAATAGAGTATGCTTGCCTGGATGCTGCCTTCTAACTCTACCTTGGCCCTCAGCAGTGTGGACAAGTGATTAATTTGGGGGTACTCTCTCACACCTGCTCCACTGTTCATGGATCCTAGGGTTCTCTGGCCTTCTGGCTGTCCATTTTATTTATTTATTTTTAATTTTATTTATTTCCGTATGTGTATGAATGCGTTGTCTGCATGCAAGTTTGTGCACCCATGACGTGCAATGCCGCGGAGGTTAGAAGAGGGTCTCGGATTCCCCTGGAACTGGAGCTCTCCTGAAATTGGAGTTACAGACGGTTCTCGGCCGCCATGTGGGTGCTGGGGATCGAACCCGAGTCCTCTGCAAGAGCGGTCGGCGCTCTCAACTGCTGGGCCATCTCTCCAGCCCCCTGGCTGTCCATTTTAAATGTCCACATTCTTTCCTAATCATTCCCCATGAAAACATATTTTTTTTCTTAGTTATTTAGATTCTGCCTGTCTCAGGCAGCAGTGGATCCACACTGGGTGATTCTAATCTGCTGTCTTGCATGGCTCACTTCTGTCTTCTTCTGGAAGAGCTGGTTCCATTCCAAAGGAATTCATGCAATTCTATACAATGTCCAGTATTTCCTATGATTTAAACAGTGATCCCCCTTTTTATTCTGCACACACTCGTGGAGCTGTTATTTTACTCCATTCAAGTAATTGTCATCTATTGGGATTTATTTCTGGCTTCTGTAAAATTGACACGTTTTTTAAAAATCTTGACTCTCTTTTAGTTCTAGGGGTTCAAAGAAGTGATTCATATATAATAACAGGATCTAAAGATAGGAAGAGCATGGGCCAAACAGAAACACTCACAACAAAAGCACCTCTCATTTGTTTACATTTAGACTGGACTTTGTCACAGTAATTTCTTTGAATAATTCGACAATAACGTTATTCAAAACTGTTCGATTAGGCTCTTTCTATCTTCAAACAGTTCAGGAAAATTCTCCATGATTTTATAATGTCAATAAATCCAGCAGAGAGAAGTCCTGTTTTATTTATTACATTTAGTATATTTTTAGATTAAAGACCAAGGATGTGGATGACATGTAAGTCTTAGCTGAAAGTGACAAGCAGGGACTGTTCCCAGTAAAGGAATCCCCAGGAATTATGAAGTTTCTATAGACTCATGCTTACTCACTTCTCACATATTGGAGAAAGGTTCAGGTAGCTGTTTTGCCCTTGCAAGGCCAGTTTGATGATAAAAAGGCAATGGTGGATTCTATCCAGGTCCTTGCAGAATTGACTCCAGGTCTCCCTTATCTCTTTGTCTTCCTTCCACCACTGTGGCAGTCCCACACATTCATGTTGAACCCTCCCTAGATTTTCAGCAGTAGGTTCTGCCAGGAGGACTTCTGTGAACCATACAGTTACCAAAAGGCAGCAGGACTGCTCTTCACTGCAGGGAAAACCTTCAATTTATTAGGATAGTCTAAGAAATTCTTGAAACAATATAGGTTATTGCTATTGTCCTTGGTTGCCATCCAGAACTTGATGGTAAGACTCTAATGCTGGAGACCCTTATACTTGGAACAGAGGACTTGAAGGAATTGAGCTGGAACTGACTTGGAAGTCTCCTCCATAAGAACTGGCTCTCATACCACTGGAGGTTGTTATGAAAGCTCCAATGGTTAGAAAAGCATCAATAGTCACACCCAAATATAAAACACATGAACCCCAATAATGACTGACCCACATAAAATCCCTAAGGCTGAAATAGTGGGACCTTTATCTTTAGGGTAGCCAACAACTGTGTAATTAGACTTTTGTCCCACTCAGTAGGGGGGAATTCATGCCCGGTACTGTAAACCTAGCAAATACCCATGTCTACAGAGGTCATAGACGCTAGAGGAGAACCTAGTACTGTCATTTTCCCAAACCAATACAATTTCTAACTCTATTCTAAAAATGTATCCTTATACACATACATAAGTGTATTGCTTACACTCTTCATTCAAGAAGCTTCTTTCTGCAAAAGATAGAGATGATTACAGACAGCTACAACTGGTCAAAATGCAGAAAATAAATAACCATAGGATTCCCTTCCCCAGTGGATACATCTAAACTGCAACCCCTATACCTAAGGTTCAGGGAACATCTCAGAAGGGTGGAAGATGAGCCAGAAGACCAGGACATCTACTGCCAGAGAGTGACTTCTAGACAAGACAGGGGAGTGGCCCCCATGAAATCTCAGCAATATGGCTGCCTAAACAAGACTGCATAATGACGACACTAGCTGGCTTCCAGTGTGGATGGGGGAAATTTCACAAGGTCACATGTCTAGAGGAAGAGCTATACTTAAGTCATGGCTGTTGAGATACAGAAAATCAGTCAGTTTTCTCTAGGTCTTAAATTAAGGACTCCATCCATTTTGAGTTGATTTTTTTCATGTGTATGAGTGTAATGCCTGCATGTGTTTAAATGGATGGTGTTGTGCAGTACGTGAGGAGGTCATAGCAGGGCATCAGTACAGGTGGTTGGTAGCCACCATATGGATGCTAGGATTTGAACCTGGGACCTCTTAACTGCTGAGCCATCTCTTCAGCTCCGGTTTTTGGGGTTCTTATTTCAATCTATTCATGGATATTCTCTTTTCCTAGAACAAAATATAACAGAATCTATTCATGGGATATTCTCTTTTCCTAGAACAAAATATAACAGAATCTATTCCTGGATATTCTCTTTTCCTAGAACAAAATATAAAAGAATCTGTTCATGGATATTCTTTTTTCCTAGAACAAAATATAGCAGAATATGGAAAAACTGGAGAGCTACTATCTGATCTATTTCACTCCTGAGCATATGCCCAGAGAATTCCAAACCTTACCATAAAGATATTTGCTCTTTCTTCTTTATTTCTGCTGGATTTATTCACAATAGCAAGGAAATAGAAACCAACCTAGCTGTCTATCAACAAATAAATGGATAAGGAAAATTTGCTACATATATAAAATAAAATATGATTCAACTTTTAAAAAAATGAAGTTACCAGAGGGTCCGGAGAGTCCGGCGGCCAGGGCGGCTGCGCCTTTGGGCAGGATACCCAGAAGCCACCTGGGCGAGTAGCTTGGGTTGCTGGGGCCTTGAGGGCGGGACCCGGGCGCTGGGCCAGAGGGTCCGGAGAGTCCGGCGGCCCGCACCTGTGCCCCTTTTCTAAGCCTAGGAATAATCTGCGGAAGAGGGGTGTCGTGTAGAATGTAAAGGCTGCGATGTTCGGAGGTGAACGTGAACTACAGCGATGTAGTTTGGACACTCATTTTATTAACTTGATTGAACAAAAAACACCTGTCACCCCCAACTGAATGGTGGGACTGTGGCGGGTTTGGGCACAAATCCTATTAGATTGGTTTTTGCACGAAGGATGCTTATACTCATGGATTATACTTATAGCTAAAAAATGAACAAAAATAAACCTGAAAGATGCAGGACAGTTATGGCAGAATAATGATCGGGGATGGGGTGGGGGTGGGGGGGAAGGGAAAGGGAAATATGCATTGATCTGAATTGAAAATGATTTAAAATGCACAAACCATCCATAAATTAAAAAAAAAAAAAAAAAAATCTGAATATCAGAACACTAAATTTCTCCCGCAAAACAATAATCCTCTAACTTTGAAAAACTTTAAAAAATCTCAGAAAAAAATTTATTTTGGAAAATGTACTGAAATGCACAAGATTTTCAATAAAATATTAAAAAAACATATGAAAAAAAAAAAAATGAAGTTACAAAATCCACAGAAAAATAAATGGTCCTAGAGCATGTAATTTTAAAAGATGTCACCCAATCTCAGCCTGTAAAAAAAAAAATGCATGTCCTGCCTCATATGGCTTATCTTAGCATACACTGTATACTATGTATATGTATACCAAATGCAAGTATAACGCCATGCCTATACGTATTTAGAAAGAATGAACAAAGGTAATTTATCCTTAAACCGGCATACAAGGAAATATGAATACATATATTATTA
>VZQC01014507.1:3149358-3163346 GCA_009823505.1 Rhizomys pruinosus
ATATATATATATATATATATATATTGCACTTTATATAAGTCCTTGCAATCTTAGCTCATGATATAACACATTTTTAATTCAAAAATAATGTCTGTGTGGATAGTGTCCACATGTGATTTTATGAGAGACCTTACCTTACAGGGACATCTGAATTTATTTACTAGTCTATGTTTTTAATTTCTTCTTGTACATTAAGCCATGAATTCACATAGAACAAGTTCCAGCATGCCAGGTTCCTTTCTATTAGTTCTCAGGAATTGTACTTCTCTCTGGGGGGAAAGCTGGTGCTTCCATTGAGCCCGGGTTCCATTTTCTTCAGCATCATTTTTTTCTGATCATTTTCTTCCAGCCATTTCAGGAAGCTGTCTTGGCTCTTAGAATTCTTAATATGCTCAATACCTACATGAATTTTCTTGGCAAGAATCTTGTCCTTAACTTGCTTCTTTACAATAACGCCAACACATTATGAGTGACTTTGTAGAACTTCCCATTTATGGAGCACTCTTTTAAAGAAATACTTATTGTTTTTATTTTATGTGTTTGATTGTATTGCCTGCATGTATGTAAGTGCACCCATGCTGTGCAATGGCCAAAGATGTCAGAAGAGGGCATCAGATTCCTCTGCTGGTGCAAGAAACAACATGGGTCCTCTAGGTCCTTTAAACCTGGTGGGACATTTCTCCAGCCCCAGGGCCTCTTTTTTGAACAGTACTGATTCCCTTAAGGCCTACAGTATCATCTTGCTTGTAGATTCATATAGATGTGGCTGAAGCAGCAATTCCATGTATTGAAAAGCACTAGAGAAAATACAGTGGGTACCACTTCTCTCTTCTTTGTGTTTTTCATTTTGACAAATTACTGGAAAATTGCTGTTGCTCTAGTTGAAAAAAAAAATAGCTCTTGTCGACTAGGTTTCCCAAGGTGGCAAGCACTTTACCAGTGAGCTCTCTGCCTACCCCTTTCTGTTCTTTATTTCACAACAGGGGCTCAGTAAGGTGTTCGATATGCTCTTGAATTTATTCTCATGTCCAGGAAACCCTTAACCTTGGAATTGTCCTGCTTGAGTCTCTGCAATAGTTGGTATTACAGTGTGGCCTTGGTAGGGAAGCACCCACACTGCCGCAAGAGAAGCATTCTATTCTAAGCATTGGTTACAAAAGCAGTGGCAGCCTGCAAGATAAGAAGGCAGCAGCAGTGGTAGCTGTGGCTTGTGTGGTCAGAAGGCAGCATTTGTGGTCTGCATGACCAGAGGGCAGCAGTGGTGGTGAGTTTCTAACCTCCCTTCCCACTAGCTTGGGAACACCTGGGTCCCCTTCCCCAGCTCCAGGCTAGGCCTCCCTGCCCTTGAACTCAGATGCAGATGTTTGCTAACAACACTGAAGAGTCAGTAAATGGACTGCTCATGTGGCTTTCCTGTCCCTGGTCACAGATTCAGACATTAACAACCAGCCCTGGAGAGATGGTAGTTGGAACCCTTGTGGCATAGGGTTCTGTGAGTTCAACTCCCCTAGTGAGTGTATGAGGTTGACTGCCCATTGGTGGTGAGAGTCCCCAACTGGGTTGCAATGGTGATATTCCAGACTTCCCATCCACTAGCTCGAAAAAACCTGGAGCCCCTTCCTCAGTTCCAGACTAAACTTCCCTGACTCTGGAACCAAATACACACCATTCTGTCCAGACTGGGATAGCTGGTAGATGGACCCCACATAGTGTGGTGTTCAAGACCGCCTAATTGTGACCTGTCTCAGGTCTCTGCATGAGCTCCTGTCTAGCTGGTTGAGAACTAGCTGGTCCCTCTAGTACAAAGTCAGAAGTGAGAACCTGAAGCCTAGAGCAACCATCCTTGCATACCTAATTAGAAGACAGGGAAGGCACCTGAAGAAAAGTGAAAAGCAAAGAAAAAAGCAAAGCAAAGTGAGTCTTCAATTCACAAAAGAAACACTTGAGTTTCATACCAGAATCACAAACAATAAAAGAAATTCTCCTTCCAAGAGCACAACAACAACAACAAAAACAATAACATGAAAAACCTAATTAATAAGTCTCTGCTAAATACTACCAGTCCTGAGAAGATGCCTATAATGAAGACCCCCTAGATATAACACAGGACACAGTTCTTAAAAGTACTGTCCTCTCTCTCTGGAGCTGTTGACTTGGATTCTGGTCAATTCTGGCTGTTTCCTTTCATGGGCTGACAGTTTGTTCAGGAGTAACCTTTCGATCCTACTAATGAAGCACAAGCAATTAGATATATAGGTATTTAAGCAGCACTAATAGTTATGGTAGGTTACTTTGGCATAGACACATATGTTTGGATGATATGTTAATTCATGAATTACATTTTTACCCCCTGATAAATATAACAGGGTCTTACTGTGGCTTATGACATCTCCTAACCTGTAGAGGATGTAGGCTTGTGGCATCAGCCATGGGTTATTCCTCCAAGGAGAGAGCCAACAGCCAATTAGATTTGGGATATACAGGCACATGGCTGCCTCTGCTGCACAGTATTTCCAGGCAGGTGATTTTACTTATGCTTCAAAATGATTAATCTAATGAGTATAAGGCTTCTTTACCTTCGTGCAAAACAATCTACTAGACTTAGTCTCCCACCCCAAAAACACAACACACGAAAGAGTTGTATTGCGCACAAACCCCCACATAGTCCCACCGATTCAGTAGAGGGTTGACAGGGTTTGTTTGTTCAAATCAACGTTGATTCCAACAATGAGTGTCCAGACTACATCGCTTTAGTTCCCATTCTACCCTAATCGCACCTTACATTCTTATACCAGCCCCCCTCTTACCGCAGCATTGTTCCTAGGCTCTTTAGCAAAAAGGCGGCCACGCGTGTTGGAATGAGAAGGAAAAACTGGTCGTTTCTGTTGTTAATCCCAAAGTTCTAATTTGGCTTTTCTGTTTGGGCTCTGCTTCTCCTTTTGGAGATTTTCTTAATAATCCCTCTTAGTGCTTGATTGCCATCTACAGTCCTAACATCATCTCTAGCGAAGTTAAGGAGATATTCTTTTAAGCCCACAGTATTATAGACCCTGTTATTATATATTCATGGGGAATTTGTAAAAAATGTAATAATCAATGAGATCAACATAAATTTAATTTCCAAACATGATGTGTGCTATTTGCAAGTAACCTACCATAACTATAAAGTGCTCTTAAATAACCTATATATATCTAATGCTTGTGCGTCTCATTGCAGTAGGACCGAAAGGTTACTCTCTGACAAACTTGTCAGACCCATGAAGGACAACAGCCAGAACTTGAACCAGAGACCAATCAACAGCTCCAGAGAGACTGAGGACAAGTCATTATTCTTTTAAGAACTGTGTTCCTTGTTATAGTCTAGGGGGTCCTCATTTAGGGTCTTCTACAGGATTTGTAGTATTTAGCAGAGACTTAATTAATTAGGTTTTCATGTTATTGTTTTTGTTGTTGTTGTTGTGCTCTTGGAAGGAGAATTTCTTTTATTGTTTGTGACTTGTGACTCTGGTATGAAACTCAAGTGTTTCTTTTGTGAGATGAAGACTCAATCTTTTGCTTTGCTTTTTTCCATTTGCTTTTCAAACTTTCTTCAGGTGCCTTCAGCCTTGTCCTTCTAATTAGGTATGGCAAGCTGGTTGTCTAGGCTTCAGTTTTTCACTTCTGATCTTTGTATCTAGAGGGAACCAGCTATTCTCAACCAGCTGACAGTGTAGCTCATGCAGAGAGACCTGTAGACATCACAATTGAGGCCCGTGGGTCTTATGAACAACCACAGCTATGTGTGGGTCCGATCTTACCATGCTAATCCCCAGGTCTGGACAGAAGTGGTGTGTATTTGGTTCCAGAGTCAGCGGAAGTTTAGTCTGGAACTGAGGAAGGGGCTCCAGGTTTTTTCGAGCTAGTGGATGGGAAGTCTGGAATATCACCATTGCAACTTCCCGGAGTTGCTTGTGGGACTCTCACGGGTCAGCAAAAAATTGACAGGGCAGTCAACCTCATACACTCACTTGAGGAGTATAGAGTCTGAAAGCTCAGCATGAACGCCCAATAGCCTGCCACCGGAAAAGGGGTTTCCAAGGCTTACCTCTCTCCAGCTAGGTCGCGAGTTAATTCGTCTGAATCTGATTGTGACCAGGGAAACACAGGGCCCAGAATGAGCTAACAGCCATTGAGTCACGGGTCATCCAGTGTTCACTGATCTTCTTTCTGTAGTGTTAGTTTAGCAAACATCCGTTGGACATCTCGTAGGCCATAGGGCTAAGGCAGGGTTCCTATGGGCCTTGGTAGAGAACAACTTGAGTCTACATGAGAGAGACAAGGTATAGTCATAAATAGACAGCTCTCAGGTACTGGCACCAAAAAATTCATTTACCATGCGGTGACCTGGTAATGGAATACCGAAATCTTAAAAACATCCCAAACCCCTGGTGCACATACACAATTATGTCTCAAGGTACGCAGCGGCGGTGTGGCATATGTAGTGAGCTACCAGGGATCCCAGATTACTCGAGACGTACATTATTGGTGGAAGGTAGGAAGGCTCAGACATCCCTTAGCAATTTCCTCATCTGTGTCTAGCCCTACTGGGTCATTCTAATGTAGGCAGACCAACAGTAAATTAGTATCATGCTGTTGCGTCGTTTCCAACTGCAACACTGACACGAGCTCACATTCTAACGCAATCCTATCTTGTCCACCCTTTTGTCGGCCTCTCTATAGACAGTTGAGGCCAGAGCTACTCGCAGACATGCATTTTGTTATAACCTGGCTTAGTATATCAGGATATAATGCTCTCTCGGCGTGCTGTCTCTCGCCCCAGGACTCAACACTTGTTAATCAAAAGCTCAAATTCCAAGACTGGGAATGCAAAGACCCTCGACTGTGAAATGTTAGTGGGTTCAGCAGTACTGCTCCCTTTGCAGACGCCTTACCAAAGGGGCCTACGAGCAGGCTGTGAGAAGGCCAAACAGAATAACTGCAGAAGAGGCTTGGGTATAATGAGAGGGTCAGCAGGGTCACACATCCTTCACATAGAGAACAGGTGAAGGTGAGGTTTCCTGGGAGCATGAGAATAAAATTCTGTAGAGAAGGAGGAAGCGAATTACTTCCTAAAAATATACCCCGGGACAAGCAGTCTTACTGCAGACTGCCCACAAGGGAACTATCTTGTTGGATTAGTTGAATATTAAAGCACGAAAGACATATGGTGCCGAATAGGTCATGAGGGAACCTCGAACTAAACTCGCAAAGCTTCTGTACAACTTGTGGTTAAATGCAAAACTTGATGGACACCACATATGGTGAAGGAAGAGAAGGTGAAACCTAGGGGAGGGCGGACAAGAAGCGTAGAATTTTTAAATCTCTCATTTTCATGTTTTCAACCTAGAGTAGAGGAGAACAGAGGAACAAAGCCGGTAGTTATCTATACCTGTAGATACATACTTGACAAGAGCTAGTCGTTTCAATTTCAGAGATATTATTTGGTCAAAATTGAATATATAACACCTAAAGAAGGAGAGATTAGAGTACAGTGGTACCTCCAACTTGGTACTCTATTCTCATTAAAAGTCGTGCTTCTGCGAACGATTATACCAGATAAACATTGATGAAAAATTGGTGCGACAGAGAGTGCTCAGGAGATCTGGGACAGGCCCACCAAATCAGCCGTTATTTCGATTGAATCGTACCAAAGCAATCTTGCCATGCGGTGGTATACCTAGATAGCTTGACTGGATTTGATATGAGGGAAATCTAATGTACAAGTTGAATATGGCACAAGATTATTTTACTTCTGATTTCATAAAACAAGAAACAGGAGTCCAACGCTTTTGTGCGGCTGGAGAAATCTTCCGCACATCACACTGAGATTTAGAAGCGGACTACGAGGACCATGTTTTGTTTTTTCTTACGCGTCATACCAGCAAGAGGAATCTTTTATTCGTCCTCTTGTGTAGCATGACATCTGTTTTCGCCTACTGTCTTGCATCAATTTAGTGCACACACTATTGAGGTGTGGTCAGCCCAATGCCCTTCAACGAATACAAACTAGCTAAAATGCATATTTGTAACTAATTCTCCGACATAGAACACATAAAAGTTGTGTAGAAAGATAACAATAAGGATTTATTTTAGCTTTCAAAGAGGTGGCGGAGATCTCTCTACTTAGAATGGGGGACCAGAAGATATACTACTGCGAGTGAAGCTCTACTTCATAGATCGATCGCGATCTTCAGAAATTCAGAGTTTGTAGGCTGTTATTGTAAAGGACTAGGCAAGGTAAGGAGGGACAAAGAGGTTTCTCAGTTTTGCAAGAAAACTCTCTACCTGTACGCGGGAATAGGTAA
This sequence comes from Rhizomys pruinosus, assembly GCA_009823505.1. NCBI lineage: Eukaryota > Metazoa > Chordata > Mammalia > Rodentia > Spalacidae > Rhizomys > Rhizomys pruinosus. The sequence goes on from VZQC01014507.1 coordinate 3,155,703, forward strand.
GGTTTAAGCGAGCTATAAATTTTAACGAAAATCTATAGACGAGCGTCAACAGAACAAACCTTTCTGAAACTTGGCTTGGCAATATAAGGGAAAAAATTATTGTATTCAGAGAAAAAAAATATACATTCAGCTTTATGGAAGAAAATTAAGCTTCTATGTTCCTAAGTCTCTGTTTCGATAGAGCCCAGGGGCTTCAATGGGCAGTAAAAGCACAGCTTTTCCCCCCAGAGAGGAGTACAATTCGCCTTCACTAATTATAGAAAGTCGAACCTGGCACACTCCTGGAACTTGTATCTATGGAGTGAATTATGGCTTAATCTTGTACAAGGAAGACAATTAAACATAATATAGACTAGGCCTAAATAATTATTCCTAGATTAAGGTGCTCCCTGTAATAAAGCTGGAGGGTAGGACTCATCATTAAAATCACATATGGTGGACACTATCCACTTACAGACATTAGTTTCCTTTGAATTCAAACATCGTGTTATATCAGAGCAAGATTTCAGGACTTTATATTAAAGTGCAATATTAGTAGATAACATAATCATATATTATCTAATGTAATATATATATCTGTCTATCTCCTATTGGTATAGCTGAGGCCTTTTAAGAAAATTTTACCTTTAGTTATTCTTCTAATACCTGAGTAGCATACGGGTCAGCGCCGTATACTGTGCAAGTGTTGAAGTGGGGTGTAGTCACAGATACAGTGAGTATACAGTGTATGAGATAACTGCATATGAGGCAGACATGCATTTTTTTTTACTATTCTGAGATGGTGATCATGTGCTCTTAGTAAGAATTACTATGCTCTAGGACCATTATTTTTTCTATTGGACTTTGTAACTCACTTATTTTTCTCTTTTCATATTTTTTAATAATTTATTGAATTATTGGTGCATTTCATACCATCTCATCTATTACTCTGAGTATAATTTGTTAATAAGCGTCTTTTGTCAATAGTACAGCAGGCAGTTATCATAATGTCATTTGGAGTAGCGCAACAAAGTTGGGAGAACTGTTGTTCTGATATTTCAGAGTTCTTTCTATTTATATTTTTTTTTAATTTTTATGATTGGTTGTGAGGTGCATTTTGGTCTCTTCCCTTATCACATTTTTTTCCAATTCAGATCAGGCATAGTTCTCTTTCCCTTCAGCGGACCACCCACCTGCTCATCCCATGACATAGGATATTTCCCAGCATATCTGTCCTTTGACAATCTTTCAAGGTTTTATGGTTTTTCGATGTTTTAGCCATTCATACCAGTGATAATACATGAGTATAAGCACATCCTTCGTGCAAAACCAATCTAATNGAAAAAAAAAAAAAACCTGAAAGATGCAGGACAGTTATGGCAGAATACATGATCTGGGATGGGGTGGGGGTGGGGGGGAAGGGAAAGGGAAATATGCCTGATCTGAATTGGAAAATGATGTATAAAATGCACAAACCATCAATAAAAATTAAATTAAAAAAAAAAAAAGTACTGTCATAAAAATGATCAAAGAATTCAAGGAATTTAAAGAACACACAAACAAAAGAACCAATAGACTTGATAAACTGAAAGAAGGTAATGATGAACTTCAGACTGAATTCACAAAAGATACAGACATACTGAAGAAAACTTAGGTAAAATGAAAAAGGAAATTGAACAGTCAGTAAGCCACCTGGAAAGCATGGGAGAAAGCCTCAGTAACAGAATGAATGAAGTAGAAAATAGAATATCAAGACTGGAAGACAACATGGAAGAACTGGAGCACTCAAGAAAAGATTATGAAAAATTTTAAAAAGAACCACAGGAATGGAATAATCAGGAATTGTGGGACACCATGAAAAGACAAAATATGTATAGAGGAGGAGACTTTTAGGAAAATGGTATTGACCAGATCTTCAACAGGATTGTCGAAGAAAATTTCCCCAAATTAGGAAAAGACATGCCCATAAAAATGCAAGAAGCACATAAAAGACCAAAGAAACATGACCAGAAAATAAATTCCCTACACCATAGGATAGTAAAAACACTAGATGTTCAAAACAAAGAATACTGAAAGCTGCAAAAGAAAATCAAGTGACATATAAAAGGAAACCCAGTGCCAAAAAGAAAAAGAAAACCCAGTGCATGATCTGGGGTAGGGTGGGGGGAAGGGAGAGGGGATTATGTCTAAACTGAACTGAGAAATGATGTCTGAAATACAGAAAATATCAATAAAAACATTATAGAAAAAGAAAACCCATCAGAATTACAGCTGTCAGTGGTAATGATGAAAACCAGAAGAACTTGAACCAATGTATTACCAGTTCTAAATGACTTAGATGCCAACCCAGAATACTTTACCCAGCAAAAATGTCTATTATAATTAAAGGAAAAAGAAAAGTTTTTCATAACATAAGTGGGCTGAAAGAATTCATGTCCAGAAAATCTGTCCTTGAGCAAATACTTGAAACAACACAAAGAATAGAGGAAGGAATGACTATTCCCAAGCAGCAACAGAAAGTACTTAATGGGTATAACTGTGGAAGTACAAACCGAGAACAAGAATGTACCAGAAACCAAAAATGATGGGAATATATATGTATAATAACTTTAAATAACAAAGGACTGAACTCCCCACTAAAGAGGCATAGAATAGCGTAGGGAAAAAGGAAGCCACCTGTGGCTTCTTTTGTGCTAAATTGCCTGCTTATCTGTTTACACCAAAACCTAGCCTTGGGCATGATTTGCCTGGCATTAGCAAACCTGTGACACCCTGGGATCAAAGGCATTGACAAATACTTATGATATTATGGAACATGAGTCAGGGGGTCTGAAACCAGGCCCTGAGATATGATGTCATTTTGAGTATAAAAACAGAATGCTGGGGATGAATAAACAAGTCTTTCTTACCATCAGAAAGGGAATTCCAGCCATTATTTTGTGGTGTAATCTTAGCCCATCAGGCTTGTGTAGTTTTGGCCAGTGGGTTGGACGGTGGTCCAGCAGACCACCAACCTGGGGAGCTGATGTGGGGCTGGAAGGAGACTTATCAGATCTCCTGCTGTGATGTGTGGTTAGTTCCTGGGAGGGAATTAGATTGTAAAGTGCCTATCAGGTGACAGTCTGGCATTGGGCTGTAGAGTGCCTAGCAGGCAGCAGCTTGGAGGATCTGGGATTGCCAATAAGGCATTGTTTGGTGTAGATGTTAGATGAGACAGGTGGGCAGTGGAAAGGTTATCAGCCTTTGGCCCTAAGGTTTAGGACAGCTGCTGGTGGCTGTCTTGTGTCTTCCCTTTTCCCTGTAATCCAGTGGACAAGTTTCATGAGTCAACCTCCACATGGGGTGGAGTGACACCACAAATGGCCAAATGGCACCCAACATGGAGTGATTTTCAACAAGGTGGGTGAGTCTAGACCTCTACAAATGATACATCTTCCCTTTCCCTGTAATCCAATGGACAAGGTTCATGTGTCCACCTCCAGGTTTGACAGAATGACACCACAGAATAGTAGAATGGATTAAGAAACAAAATCCGTCTGCAAGTTGTCTGCAAGAAACCCATCTCCCCTTCAAGGACAGACACCATATTAAGGTGAAAGGTGGGAAAAATATTCCAAGCAAATGGCATTAAGAAGCAAGCAGGAGTTGAGATTCTAATATCAGACAAAATAGATTTCAAAATAAAACTAATCAGAAGATATGAAGAGGGTCACTTCATTCTTTTCAAAGGACCAATTAACCAAGAAGCTATCACACTCATAAATGTGTACATAACAAACTCTTGTGCACCAAACTTCATAAATACAATTCTACAGGACATTAAGGCACAGATTAATCCAAACACACTAGCAGTAGAGGACTTTAATACCCCACCATGTCCATTAGACAGATCAACCAGACAATGAATAAACAGAGGGACATATGAACTGAACAATATGATACACAAAATTGATGTAACAGACATCTATTGAATATTCCACCCAAGCACCAAAGAATATCCTTTCTATTCAGCACCCCATGGGAACCTTCTCCAAATTTAACCACATACTGAGGCATAGAACAAACCTCAACAAATACAAAAATTTGAAATAATTCCATGCATTCTATCAGACCACAATGCAATAAACCTTAATATCAATCCTACAGCTGTACTAACTAAAGGAACTCATCCAGACTAAACACACTCTTGAATAATGAATGGGTCAAAGGAGAAATGAAGAAAGAAAGAAATATATTTCTGGATTTACATGAAAAGGACAATATAACACAACAAAATCTTTGGGACACTTTAAAAGCAGTCCTAAGAGGAAAATTTATACCTCTAATTGCCTACATTAAGAAAATAGAAAGAACACAAATAGATGACTTAACATTGCTACTCAACACCCTTGAAAGATAACAAGTGAATCTCAAGCCCAACAGACAAGAAGAAATCAGAGGGAAATCTCCCAAGTTCCTTCTATGAAGCAAGCATCACTCTATACCAAAACCATGCAAAGATACAACCAAAAAAGGAAATTATAGACACAGATTCTTTTTTTAAGACTCTTGAGTATTTTGAATATAGTCCAGATGAGGGGCCCAGGTTCAATTCAGCTTCTTCACAGCCAAACTAGGGAGCAGGGAATGCTTCAGCTTCTCTGCCTTCTCCTTGTCTGTGATGAGCAGTGTTTGGAGATACCTGCTGCAGTGGACTTTGAACTTCACATTTTCTTTGTGTTTTCTTGATTTTGATGGACTTGGCATCCTTTTGCCGGGCTGTGAGCAAAATGTCCTTGATTTCTTTAATTTTCCAAGGCATGGCAACAGACACTCCAAGCTAGTGACAGCCCTGTGGGGAACAGACCTCTGCATTAGTGCAATGGCCACCCCAGCCACCACCACAGGCCTGCCCTGCTCCCTCTTCAGACTCATACTCTTAATGAATATAGATACAAAAATGTCTACAAAATTACTGTAAATCACATACAGGCACACATCAAAAAGGTCATTCACCATGATCAGGGATGGTTTAATATACAGGATACAGGGATGGTTTAACATATGCAAATCAATAAAAGTCATAAATCATATAAATGGACTCAAAGACAAAAACCACATAGTCATCTCAATTGATGCAGAAAAGGCCTTTGATAAAATTCAAAATTCCTTCATGTTTAAAGTCCTAGAGGGAATTGAACTGGAAAGAATATTCCTCAACATAATTAAAGCCATAGACAACAAACCCTTGACCATCATCATTCTAAATGGAAAAAATTTGAAAGCATTCCTCTTAAAGTCAGGAACTTGGCAAAGCTGCCCATTATCTCCACTCCTTTTCAATGTAGTGCTTGAAACTCTTGATAGAGCAATAAGACAAGAGAAGGAAAGTTAAGGAGTACTAATTGGAAAGGAGGAGGACACATTATCCCTTTTTGCAGTTGACATTATATTATTCCTAAGGGATGCCAAAAGTTCCACCAGAAAACTCCTGGAAATGATTAGCAGCTTCAGTTAAGTGTCAGGTTAAGAAATTAATCTACGAAAGTCAGTAGACTTTCTATATGCCAATAATAAGCAATTGGAGAATGAGTACATGGAAACCCTCCCATTTACAATAGCCTCAAAAATATCTCAGAACAAACCTGATCAAAGACATTAAAGATCTCTACAATGAAACTTTTAAGTTTTTGAAGGATATTGAAGAAATCACCAGAAGATGGAGGTGACTCTCATGCTGTTGGATTGGAAGAATTAATATTGTAAAAATTACCATCTTACCTGTATTATTCAGGGTTCTCTAAAGAAACAGAAACAATAGAATGAATATATAGCTATATACAAATTTATTGATTTGCTCACGTGACAGAGCTCAAGGAGTCCAACAATAGCCGTGCCACACTGGAGAGACTGAGAATCCAGGGAACTGCTTGGTCTGCAAGGCTGGATTTCTCAGTAGTCCCAATCTGGTGCTAAAGGTCTAATGGATTCCAGGAGATCTGCCGGTCTCAGTACATGCTGGTATCCAAAGGGTTGATCATAGCAGCAAGACAAACTCACTAGAGAGAGAGTCAAGCTGCAGGAAACAAAAAAAGGACCATCTCCCTCTGCCATGGCCTTTTATACTCCCTGTCAACAGAAGGTAATGCCCACATCTGGGGTGGGCCATCCTGCCTGAGGTAGTCCAATCCGAAGATCCTTTTTCTCCTATTTGTTCATCCTTAGTCCGGTCAAGTTAACACCCAGGATTAACGATCACACTACCCAAAGAAATATAGAAATTCAATGCAATCCCAACCAAAATCCTCATGACCTTATCCACAGAATTAGGAAAAAAAATCCCAAAATTCATACAGAAAAACAATATCACCAGTGGTACATCTGACGGAGGTTTAACATCCAGATTACATAAATTACTCAAAAAGCAAAGTATGAAAACAAGCCAAATTACTTAAAGATGGGCTTAAAATCTGAACAGAGACTTAAGAGAAGAAGAAAATATGGCTGAGAAACATCTTAAAGAGTGTTCAACATCATTAGTAATTAAGGAAATGTAAATTAAAACCACTTTAATATTTCATCTTCCCCTGGTAAGACTGCCTATAATCAGGTACAATGTAACAGGCTGGTGCAATTTAGCCTTTCTGGCTGCTTAACAACCATACTTGATGTCCGTACCAATTGGGCCAAGGGACCTAGGGGATAACTTTGTTCCTTGCCCTCAGAGGTCAACCAAGTTTTAGGGTATTATACATGGTGGCATCTCTTGAAATTCCCTGCAGATGTGGGCCACCAGTCTTCCTGTTCAGGGAGATCTTGCAGAGCCACTAATGGGACTTCAGCCAGTATCCCGTCTATAAAGAAGAAAGTCTGCTCACGCTTCAGAAAAGGAAGCCTGGTCTAGCAAGACCTGATTTTGTCCTCAAGTGGATGGAACTGATGGATGAGGAGCTGAAAGGAGCAAGGGGCTCCCACCCTGCCCCCTGGAAAAAAAAAAAAACAAGAGATCCCTGAGGACCAGATCCTCAACTGACCTCAAGAAAACAAAAACCTTGGTTAATCTGGGATAACTGTGCGGCCTTAAGCATCCAAATGGAAAGTACAACTAGAAATAAATAATCAGTAAGACCAGAGAAACTGTACTGCAGACATAAAACATGAGATCTTAGTTAAAAGGCAAAAAGAAAAAAAGAGAGAGCACTGTTGTTTGACCTGTCTTCAATTCTTACAGGCAGGTGCATCTGCTCTGTGGCTACCACTGCTTTTGGCTACCACTGCTTTTGGCACTCCTCACAGACATGAGATACAGCTTTTTAACCTTCCATTGTGGACTGAAGACTGCTGAGATAACCAGCTTGTAAACTAAGCAGCTAAAGGGATTTCAGCCTCCTCAGAATACGGACTGTCATTGTTAGACTACTTGGGTTGTATCATGGAGGCCAGTGCAGGGGGACCAAGACAGGACATGTGCTTATTGGACTTCATTTGGGGGACCATGGAGGGAAAGACCCCAATGTGGAGCACAAGTGCAGGATTGATGGTTGTTTGGGCTTGCCAAGGAGGAGCCTTAAAGCACTTCCTTAAGGAAAACGACATATTTTAGGAAAAAAAGATCTCCAATTCAAGTGATATATATATATATATATATATATATATATATATATATATATGCATATGTATATATAT
>VZQC01014507.1:3163614-3194628 GCA_009823505.1 Rhizomys pruinosus
ACTCTTGCAACCTCTATGGAAAGCAGTGTGGAGAACTCTTTTTTAAATTTATTTATTTATTTATTTATTTATTTATTTATTTATTTATTTATGTGTATGAATGTACTGTCTGCATGTAGGTTTGTGCACCCTTGTCGTGCAATGCCGCAGAGGTCAGAAGAGGGTGTCGGGGGCTGGAGAGATGGCCTAGCGGTTAAGAGCGCCGACCGCTCTTACAGAGGACCCAGGTTCGATCCCCAGCACCCACATGGCGGCTGAGAACCGTCTGAAGCTCCAATTCCAGGAGAACTCCAGTTCCAGGGGAATCCAAGACCCTCTTCTGAACTCCGCGGCGTTGCACGACACGGGTGCACAGACTTGCATGCAGACAGTACATTCATACACATACAGAAATAAATAAAATTAATTAAAAAAAAGCTAAAAAAAAATAAGAGGGTGTCGGATTCCCTTGGAACTGGAGTTCTCCTGGAATTGGAGTTACAGACAGTTCTCAGCTACCATGTGGGTGCTAGGGATCAAACCCTGGTCCTCTGCAAGAGCAGTCAGTGCTCTTAACTGCTAGTCCATCTCTCCAGCCCCAGGAGAACTCTTAAAAGACAAAAAATGAACCTATCATGTGACTCAGTCCTACCACTCCTGGGTTCATCCTACAGCAGATATACAAGCCCAACTATGTTTATTGCTGCCCTTTTCACAATAGTGAAGAGCTGGAAGCAACCCTTGGGTCCCTTAATTGATGAGTGGACAATGAACATGTGGTACATCTACACAATGGAGTTCTATGCAGCAGTGAAGAAAAATGACGTCATGAAATTTGCAGGTAAATGGGTGGAACTAGGAGGCGTTATGTTAAGTGAAGTAACACAGTCTTAGAAAAACAATCTATGTTATCCCTCATTTGTGGATCTTAACACCAAATCCTTATATGGAAGTGAAAGTGGGAAATTGGTCAGTAAAGATAATACCACATTAGCTGATCTCACTATAGAAATAGCTTGAAGTCTATGTCTGTATTTCCTCAGTTCTAAGACTTATGAGAAAGAATAAATCTTCCCTTTTAAAGTACAATCAAATATACATTAACTTCTTATCTAATTTAGGAATGTAAAATTATACTGCTTTTTACCTACATGCAAGTTTACAATGAAACTGTGAGTTTGTAAATGTTTTTGGAATTAACCTACAGTTTGTTTTCAGACTTTGGCATTTGGTACATTATGCAGTGTACAAAAAAGCTAAAATTAGAATTGGGATCATCAGAGGCTGGGGTAAAAGGAATATGTAGATGAAACTGATTAACAAATACAAAGTTGCAGTTAAGTAAAGCATGATGCTGTGGTGTACGATTTTATATTAGAATGAATATAGATGTAATGCTGCATGAATTTCAAAAGCCTCAAGAGAAAGGACTGTGGAAGTTTTAACCACAATGAAATTATACATATTTAATGACATAGACATGTTCAGTGGATTTAAGCTTTAATCAATATATAAAACATCATGTGACCCTTGTAATATGTGCAACTTTATATTTCTATATGTCAGCCAAAATAAATTTAATTTAAAAAATAAGCAAAGAAATCTGAATTCTAAATCAAATTTTTCTCATTAAAAATACTTTTTGTGCTATGGTTTTCTGTATATAATAATAAAATAAACATCTAAAAAAAGAAATGAGTGGAAATACATGGGATAAAAGTCAATACCTTAAGAAGGAGGGATAAAATGACGAACTCCATACAGGGAAAGAAAGAACACCATAGAAGCACACGGAGCCTAAATGGCAACAAAATAAAAGGAAGAATAGTAGCACTGTAGTCAATATTTCTTCCATGCCCCCTACGGATTCATGTCCTCTGCCAGGTGTCGCGACCCCCTTTGTCCAGCGAAAGAAAGACACAACACGAGAGCGATCTTCCTCGAGCAGTTTATTCGGGCACCCTTACATCCGCTCTCTCTCCCTCTCCTACCGGTTCACCACTTATAAGGCATGTCATAACCAATCAATTTCTACCACGTGGGTCTCAAGGATAGGATATCTCTATGCAGAACAGAGAGCTTCAGCAAGGCCAAACCAAATAAGGACATGTTTACTGCATGGAGTGCTCACCCCTGTGGGGGTGGGAGGTGGAAACCGGCACCATCTTTGAGGCACGGCACTTCACAGCTCCCAACACCAGGTGCCTTCTTGGGACTGTCGCTACACCCACTCTCCACATCTCCCCCTTCTTTATTATTTTTAGAAAAGAGACTGTAACTGTCCCCCCTCAGGGGAGCTTTACTGTCCCCCTTCCAGGGAGATCTATTGTCCCTTTTCCGGGCCCCCTTTTTCCGGGCCCCCTTTTCCCAGGCCCCTTTTCCCGGGCCCCATTGTCCCCTTTTCCAGGGAGCCTCATTATCCCCTTTTCTGGGGAGCCTCATTGTCCCCTTTTCCGGGGAGCCTTATTGTCCTCTTTTCCGGGGAGCCTTATTGTCCCCTTTTCTGGGGAGCCTCATTGTCCCCTTTTTTGGGGAGCCTCATTGTCCCCTTTTCTGGGGAGCCTCATTGTCCCCTTTTCTGGGGAGCCTTATTGTCCCCTTTTCCGGGACGTAACGGTGCAGTTTTCTCCACGCAGACGCACAACAATCATCTCCGGTTACCCTTCAAAGTCTGCACAAGTGTCCCGGACCCCCAGCGCACGGTGGTGCCCCAGTCCCTAGCTCCAAGTTCAGCCTCCGCCATGAGAAAGCTCAGACCACCGCCTTGGTGGGGCTGCTCCACCTCCTCGCCTGCAGGCTGCTAGCCGCTGATGCCGTCTCCTGCGCATCCCGCGCCTCTTTCGGCCCCAAGTTTCAGTTGAACGGCTGGTTCTCGCTCTGGGTCCGTCCTATTGGTGCCGGGGGCCAGCTCGGTGGGTTCTTTCTGGCTACGCCGAGCCTGACCAGGCCCCTTTTAAGTGCCAGCTCACAGTCTCTGCTAGCTGAGCCTTGTTGAAGCCTGGTCTGAAGTCTCAAATATCTTTGTTGAAGTCTCTGCAGCTCTGTTGAAGTCTCTGTAGTAAATGTTTAAGTCTCTTTGTTGACCTTCTCTTTGTTGACCTTCTCTTTGTTGAAGTCTCAAATATACAGGTGCTTTACGCTGCAGTCGTTATCCAGCTTGAGCCTCTTCTGCGAGATGCTCTTCTGCACTCGCTTGCTGAAGGAGGCGTTGCCCACGGGCTGGGCGCAGCGCTCGCCATCCGCGATGAGGCAGCAGCTCTGGTGGGAGGCCCCTCACGGCTGTCCTCCTCGGTGCTGAAGCCATTCATCGCCACCTCGCCCGGCCCACGGCCCCAGTGCGCTCAGAGCCTGAGGCCGCGATGCGTCCCCGTACGGGCCACCACTTGTCACGACCCCCTTCATCCAGCGAAAGAAAGACACAACATGAGAGCAATCTTCCTCGAGCAGTTTATTCGGGCACCCTTACATCTGCTCTCTCTCCCTCTCCTACCAGTTCACCACTTATAAGGCATGTCATAACCAATCAATTTCCACCACGTGGGTCTCAAGGATAGGATATCTCTATGTGGAACAGAGGGCTTCAGCAAGGCCAAACCAAATAAGGACATGTTTACTGCATGGAGCGCTCACCCCCGTGGGGGTGGGAGGCGGAAACCGGTGCCATCTTTGAGGCGCGGCACTTTGCAGCTCCCAACACCAGGTGCCTTCTTGGGACTGTCGCTACACCCACTCTCCACAGCCAGGTACTCTTTTCCCACCTTACTCAGTGGGTGAGATAGCAGCAGCAGCCTATTTCTCTGACATCCATCAGGTTGGATCTGAATGGGCTGTTGGCTGTTATGAGCACAGTCTATCTTCCATATTGGGTTGAATTCCCAGGCTGCTCCTTCTACCTGAGGACAGATCTCTCCATCCCACTGGTGGGGGATGTCTGCTTGTCTCCAACCCCTCTACCGGTGGGCAGGGTAGCAAGATCTGAGCATCTGTTGTAGCATGTGAGACTCTGAGGATGCCTCAGTCACTCATATTGAGTACAGTCTGTTGCCCACTACAGATTTGCACCTCCTGGCTTTCTGGCCAACATAGTCTATGTGGTTCACACTCTCCACTAAATATAGTTGTTTATGTGAGTCTGGGTACACGTCACTTTCCATCTCCTGTGTCATCAGTACTTCTTGGCAGGGAGTGTGGTTCACGTATTCAGTGTAAGACTTTGGGGGTTGAAGATGCTAAAACTGCAAGATATTCTACTGGCCCAGGCTGGAGGAGGATCATGAGCCCATGAATGGATAATGACAATGTCATATATTATTCCAGGTGTGGTGGCAGATGCCTTTAATCCCAGCACTCAGAAGACAGAAGCAGGTGAATCTCTGTGAGTTCAAGGTCAGTCTGGTCTACATAGCGGGTTCAGGACAGCCGGTGCTACAGGAAGAGACGTGGTTTAAAAAAAAAAAGTGGTCTTTTTCACAAGAGAATCTATTCAGCTATAAAGAAAATGAAATTTGTAGGTAAATGGATGGAACTGAAAAATATCATATAGTAAGTGAGCTTATCTGACCCAGAAAAATAAATGGCACATGTGCTCTCTTATTTGCACATAGGAACTCTGAATTTTTAGAAGTGAATATATGACCTGACTTAACCACAGAAGCCAAGAAAGTGGAAAGAAAGCATGGAGGAAGTGTGGAGAAGGAGCTGCAAAAGGGTGATAGCAGGACACAGGTGCTATCAGGGGGGAAATGGGAAATATGGAAAGCTTTATTTTGGGAAGGGTGAGGAAGGGTAATAGAGAAAAAGAAGAAGGAAGGAGAGATAAAATAGCAAGAATGCTTGAAAAAAGTAGAAAAACATCAATTTACATGCATACTTAATAATAAATATATGTGTGTTTATGTTATTTGCAAATATGTTACTTGCAAATTTGAACAACATAACTGGCATGCATGTATTTCAAATGGAGTTATTCCACATGGGGTAATAATGCTCTCCCCCCAAACTATAGAACCTCTTAATGCCAGGCAAGGGAAAACTCCTTTTGAGTTGGTCAAGGAAATCAAAGAGACTCCCCAAACAGTACAGGCTAGTACCATTGCCCTGGTTGTTTGAGAACTTGATGGTAAGTCCCTATTGCTAAAGACAGCACACATTTCAGCCACAGCACTTGGAGGAGTTGGGCTGAACTTGACTTGGATAATCTTCCCTGAGAACCAGCTCTCATAGCTCTGGAAGTTGTTATGCAAGCTGTCAAAAACTAGAAAAGTGTCAATAGTCACACCCAAAGGTAAAGCCCATGAACCAGAGCAATGATGGGCCCAGACAACATCCCTAAGGTGAAATAGGAGCACTTTTGTCTTAAGCGTAGCCAACAATTGTCTAATTGGACTTATATTCCACTAAGTATAAGGGAATTCATGCTCAGTACTGTGAATCTAGCAAAATATCCATGTCTGGACAGGCCATAGACCCTAGAGGAGAACCTACTACTGTCATTTCCCAAACCAATACAACTTTTAACTCTATTCTGAAAAGAGTATATAGCTCTCACTGTTCATCAAAGAAGCTTCTTTCTGCAACAGGTAGAGATGTTTACAGAGAGCCACAACTGGTCAAAATGCAGAGAATAAATGACACTGGGTTGCCCTGCCCCAGTAGATACCTCTAAACTGCACCCTCTAAACCTAAGACTCACGGAACATCTCAGCAGAGAGTTGGAAGATTGTAGGAGGCAGAGGACCAGGATGTCTGCTGGTAGACTGTAACTTCCAGACATGACAGGGAAGTGGCCCCCATGAAGTCTCAACAACATGGTAGCCTAAACAAAACTGCATAAAGACAACACCAGCTGGGTCCAGTGTAGATGGGGGAAATTTCACAAGGATAAATAGAAGAAGAGGTATAGACAATCAATAGGTGCTGAAAAAGAATCAGATTTCTCTAGGGAATAACTCCCTGATAGCTTAGCCAAGTGGTCATCTCTAAATAGATGCACTTGCTAGCAAAACTAGGTGGACTCAGTAGGTTGTTTATACACACACACACACACACACACACACACACAGATGCACTCTCTCTCTGTGAAAAATAATAAAATAATAATAATAAAATAATCATAATTAAATAAGCATTCAGGATACTGAGAGGGAGTTGTGGAAGGAGCATGGGAGGAGTTGGAGTGGGAGGGGGATGGGTGGAAATGATGTAATTACTTCCTACGTATGTATGACACTCTCAAAATGAAATTAATAAAAAGCCCCTCCTTGCATTTCCTCCATTAACCCTAAGAGAGGGAAGCCCAAGTGTACTATCTCAGGTGTCTATTTGTTATATATGATGCAGGCATCCCATATAAAATATTCTCTTGAGTGGTAGCTGGTATGTCTGTGATGCTAACTGGAATTCCTCTTCACCTACATTTAACATTCTACACATCTTATTGACTTATTAAATCTTCAATGATTGTGGGGAGCTAGAATGTTTTGGGTCTAAATCCAAAATATCTTGGACCCTCTTAGCCCCCTAAATGGCCATTTATTGCCTCCCTCTCTGTGACCTATCATTTTTGTGACTATTAAGTAAATCCTGTTTGGAATGTCCAAACACATTTCTAGCTTCCATGAACTCAAAAACTAAAAATGTGATCAGCTAGCATCTGCAACCTATGAAAGAGGCTTTTTGTTTTGTTGTAATCCACCGACCTGATGTGTGTAAAAATACATTTGAAAAATATCTTAATTTATGACTTCCCTTGTTCTGTTGCATAAATATTTCATGAAACTGTTACTCTGTTCAAACATGGAATTAGGGGTGATCTAAATCTGTGTTCCTGAGCCATGATCCTTTATATTTGGCTCCAGAATAAACTATCTCTTATATCCTTTGAGGTGAGGGATATGGTTTGTTTTTGCTTCTTCATTGACAGTGGATTTTAAAGGCTTTCCTTTAGTCTTCTCCAGCACTGCTGGGCATAGCTTCCCCTCTTCCAAATCATCTATTCAGTGTTCTAGGTTATTGTTGGCCATTTCCATTGTATGCAAAAGTCAAAGTGTTCAAGTTTTCTCTGGTCTCCTGGTTGCTGTCTTCCTTTTTTTCCAGTTTTCTTGCCTCTCCCTGGAGCCTGTTTCAGTTTCTGAGCTGCAGATCCTGGAGACATGGCAGAATGCTAGGTGGCCCTCCACCACAACAAAGGGTCATCTTGATGAAAGCACCCATGCTTCTGAGTGGGATGAGACTCAGTTGGTAGAGTGCTTGCCTAGCACCCACCAGGCCTGGACTTGATTCCCATTACTATGTAAAACCAGATGTGAGGTGTACACCTACCATCCCAGCGCTTAAGAGATGGGGGCAGGAGGATCAGTTCAATGTTATTGTTAGCTACAGAGCAAGTTGGAGATCAGCCTGGCATGCATGAGACCCTATCCCCCACCAAAATAGTACTGAGGTTGAGATATTCTAGAAAAATACTAGGGAATACAAAGAAAGCAATCATTTATCCTGCTAATTCATCAATCAATATAAGCTAATAGTATATTTATTCAGGAGTTCCTTGCCAGCTAGTAAGGGTGTAAGGATGACAAACCCATAGCAGCTATGCTCAGGGAGATTTACAGAAGGGATGTGGAGAAATGTAAAAACCCCACCACATGGTGCTGTCCCCTGGAGACATACTTTTTCAATACAATTTACTAATGTAAAAAGTTCTCTGCAGTATTAGCTGATATCAGCAGGAAACACTGGATGTGCATACAAAGCCACTGTCTTAGAAGTTGCCTTAAATAGTATAGCACTCTCCATAGTGAATTGTAAAGATTTTTATTGCATGTATATGAGTGCTTGCCTGTCTGCTGTATGCCTACCACATGTGCGCCTGCTGCCCATGGAAGCCGGAGCACCGTTTGGAGGCCAAAAGAGGTCATTAGTATTATGGACAGTTGTGACCCACCATGTGGGTGCTGGGAACCAAATAACCCAAGGCCTCTCTAAGAATAGCAAGTGTGGGGCTGGAGAGATGGCCTAGCGGTTAAGAGTGCCTACCACTCTTACAGAGGACCCGGGTTCGATCCCCAGCACCCAAATGGTGGCTGAGAACCATCTGAAGCTCCAATTCCAGGAGAACTCCAGTTCCAGGGGAATCTGAGACCCTCTTCTGAAGACACGGGTGCACAGACTTGCATGCAGACAGTACATTCATACACATACAGAAATAAAAAAAAAATAGCAAGTGTGATTGCTTAACTGCTGAGCTACCTCTTCAGCCCCTTGGGAATCCACCTGCTTCTCAAAAGTTCCCTCATATTTGCATGGCTTTATTTTGTCCATACTGGAACCAGTTTTTACCCTCTACATTTCAAAAGCACTCATTTTAACATCTAGTAATTATGAGAAAGCTGCTTTCAATCTGTCAGTTCTATTACCAGTTTGATTGCATGAAAGCTCCCTGCGAACAATCAGTGCTCTATATATGCTTCAGTCACAATGGATTTTATTTGATTTCATCTTTCCTTCTGGATCTCCAAGTAGATATTTTTGCTATGATTATTTGTTTACATTGCCTTGTGTTGCCTGAGAATTTGAGATCAGATCTAGACTGTTTGATTTGCTGTTTGAATATTGATCATATTTGACTTTTCAAGATGTACTATTTTTCCTTTCTTCTGGCCATGTTTTAAACTAGATTCTCTCAAGATATTGCCTCAATTTCCCCTGATCTGTTTTATTAGAATTGTTCCATGGTATCAGCTTTCTTCAAGTTTAAAAGTAGTACTAAATAGGATATATAATCTGGACATGTGCTGTTCTAGATAATCTAAATTAGAACACAATTATGAAATATGAACTTTATAGATTAAACTGAGGCAATAAAGAGGCAAAATCTTGCTCATGGGCATGGGGCTAGGTAGTAAGGTTTAGAGCCTGGATACAATTCTAAATGATCTATTTCTTCCCAGGTGGCACTAACCACAACAGCCACCTGAGAAGTCTGACCTAAGCTTGCAACTTTCTTTGTTCCAGAAAGTAATTACCAAAGTAGCTGCCAGTAGGCTCACTGGAGGAACAGAGGAAGCCACACACTGGGCTGCAGTGTGTATATCCTCATGGTGCTCATGGGACCTACAAAAAAGCACCTGAGTGGCATTAAGACCCTCTGCTTTATAGCTTTCAGACAGGGATCACCATTTCTGCACAACTCTTGCTTCCAAACTACATTGAGTTTGATGAAAATACTTTCCCAGCTTAAATGCCTATGTAAACAAATGAAAGTAGAACATTAGGGTGTCACCATTTCATCTCTACTGCATTCACTCGCAGTTCAGTTTCCCCCAATTGCATAAAATTCCCAAAGAACATGCATAAACACTTTCACATATCCATCCTAAATGTCCCCAGAATTTACTCAGTTTTGACTGTCAGTGTATTGGGAGGCATAGGTGAGGGCAGGAGATAATGAAATGCCCAATGTACTCAGTCAACCTCAAAATCTTTATTACCCCTACAGTAGTGGACCTAACTCATCTACAATTACCTCTTTACACACAGTTGTCATGCAAAATAGCTTTATTTTTATCCAGGAACACTAGGAAAATGGAAATTGTTCTTCAGACAAGTGAGTCGATGAAGAATAAGCCTTAGAACTTCAAGAACTTGTGACTTGCTACTACAGGTGTCTTTTTGGAAAGCACTGGGGCAGTCTATTTAAAAACTCTTGCTGGGCCTGTTTGACCTCCAGGGCCTCTAGGGCCTCTAGGACCTTCCCGGCCAGCTGGGCCAGCTGGGCCTGCTGTTTCTCCCGGGCCTGCTCTTGATAAGGAATTTCCCGGGCCAAATAATCTTCATTCCTTTTCTGTTTAATCAGGTGAGCTTTAGCAAATTTTAATAGCTGCAGAAATAAAACAGAAAAACTCAGGTTAGTGACCCTATCTGTAATGAGAGGCAATGTATTCAAATTGTAGCCCTTGAACCAGCAATGCTCAGATCATAGGAGTAAAATAAAGGCTCGAGTTCTCTCAGACCAACTAAATCAGTACTTGTTATTTTAAAATGGCCCAGGGGATTATACTGAAGTTCGGAGAAAACTATCAGACATTCAAAACCTCCAAATGAAAACATTCACACTAGAATACTTCATCAGAAGTACAGATCACTTTTAGGAATAAGGTTCTATTGCCAAAAATGTTGAGTCACATGAAGACTTGAGTAGACAACCAGAGCCCATTTTCAAAGACTTACACTTGGGCCTGTCATTTTCCCGGAAATCTTTGGTGAACCCACTGTCTAATTAGAGGACTTTTATGCTGTGGTAATTTCTTCATTTTAACCTCTTGAAAATCTATGGACCTGGAGAATGGGAAGTTCCACTTTAGAGTGTTCACCAATATAGGAAGGAAACAGGATAACCTAACAGGTTACTGTAAACATTTCAGGGTGTGGTCCCCAGCTGAGAGCACCATTCCCTGGCACTCAAAAATATAGCTCTCAGACCACCTGCGGCAATTTGCTGCAGTGAACTTTCCAAGTATTTCTGGAGCCCAATAAATTTAGGCCTTTCTGGTCAGAGAGACTCACAATCTGGTAAAAGGCACTATACTTTTTAAATGTTCCATAATACGTTACATCTTGGAAGACTCTATCCTGAGTTCCATGACTCATTACCAAGACCCATAAGCCCCCATGCCTAACTTACTCCTAGGAATGAAGCTTCCAGGTTTGTTTGGAGAGAAATAAGCATCCATTAAGTACTGGTCCTGCCTTGGGCCAATTTCTCAGAAGCTAATCAGAACCCAGAAATTAAAAACGACACTAAGTGTTAGAACCAGTTAGCTACTTACATGGCGATCTTCAGTCTCAGAGGCTAAGTTAGACAGATTTTCCAGGACTTTAGTTAATTCTTTTTCCATTTCCAGAACAGACACCAGGCCTCGTGTGCCTGCTCCCCAGTTGTCAAATACAGGCCTCTGTGGAAAGTGAACAGTTTCCCCATCTCAGGTACTTTCTGTGTAAGATGATGACTAGGTTTGATTGTGTGATAGCTTTCAAATTTTGTAAGAGTGCAATCAGCTAACTTAAATTAAATTAAGTACCTAAATTAACTACCGATGCCTGGCTCAGCTGCAGCCATCTAGCTGTGGCATGGGCTACAGCACTGTTAAAAGATCCCTGCAATTGCTACATAGCAAAGAGTACTGAGGGCTAGATATCAGTTAATTATTCCATTGGTTTTAAAGTCCAATTGTTATGTAGCAGGCTTATACTTCTCTTTATAAGACCCTAAAACAACATTACATATGATTAAGATATCCCTGGAAGCAAAAATCATAATTGAGGATCAGACTGTTTCCTTGGAGTATGAACCCTTCAGTAGGAAAAATGTGGTTCAAGATACTGAAGGGACTCCCATAAACCCTTGAGGCTGCATTGGAGTTACTGTATTGATCAAGGTTCCTGAGAGCTCTGGGAAGAGGTTATGAGCATCGTGTTTGTCAAGCTGCTCAGCGCATTAGAACCACCTGAGGAGTTTGTTAGACACAACTCCTTGGCACCACTCACAATGAGGTACCTTGGGTCCAGGTGAGCTACATGAATTTGTACTTCTCATTATCCTCAGATGGGGCTAGCACTGCTAATCCAGAGACTACCCCGAGAATCTTATTGAGACATGCTTAACAAATATCTAGTGGTTGTTTTAGCTCTGAAGACAACATGCATTCCCTTAATTTCTGTTACTAAGAGTTCTAGTAAACTAACTAGTAAGTTTAGGTAACAAGCAATTTTAGATCTGGTAAAAGCCCCAAGAGTGACCATCATAGAATTATAGTCACCTGAATATCTGGAACACAGATCCTACTCTTTCTTACTGCTATATATTTTAGGGTCTTTTTTGCCTGGAACCATTTCACCTGAGCCTGGTCTTGAATGAAGAATATAAAAAGTGGAGTGTCTTTTGCTTCTTTTGCTTCTTTGAGATAGCAGGCCTAGGGAAAAGGGGAGAATATGGAAACATTGGAGGCGAGAGAAAGTAATATTTAATATTGGAGAAACCCTTTACTATCTCAGTGGTCATCTAGAAAGTCTTTGGTTTTTCTTGGGTGCCCCCTTTGTCCTTTGACATCCAGAAAGTTTTCAGTGTTTCCCTGAACACAGCCTATAGCAAACGGCAGCCACTCAGGCTATAGTATACTAATTATCTTTGGTCATTATGGCTTTTTATGGGTCATACTTGTAACATACATGCGAGCACTCTTCGGTAATTAGAAATATCTATGACAGAACCCCAGCACAAATTTAATGTTTACAGCCACTCTATATTACTAATCCTAATGCAGAGCTTAATCTTCCAAATTTTCTCAGTATTTCCCCTCCTTCCTCATTTTCTGTGATGTAAGCACGCTGATATAGTTCCTGAATAGTTAAGTGTCACAAATGATAATGTTACATCTAGGTATAAAATTATTTATTCTGCCTGCCACCATTAGTTGATTCCCACATTATTGAGAACTCAGAACAATTGACTTTTTTTTTGTCATAACCCAGATTTGCTATCCCAACTTTAAATAGCCACAGTAAGAGCATCACTAGTGAACTTCTCGGGCCACAAGGTAAGAACATAGTGTACGTATTATCACCCAGATTAGAGAAACATTTCCCCTCATAGTTTTTCCAGAGCACATACTAACCATGGAAAAATAAGCATCACTGATATTCATCTGGTGGCATGCGACTTCGTTAAGAAGAGGTAAACACTTTGCAGGAATGGGCTCCAAATCCAACTGTTCCTCATCTTCCTCATCTTTCATCCCAAAGTTAAATGCAAGTTTAGCCATAATGTAGGGTTACCCACTGTCCTAGAGGGCTTCTTAAATACTAAGAGTGGAGCCAGCCCACATCTCTCAACAAGATGAAATTCTGCCCACCTGAGATCACAGCTGCTGATCTGTGAAGGAACCAAGTTGAAGAGAAAAGGATATTAGAAGGGAATGCAGAGCTGAATCTTCCTAATTTTGTCAGTGGTTCCCCTTCTTCCTCATTTTCTGTGATTTGAGAAGACTGATATACTTCCTGAATAGTAGAGTGTTACAAAATACATAAACTATCTTTAATTTTTCCCTGTGTTTAAAGGCTATGATAACACAGTATACCAGATCTGTAGTGAATCTGAAAAGCCTCTCTAAAATGCATTGTCTCTATAGGAAGCCCTACAACCCCTTCCCTCATTAGACAGGAGGCCTCAGCTGATAAAACTGCACTAAAGATGGGACTTGGTGAAGTTCTGAAACATCACAACCATGCCAGCTGAGTGTATTAGTGTAGATTTTATTGATAAATTGGCTTTTATTTTAGTTTGAATTTTTTATTTTTTTTATTTTTAAGGGATTCTACAATATAATGACACAGTTGTTTGCAGATAACATTGATGTTACTCAGTTTGTCATACAATTAGGTAATTGGTGCATTTTGCAAGTATCTATGTCCAAATTTTGAACAACCCAAGGTTCCCATAGTCCAGTTGGAGAAGCTTTTGCAATTGGCCTTGTGAGCAGCAAGAAGAGAGAAGTGAAAATGGAAGACAAGAATTCCACCTGGGGAGCAGAGACCCACAGCCATGGCTAGAAGATGAGGCAGTGGTTGTCCAGATTCCCAGGTGGGGACTTTTTGATTCCTTCCTTATTGTCAAAGGCCCTTTGGCGGCTTGCATGTATCTGTTTCAATATTCCTATAGCTGGTAATGACATTCTTGTATGTATGTGCTGAGCCAATCATGAGTACATGAAAATATATTTTACACACCAGTAAAGTATAACATTCTTATAATTCTGGTGGATCTCTACTTTGAGCTGAATTCTGTCTGCTTGAACTGAAGTATAAATGGAAGATTTCAAGGCAATTGCTGGCCTATAATGGAAGCTACTTTGCAGGGTGAGGAGGAAGGATCTTGAATTTGAAGCCAACCTGGGAAAAACTATAAGACTGTTTAGTCCATCTCTATGAGGCTGGGCTGGGTGAGATTGGCTCCTAGGGAGGAATCTGCTAAGTGAAGGAGCCAAACTTAAACTCTGCCAGTCTCACACAAGGTCACTTCAGGAAAGGGAAGATTGCAAAAATTACTTTTATATGTCACTTTTCCTTCCTGAGCCAGCACTGATTTGTTTCTACTTGAGTTTGTGACTTATTCTCAGGAAGGTGGTTTAAGACAGTGTTTCTTTAGCCAGAGTTTGCATGTGAGTCTCCTAGGGCTTTTGCTAAAATACAAGCTGTGATTTGTGGGGCCTGACATGAGCATTTCTAAGCTGCTGCCAGATGCTGCCTGACCAGGGACAGACCTTGAGGAGCACAGTTTCAGAAATATTCCTAAAAAGCTTTCATTAAAATTTCTGCACTGTGGGGCTGGAGAGCTGACTCAGCAGTTAAGAGCACTGACTGCTCTTGCAGAGAACCTGGATTCAACACACACATGGCAGCTAAAAACAGTCTTTAAGCTGTTTGTGGTGATGCATGTCTTTAATTGTAACACTCAGGAGGCAGAGGCAGGTGGAACTCTGTGAGCTCAAGTCCAGCCTGCCCTGCAGAGTGAGTCGTAGGCCAGCTGGGGCCATAGGGAGACCCTGTTTCAAAAAAAAAAAAAGTTCCGCATGGCAAAAATGGCAGTACTAGGGATCCTTGAGTAAACAGTGAAAGAGAGGCTTGCACCATGGCAGTGTCCTGGGAAGGAGAAGTGATGGAGCATTCTGGGATAGCTGGACTCAGATGGTGAGAGCAGGCCAAAATAAAAGGTTATAGTAGAGACCTGGTGCCAAAGAGTCACAGATTGTTGTGGACCACACTGTGGATGTTGGAACCCAGCCAGAGTCCTCTGCAAGGGCAGCAAGTGCTCTTAGTCACTGAACCATCTCTCCAGCCCATCCACTGGTTTTTTTCACAGCACAGAAAACACATGGCCCAAATTCCTCCTCCCAAAAATTCATGACTCTTTTCAAGAGATCAGAATTCTTTGAACAACAGGAGCAGGTTCATTACTGTTTATATGATACAGTTTACAAGATGGTAAATCTGTAATGTATATTTTAGTTACTGGAATATTATACAGGCATTTATGAAGCATTCATTTTGCTACTCACAAATATAATACATAACTATTGTAAAGTATTCCCAATATTACAGAAATGTATCTTGTGGAAAGTGAAAGCCAGGTGACTCTCCCTAGAGGAACCATACACATCCCAGGCTATGTCTTACTTTCAGTGACTCTTCCTTGGGAAGCCGACACCATGCCCTGAGATGTGTACTGCTTTCTCCCAAGTGCCTCTTTTTTTCTCTTATCCCTTGTCCATAAGTCTATATAAAAATACCTCTTTTCAGCCAGGTGTGGTGGTGCATGCCTTTAATCCCAGCACTCAGGAGGCAGAGGCAGAAGCAGAGGCAGGTGGATCTTTGTGAATCCAAGGCCAGCTTCATCTACATAGTGAGTTCCAGGACAGCTTGGGCTACAGGGAGACCCTGTCTCAAAAAGACAAAAAAAAAATACCTCTTTTAAGCTAGATGTGTTTGTGCACATCTTTAATCCCAGCACTCTCAACTCACACTGGAAACAGTCTGCGGGTCTGAAGACAGCCCAAACGACATAGTCTACATACATATTTAACCCCAATTCTTCTTCATAAAAAATAGATGGTAAGACCTGTGGCAAACACTTTTGTTTCTCTATATATTTTAAAATAGGATTTTTGTATACTATTGATTACTTCTTGAAAAGTACATGAATTGACTTTTGAATTATTACTTATGTCCATAATTATTCATCTAACATTGATGTATCCTTTCACTAGGAATGTGCTGAAAATACAAATACACATTAAAAGAATTATACAGCTTCTCCTTTAAAAAATATTTTTCTTTTGTCCAATACTCAATTCTAAGCAAGAAATCATTATGCTTAAAATTATCTTTAGTATAGATAGCATTTATTATTTTTTAATACTTTTACTGATGAATTGTTTATTTCACTCATTAGCTTTCAGTCCAATTTGGACACATTCCCCTCTCCCTTTCCCCATACCACCCCTTTTCATGCCTTTTACCATACATGTCTTGCATCTTTCTCTCAGTATTTCCAAAGTTTTTCCCTACAGAGGTTTGTTGTTTTGGACAGAGTTTAAATGTATCATTCACTTCATTAACTCAGTCTTTATGTTGTTGTTTTTCCCTCCCCTTTGTATTGCTCTAAACAATGCCTATATAATCATCTCATATGCATCAAAATTATGACCTCTGGGAATAAACTGTATGTTAATTACAAAATATGTTTAGGAATTCACATTTTCTCTCTTTAATTTTATATTACTCTAAAATATGAACACATGTCTTCCACCCATGTACAGTAATTACAGTCTGAAAATAAGTGGTAGGTCAATTCTAGAGCCCATTAAGAGATTTACATTATAAAACACAGTTGCATTCAGATAAAAACAAATATAACAATAATGTTGTTCAGCTTGCCTTTCAACTGGGGATTTGGTGTTAGCATCCACAAATGAGGGAAACCATTCGCTTTTTTTTTTTTCTGTGACTGTGTTACTTCACTTAGCATAATGGATTCCAGTTCCATTCATTTACTTGCAAAGTTAACTTTTCTGGGACTGTGTTACTTCACTTAGCATAATGGATTCCAGTTCCATCCATTTACCTCCAAAGTTCAGGATGTTATCTTTCTTTTTTTAATTTATTTTTTTTATGTGTATGAATGTACTGTCTGTGTGTAGGTTTGTGCACCTGTGTCATGCAGTGTCGCAGAGGTCAGAAGAAGGTTTTGGATTCCCCTGGAACTGGAGTTAAAGATAGTTCTTGGCCGCCATGTGGGTGCTGGGGATCGAATCCGGGTCCTCTGCAAGAGCAGTTGGCGCTCTTAACCATTAGGCCATCTCTCCAGCCCCAATGTCATCTGTCTTTACCACTGAATAGTGCTCCATTGTGTAGATATACCACATTTTTGTCATCCACTCATCTGTTGAGGGGAACTTGGGTTGGTTCCAGCTCTTTCCTATTGTGATGAGAGTGGCAATCAACATAGATGTGCATGCATCTTTGCAGTAGGATGAGTTTTGTGGGTATATACCCAGGATTGGTATGACTAGGTCAGGTGGTAGGCTCATTTTGAATCTTTTAAGGTTCTCCACATTGCTTTCCATAGTGGTTGTATGAGTTTACATTCCCACCAGCAGTGGATGAGTGTTCCCCTTTCCCCACAACCTGTCCGGCATTTGGTGTCTTTTGTTTTCTGGATCTTAGCCACTCCGATGAGAGTGAGATGCTATCAGAGAGTGTTTTAAATTTGCACTTCCTTAATTATTAATGATGTTGAACACTTTTTAAGATGTTTCTCAGCCATCTTTACTTCCTCACTGGTGAAGCCTCTGTTCAGCTCTTTACTCTACCTTTTTTTTCCCAATGTTTTATTGAAGCTCTGTGCATTTCATACAAAATTACATTACAAATCAAATCTAGACCCATGTCCCCATCCCTATCCCCCCACCTCACCAGAGCTCATGCATTCTGCCAAACATGTTTTTCTTTTTTTTTTCTTTCTTTCTTTCTTTCTTTATTTATTTATTTATTTTTTATTATATTTTACGGGATTCACAATATAAGAGCACAGTTGTTTTGAGATCACATTGACATTGCTCAGTTTGCCATACAAGTAGGTAATTGGTGCTAGCATCCATAGATGAGGGATATCATTTGTCATTTGTTTTTCTGGGACTGTATTATTTCACTCAGCATGATATCTTCTAGCTCCAGCCATTTGCCTGCAAAGCTCATGATGTCATCTTTCTTTTTTTTATTATTTGTTTATTTTTTTAAACTTTTTTAAAATTTATTTCTGTATGTGCATGAATGTACTGTCTGAATGCAGGTTTGTTCACCCGTGTCGTGCAATGCTGTGGAGGTCAGAAGAGGGTCTCAGATTCCCCTGGAGCTGGAGTTCTCCTGGAATTGGAGTTTCAGATGGCTCTGGGCCACCACGTGGGTGCTGGGGATCGAACCCGGGTCCTCTGCAAGAGTGGTCAGCGCTCTCAGCCGCCAGGCCATCACTCCAGCCCTATTTGTTTATTTTTAAGGGATTCTACAATATAATAACACAGTTGTTTTCAGATAACATTGATGTTACTCAGTTTGCCATACAATTAGGTAACTGGTGCATTTTGCAAGTATCTAAGTCCAAATTTTGAACAACCCAAGGTTCCCATAGTCCAGTTGGTGATGCATGTATGCACAGGCATGTTGATCAATTAGGAGTCCAGTCTATATTGCTGTAGTCTCATGATTCACCCCTATCTCTCCGCAGACCTTACATTCTACCATGACTCCTCTTCCGCAATTTGTTCCCTAGGCTTTGGGAAAGGGGCACAAATGGGTGAGAAGAAAACAGTCTACTTTCTTTGGAGTTGTCATTTTGGACTCTAGTCTGTTCAGGTTGCTTCCCTTCATGGGTTGACAGCTTATCCAGTAATACCTTTTTAGTCATACTAACAAAGCACAAGAAATTGGATGTACAGGCATTTAAGCAGTACTAATTATTATGGCAAGCTAAGCTGTGAGCATAGACACAGATGCTTGGATGGAATGCTAATCCACAAACTGGGGTTTCTATATAAAGGGTGACAAGTTCTTATTGTGGCTTATAACATCTCCTAACCACTAGAGGACATAATCTTGTGACACCCACTGTGAGTTATTCCTCCAAGGAGAGAGCTAATAGCCAATTAGATTTGGGATATATATAGACACTTGGCTGCCACTATTGCACAGTATCTACAGGCAGTTTAGGTGTAGCTGATACTGATGGAGGAGTCTTGCTTGTCTCAGGGAGACCAATATTTTGCTGTATTCCTTTAGTGGCCTTTGGTAATGCTCTCTGGCATTTCAGAGGCCAGTTGTATGTTAGCAAGTGACGTCTCATAACATTTTTTCATGCTCACACCAGGTCTTCGACAACAGGGACTTACTGCCTTTCTCCTTGCATATATTCCACTTATAGGCAAAAGGCCTTTATAATTTGAGGAGGGGGGTTTGAATCCCCTAGACAACATCTCCTAGGCAGAATAATTCGCTGCTGATATCAGAGCTTTCCTGTACTAATATATTTTGCTTAATTACACAGCTTATAAAGACTTTACTATTGAATATGGCTCTAGATAGAGAATTATCCTTTCACAGTTCCTATGCCTTTCTTTACCACTGCATAGAACTCCATTGTGTAGATGTACCACATTTTCTCTATCCACTCATCAGTTGAGGAGCACTTGGGTTGGTTCTAGGTCCTTGCTATTATGAAGAGAGCTGAAATAAACATGGCTGTGCATGTATCTCTGCAGTAATATGAGTCTTGTAAGTACATACCCAGGAGTGGTATGGCTGGGTCAGGTGGAAAGTTCATTCCAAGTCCTCCAAGGGTTTTCCACACTGTTTTCCATAGTGGCTGTATGAGTTTACATTCCTGCCAGCAGTGGATGAGTGTTCCTCTTTCCCCACAACCTCTCCAGCACTTGGTATCATTTGTTTTCTTGATCCATAAATCAAAAACATCTGTGCTCTTATATTGTGGATCCCTTAACAGGTTCTAGAACTAACTATAAAAATAAATGTATTTTTAAAGTTAGGAATTTTTGGTGTACTCCATCTTTTGAGTAGGTCATTTGTTTTCTTGCTTCTTTGTTTTTTGAGTAGTATATATTTTCTGGAAATTAATGCTCTGTCAGATGTATCACTGGTGAAGATTTCCTCCCACTCTGTGGGTTTTCTCTTCACTTCCTTGATTATTTCTTTTGCTGTACACAAGCTTTTGAGTTTGATGAGATCCCATTTGTCAACAGTTGACCTTATTTCCTACACAGCTGCTGTCTGATTTAGAAAGTCTTTTCCTATGCCTATGTCTTCTAGGTTGTTGCCAACTATGTCTTGTAGGTTGTTGCCAACTTTTTCTTCTATCACCTTCAGGATTTCATGTTTTACGTTGAGATGAGCAAAATACCAAGGCAGGTGGGCCTCACCTGGGGACAAACTGGTGTGTAGGCTGGGTGGGAATCTACATCCACCCAGGCCACACGCTGGGCTCACGCTGGTCTGTATGCAATAATGCTGGGCACTAGAACCCCACATTTATTATTCTATGGAATTCCTTATGCTTATACTTCCTGCATTATTTTCTTAATTTCATGAGGAAAGGGATCTATAGTAATTATTTTTCAAATTTCTGTGACAAAATAAGAAACATAAGGGAAGACAGGTTTATTTGGGCTCCGGTTTGAGGGTACATGGTTCATCATCACAGGAATCGTGTGGCAGAAGGCACTACCTTGGCAGCAGGAGTTCACAGCTCCCGTTTGCTCACATCTGTGCAGACCAGAAAGAAGAGAAAGGAAATGCTGGAATGTGACTGCTTTTCTGCATTTCTATCTCTCTTATTTTCATGGGATGGAAGAATTAATTTTGTTTTTTATTTCATTTGAATTTTTGTGATTCTCATACAATATAATTTGATGGTAGATTCCCTACACTATCTGTACCTTCCCTTATTGCCCTCCCTGCACAATTTAATGTACTCTATTATATATAGTAAGATAAACTATATTTATTATATATTACATAATTATATATACATTCTGTATATTATATATATATATAATATACATAAAATAAGGCCTACAAAGTCTAACTTGTGTCTCCAAATCTCCTTCAATGTGGCTCTACCCACTGGAGCCTGGTTCACCTTACCAAATGTCCCATGCTTGAAAGATCCTGTCTCTGGCCCTACAATCTTCCAGCAGCCATTGGCTGTGTATGTCTGAGCTTTCAAATAGTATCTTGCTACATTGTCCTGTCTAGCCTGGAACTCACTATATAAACCTGGCTTATCTTGAACACTGGCCAATTTTATTGTCTTTGTGTCCTATGTTCTGGGATTATGTGCGTGACACCATGTCTGGCTCCAACATTGCTCTTGTTACTCAGCATTATCAGTCTTAAATAGTTGCAACCTCTGTTATTCTATATGTCAGAAACTGATTGTCCATTAAAAACTACCAGCCACACTTTTTCCAATGGATCTCCCCAGGGTCGAACTGGGTCTCCAGACAAATGACTGAAGAGCCAGGTAGAACTATTTCTGTGAGCATTTAGAAATCAGATATGCTGGGCCTCAAAGAGACTAAAACATAGACAGGACTGTCACAAATGGCTCTTGCTGCAGCACCACAAACAAATTTTACAAAGTACAGAGAACTTCTCCAGAGTTAGTGCTATACAGTTCCAAGGTCCACTGACTATATCTTCTGCAGAGCACAGATTTCTGTGTTAGGGATGTGTGATGGCCTGAATGAGAGTGTCCCTCATAGGTTCCAAGTCTTTGGACATTTGTTCCCCAATTCCTTGTGGTGTTTGGAGCAATGTCCCAGAACCTTTTGGAGGTGTGGCCTTGCTGGAGGAAGGATGTCACTGTGGGCTGGTGTTAGAGTCCTTAAGCTTGGCTGGATTTCCAGTCGTACTCTCCTTCCTGTGCCTGATAGAAGATGGGGTGGCTCAGGTTTCTGTGCTAGCCACCTGCTGCCACCACACCTCCCCTGCCATTATAGATTCTCCCTCTGGAACCACAATCCAAGTATCTCTTCCTTCCACAACTGGCCTTGGCCATGGTGTTTTATCACAGCAACAGAAAAGTAACTAATACAGTATGCTTGCCCGGATGCTGCCTTCTTCCTCTATCTTGGCCCTCAGCAGTGTGGCCAAGTGATGGATTTGGGGGTACTCTCTCACATCTGCTCTACTGTTCATGGACTCTAGGGTTCTCTGGCCTTCTGGCTGTCCATTTTAAATATGCACATTCTTTCATAGTCATTCTCCCTTGAAAACAGTTTTTTCCTTACTTGCTTTGATTCTGCCTGTCTCAGGCAGCAGTGGATGCACACTGGGTGATTCTAATCTGCTGTCTTGCATCACTCACTTCTGTGTTGTTCTGGAATCACTGGTTCCATTCCAAAGGAACTCATAGAACTCTTTACAATCTCCATTATTTACTATGTTTTAAACAGTGATCCCCATTTTTATTCAGCACACCCTCATGGAGCTCTTATTTTACTCCATCAAATAATTATCATCTATTTGGGATTCATTTCTGGCTTCTGTGAAATGAAGGATTTGGTTAAATCCTGACTTCTTTCAGTGGGTTCAAAGAAGTTATTCATATATAATATTGGGATCTACAGATAGGAAGAGCATGGGCCAATCAGAAACCCTCACAACAAAAGCTCCTCTGATTTGTTTACTTTTAGAGTGGACTTTGTCACTGAAATTTCTTTGAATAATTTGACTGTTTATAATGTGCCTTAATGAAGTTTACCTTCCAGATGCTGAGAAACCTTCCTATTTCTCCCCTTTCATAGGAAAAAGAGAAACATAATGGTACTGAAGTCACTCCCTAACTGTAAATTAGAGCCAAATATAATAGTAAAGTCTTTATAAGCTGTGAAATTAAGCAAAATATATTAATACAGGAGAGGTCTGATATCAGCAATGGATTATTCTGCCAAGGAGATGTTAGCTGGGGGATCCAAGCCCCCAAAATTATAAAGGCCTTTTTTCCTATAAAAAGGGATATCTGCAAGGAGAAAGGTGGTAAGTCCCTGTTGTTGAAGACCTGGTGTAAGCATGAAAAAATGTTTTGAGACATCACTTGCTGATGTGCAGTTGGCCTCTCAAATGCCAGAGAGTGTTACCAAAGGCCACTAATGCAGTAAAGTAAAATATTGGTCTCTTTGAGTCAAGCAAGTCTCCTCTGTCAGTATCAGCTACACCTCAACTGCCTGGAGATATTGTGCAACAGTGGCAGCCATGTGTCTATATATATCCCAAATCTAATTGGCTATTAGCTCTCTCCTTGGAGGAATAATTCATGGCTGATGCCACAAGCTTATATCCTCTAGTGGTTAGGAGATGATATAATCCACAGTAAGAACTTGTCACCCTTTACAGAGAAACCAGAGTTTGTGTATTAGCATACCATCCAAACATCTGTGTCTGTGCTCACAGCTTAGCTTGCCATAATATTGATTAAATGCCTGTACATCTAATTGCTTGTGCTTTGTTAGTAGGATTAAAAAGTTACCCTGGATAAGCTGTCAATCCATGAAGGAGAACAACCTGAACAGAATAGAGTCCAAAATGACATCTCCAGAGAAAACAGACTGCTTTGCTTCTCACCCACTTGTGCCCCTTTTCCAAAGCCTAGGGAACAACTTGCAGAAAAGGAGGCATGGTAGAATGTAAGGGCTACAGAGAGATTGGGGTGAATGGTGAGACTACGGCAATATACACTGGACTCTTATTTGGTCAACATGCTTGTGCATACAAGCTTCTCCAATTGGACTACGGGAACCTTGGGTTGTTCAAAATATGAACATTGATACTTGCTAATTGGTTTTACATGAATGTTACTTACATTCATTGCTCATGCCTGACAATCAGCTTACTTCATGGTTGGGATTTTTGGATATTAATTGGCCTTAGTGTGAAAATAAAGTTTCAGGTCTGACCTGTCCCCTACTGCCTAGCACTCAAAACAGGCTTGAGCAGCTGGCTGTTTAAAACTCAGGTTCCTTTGAGTTGTTAGCTTCAGCTATGGGCTCCCCTGCCTCTCAGAAAAATTAAAAAAATAAAATTAAAAGGGTGAGATGTGGGAAAACTTAGAGTGGGTTGGATTCTAAGCCAATGGCACCTCCCTGGCCACACCCATGGGGTGGGCTCTAGGCCAGTGGTACCTCCCTGGCCACACCCATGGGGTGTGGTGTAGTGACGAATTGAGTCATAATGGATATTTAGGCAGACATGTTGGAATAAAATCTCTCTCTGCGTTCGAACCTCAACCTGCCTACACGTGGTATGCTTTCCTGTGCGGGCTTTCCACATGGGTAGTCCTAGGATTAAGTGGGCCCTGCCACAAATCCTGGCAGCGACCCCACAGTTTCTTTCCACTCACACTTACTTCTCATGTATTAGAGAAAGGTTCAGGTAGCTGTTTTGCCCTTGCAAGGCCAGTTTGATGATAACAAGGCAATGGTGGATTCTATCCAGGTCCTTGCAGAATTGACTCCAGGTCTCCCTTTTCTCTTTGGCTTCCTTCCACCACTGTGTCAGTCCCACACATTCATGTTGACCCCTCCCCAGATTTTCTGCAGTAGGTTCTGCCAGGAGGATTTCTGTGAACCATACAGTTACCAAAAGACAGCTTGACTGCTCTTCACAGCAGGGAAACCCTCCAAATCACTAGGATAGTCTAAGAAATTCTTGAAAAAATATAGGTTATTGCTATTGTTCTTGGTTGCCTTCCAGAACTCTATGGTAAGACTCTAATGCTGGAGACCCCACATACTTTGGACACAGGACTTGAAGGAATTGAGCTGGAACTAACCTGGAAGCCTCTTCCCTAAGAACCAGGTATCATACCACTGGAGGTTATTATGCAAGCTGCCAATTGTTAGAAAAGCATCAATAATCACACCCAAATGTAAAGCACATGAACGTCAACAATGACTGGCCAGCCTAAAATCCCTCAAGCTGCAATAGTGGGACTTTCATCTTGAGGGTAACCAACAACTGTCTAATTGGACTTTTGTCCCACTCAATAGGAGGGAATTCATGCCTGGTACTATAAACCTAGCAAATAGGATTCCCTTCCCCAATAGATACACCTAAACTGCAACCCCTATACTTAATTCTCAGGGAACATCTCAGAAGGTTGAAAGATTATATGAGCCAGAAGATTAGGACACCTGCTGCCAGATAGTGACTTCCAGACAAGACAGGGAAGTGGCACCCATGAAATCTCAACAGTATGGTTGCCTGAACAAGACTGCATAATGAGAAAGCCAGCTGGCTTCCACTGTGGATGGGGGAAATTTCACAAGGTCACATGACTAGAGGAAGAGCTATACAGTATATGAAATAGAGTTACAAAAGTCAGTAGTTTATGACTCACTGAGAAAACAACCACATTCAGAGCTTCATTAAAAAAATAAAACATTAAGGACGAGGCATGGTGACTGCCTTCAACCTAGCACTGAGGAGTCAGAGGTAGGAGGATCCCTGAGAGATGCAGGCTAACCTGGGATGACATACATAGCAAGGTATGGGTCAGATGGGGCTACACAGGGGGAGCCTGTCCTAAAAATCCAAAAGAACTTTAACAACAACAACAACAACAAAACCACCTAGTCATGGCAATAAAATTATTCTACAGTAATAACTATAAAACACTGAAGAAAAAAATAGAAGAAAATTCTAGAAAAAGTAAAGATTGCTCATGTTCATGGATAAACAAAATTAGTAATTTTATATGGCATATTATTAAAAACAATCTAAAGGTTTGATGAAACCCCCATTAAAATACTGATGACATTTTTCACAGATTTTTTTTAATTCCTACAATTTGTATTTAAAGTACAAAAGACTGTTAACCAGGAAAAAATCTGATCAAAATGAACATGGTGGAATACCTTACAATATCTAACTGTAAACCATAAGAATGAAAACACTATAGTTTGATGTACAAACAGATGTATAGCAATGGAACAGATTGGAGAATCAATGAGCAAACTCAATTTTTGCAGCCATCTGA
The DNA here is from genome assembly GCA_009823505.1 of Rhizomys pruinosus. Taxonomy (NCBI): domain Eukaryota; kingdom Metazoa; phylum Chordata; class Mammalia; order Rodentia; family Spalacidae; genus Rhizomys; species Rhizomys pruinosus. Next base: position 3,189,251 of record VZQC01014507.1, read on the forward strand.
TTCATAACATATGTTGTTACCAGAAAGGTGCTGGGTAAACTGGATAACCACATGTAGAATTTTAAAACCACCCATATATCTCACCTTGTACTACATGCAATGAAATTAATAAGAAAGACACAGAAAGACAAATATTGAATGCTTTTCCTCATATATGGAAAATTAAAAAATGACTTCAAAGCAGAACAGGGCTGGGAAGGAGATTAGGGAGGACAGGGGGAGAGAAAGGGAGAGCCAGAGAGGCCAGAAAATGAACTGGAGGCACAGCAAGGCTCAATAAATGGGCGCATCAAAATATTAAAGTAGAATCTATTAGTTCATACAATTGGGGTGTGTTAACAATAATCTCTAAAAGACCTGATGAGTTATCTATTTAAGAGTTAGATAAAGCCACTGAGAGCATGTGAAGGTTGAAAAGAAATTGGTGGGGGCAGAGGAGGTGGCTCAATATATCAAGTGCTTACTGCAAAAGCATGAGAGCCTATGTTCAGATACCCGGAACCCATGTAAAAGACAGGTATGTACACCTGTCTGCCTGTAACCTGGTGTTAGGCCAGGACAAGAGGATCACTAGGGCTTACTGGTCAACCAGCCTAGACAAAATGGTGAGTTCTAGGTTCAATGGGAGAGCCTGTCTCAAAAAAGAACAGAGTTATGGAGAAAGTCAAAGTCAATGTCTAGTCTCAAACCTACACACAGATGAGTTCATTGGCATACACATGTATACATGCATGCATTCACCACACACATACAGAGAGAAGAAGACACAGAGAAAGAGACATACACAAAAGAGAGGCACATGCATGAGATACACACTAAAAAAGAAAAGAAGCAAGCAAGCAAGATAGTTTAACTTAAACCCTGAGAAGGATTTCCAACAGAAAACAATTTCACTTTGGAACTGTGAAGTTTGTATTCTAGAACTTGCTTAATGTAGCAAAACGGTTTATCCATCCAGAAAAGTAAAAAATACAGCTTGGAAGCCACAACGACAGCCATTAGTCTCCCCATCCATGGCATCATCAAACATCATCTCAAGGTCTTTAGACACTAAATAACCAGGGCACTTTTCCCCCATGGACATCATTTTTACGGAACTATAATTTAGGCAGACAATAAGATAATACTCTACTGACTCATGAGAGGAGCACTGCCCATTCCAGCCTTGCTCAGTTTACCTTCTGGTCCTAGTCCAAGAAATATACATTCATTAAAGCATCTTCTCTTAATTTATCTCACTGAGACTCTCTGTTCTTTGGCTATAAAGTAGAGGCATGAATTTTTCTCAGAATTTTTATAGTAAGTAAAAAGATATAAGATCTGATAGGGTCTTATATCTTTTTGCACAGGGTCTAGAAAAACAATTATTTTAATATTGTAGTTTCTTCTCTGGCTTGGATCTCTGATCAACAAAGATCCAATTAATACAAATTTAAGAAAGATCTATTTTTTCTGCTAGCATCATCTCATCCCCTTTCATACCTAGAACATTATTTTCATTTCTTCTGTTCCCCTTTCTTTTTACTCTGGAACAACTATGGTCAACTTTCAATTCCAGTGGAAGTTAACTGGAAACACTAAGGATCAAAATTGAGAATAAAGCTGATATATTCAACACAGTAGTTTATCTTGAGTCCAAAGATTTGGAATTGCTTTTGCTAAAGGATTCACTTGCTAAAGTGTTCACTTCTTGTGCTTTTTTCATCTTTTGGATGGTTGGAGAACACATTCATCTTTACCAAATAACTTCTATAGCATTGTCACTACCAGTGTGAGATGCAACTCAGCCTTCTAGGCTGTGCAGCATGTGCGTAGTTTTCCTCTGAGACCTATACACATGCACAACCAGAATCTTGTTGTTGTTGTTGTTGTTTCTTTTTTATTTTTTTAATTGAATTTTTGCAATTTTCATAAATATAATTTGATAGTATTTGGACCCCTTCCCCTATGGTCATCTCAACTTATTGCCCCTGTCCAATTTAATGTATACTTGTTCTTGATATATAGTCTAAGTTGTATCCTGAAAGTTCCTTCAGTGTTGTTCCATAAACTACAGCCAGGTTCTTGATGTCCACTGCTGCCAAAAAGAATTTCAGGATTATTAATATGACAAAACAGTTGAAGTTTAGTAAGCAAAGGATAGTACATAGAGATCATCAAATATGGACATCAAAAAAGGTAGATATTGAAATGTCAATAATAACTATATCAATGATTTTATGGCTTTTAAAGTTATTGTCCAAAAGACATAGTTTATGAATCTGTAAGCTTAAATAAAAAGGGTTTTTTTGAGACAGAATATCCCTTTAGTGCCAGCTCATCTGGAACTCACTCTGTAGACCAGGCTGGCCTTGACCTCACAGAGATCCCCCTGCATCTATCTGCCGAGTGCTGGGATTAAAGGTTTAAAGGTGTGCACCACCATGCCTGGCCTAAGACAGTTCTTAGCTGCCATGTGGGTACTGGGAATTGAACGTGGGTCCTCTGCAAGAGCATTTGGTGCTCTTAACTGCTGAGCCATCTCTCCAGCCCCAAAAGTAAAGTTTTAAAGTTATGTAAAACCTGAACTGGTTTACTTATTTACTTATTCATCTTTCCTAAAGGATTTCCTTTTGTAGGCAAATCCAATCTGAGCTAGCATCCTGCCAGTGTCTCCAAGAGGCACAAGTGAGAGTCATGGGACCTCTATGGCTACACCCACGAATTGGGATGTGATGATGCAAAAGTCTGAGATTGGATCCTGGGAGGTGAGGTCACACTGCTTCTATAATGATCCATACATTTGAATAAGGCGTCATTCTCTGTTTGGATTCCTACTGCCATGTGCCCATGTGGTGTGCTTCTCATGCACAGCATGCTTCCTGAGTGGCCTGGCCCACTGTGGAAATAAATGGGCTGAACCACTCCCTTTGTGAGTTTGTAAAGTGGTACCCTTATACAGGTCTACAGATGAGAAAGCAGTACTTATAAGACTAAAAGTCAAGTGTCATAGGGTTTAAGATGCATATTTTGATCTCAAGCAGGCTTTATTAGCTAGATGTCTTTATACTTGTCCTAGTTACTATCTATTGCTATGCTAAAAACACTGACCATGACCAACTTGGTGAGGAAAGGGTTTATCTTATTTTATATCTCCTAGGTCACAGTTCATCACTGAAGGAAGTGAGGGCTTGAACCTATAGGCAGGACCTAAAGCACAGAACATGGAAAAATGTTGCTTACTGACTTGCTCCTCTGACCTATACTCAGCCTGCTTTCACAGGACTGCCTGTCCTGGGATGACAGCACCCACAATGGGCTGGGTCTTTCCCACATTTCTCAGCAATCAAGACAGTGTTCCACAGACATGGCTACAGGCCAATCCACTGAAGGGAATCTTCAGTTGCAGTTTCCTCTGTCCAGGTATATCAAGTTGACAACTGAGGTCATACAGCACAATACCATGATAGGAGCTATTTCTGAGAAAATGTAGTTCTTTTATAGATGGTCTTGCCATGCTTTGCTAATTGCATCAAAATTCTTGACTGTTGGCCAGAAAGATGCATAAAAAAGACCAAGGGAGACTCAGGCAGGTACTTTTTGGGGTGGACTGTCTCAGGGGCAGCTGGAATAGGGTCTCGACTCTGAGCCCTCTTGCAGGGGGTCTCCATCTTGGCAGGACCATGCTTTGCCTTTGCAGAATGACCAGAGGGTTGCATTTGGGTTTGTTCTGGTCCCTTGGCAGCTTTGTGTGGGCCGGCTCCTGAGGCGCAGGCAGGAGGCCAGAAGTCACTCAGGCAGGTACTTTTTGGAGTGGACTGTCTCAGGGACGGCTGGAAGAGGGTCTTGACTCTGAGCCCTCTTGCCGGGGGGGGGGGGTCCCAGTCTTGGTGCGACAACACTACGCTTTGCAGAGTGACCAGAGGGTCATGTTTGGGTTTGTTCTGGTCCCTCAGCAGCTTTGTGTGGGCCATCTCCTGAAGCAGAAGCAGGAGGCCAGAAGTCACTCAGGCAGGTACTGGGCTAGGTCAGGCATACCCCCCTCCACCATTGGTGAGAATACAAGTGGACTTTCTTTTGGAGAACCTTCAGAACAGGAACAGAAGAGTGACTTAGGCTTCCAATATCCAACATATAAACAAAATTGAAAGCCTTAAACCTAGACAAGTCAATACTCCATAAACAAGGAGGAGGAAAGGGAAAAAAAAAAGCATCAGAAGGAGGCAAGCAAAACCATCCGCTAACATAGTGAAAAGACATTTGTGATTTGAATCACAAAAGGGAAACCCACATGCCAGGGACACAATGAAGGGACAACATGGGAAAGGCACAGGATAATCCTGCACCAGGCTCTACCAAACCTGTAGGAGATAGCTACAATGGGATCCCCTTGGAGGTGACCCAAGGAACAGATCGTAGAGGAATAATTGCAGACCTATGCAGAGAACTTAAAGAAAATAAAGAATTCAAAGAACTAAAGAGAGAGAATGAAAAACTCAAAAAGGACCTAGAGGGATACAATGACAAACATCGGAAAGATCTAAAGGAACAGATTGACAAACTCCAGAAACAACTAGAGGGAGAAAAAAACAAACTCTGAAAGGAAGTAGAAACACTGAAAAACGAAGCTGACCAACGAAATAAGGAGCACCAAGAAGAGATTGAGCTCAAAAAGGAAATGGAAATACTAAAAAAAACACAGGATGAAATGAAAAAGGAATTAGAATACTCATTCAATCAAGAACAAAGGAAAAGAAAAAGCATCAGAAGTAGAATGGAGGAAGCAGAACAAAGAATATCAGATCTACAAGATAACAGAGCAATTAAAAAGCTCAAATAAAAGATTATGAAAAATTTAAAAACACACAAAAGTGGAACAACCAGGAAATATGGGACACTATGAAAAGATCAAATCTCCGCATCTTAGGAATAGAGGAAGGAGAAGAATCTCAAGAGAATAATATTGATCAGATCTTCAACAGAATAATAGATGAAAATTTTCCCAAACTAAAAATAGACAAACCCATACAAATACAAGAAGCACATAGAACTCCAAATAGATGAGATCAGAAAAGAAACTCCCCACGCCATATCATAGTTAAATGCTAGACACCCAAAACAAAGACAAAATACTGAAGGCTACAAAAGAAAAACAAGTCACAAAGGGAAACCCATCAGAATTACAACTGACTTCTCGGCACAAACCATGAAAGCAAGAAGATCACGGAGCAAAGCATTCCCAGTGTTAAAGGACTATGAATGCCAACCAAGAATACTTTACCCAGCAAAAAAGGCGATTACAGTGGAAGGAGAGAGAAAAATCTTCCATGACATAAACAAGATGATGGAATACATGTCTGGAAAACCAACTCTTCATAAAATACTTGAAGCAATTCAAA
>VZQC01014507.1:3201856-3242623 GCA_009823505.1 Rhizomys pruinosus
AAAAAAACTGAGAGAAAGATGCAGGACAGTTATGGCAGAATGCATGATCTGGGATGGGGTGGGGTGGGGTGGGGGGAAGGGAAAGGGAAATATGCCTGAACTGAATTGGAAAATGATGTATGAAATACACAAAGCATCAATAAAACAAATAAAGATCTATGGGAGTGAAGAGCTCTTTTCCCCTTCCATGTCTCCTTAATTTTCTCTATGTTTCTATCCACACAAGCTGAAATGAGCCCATGCCATTTGAGTGGCAATCCTAAAAAGATACCTGAATATTTTTTTTTCCTTTTTTCCTTTATTATTTTTATTTTGTGTGTATGAATGCATTGCCTGCAAGTGTGAAAGTGCATCTGTGTTGTGCAGTACCAACAGAGTCTGAAGAATGCATTTGATTCCCTTTGGCCTGGAGTTACAGAAGGTTGTTAGCTTCCATGTAGTGCTGTGAATCAAACCTGTGTCCTCTGCAGGAGCAGCCAGTGCTCTTAATTGCTGACCTATCTCTCCAGTCCCCAGAAATAATTTTTAAAAAACTGAATGGGTGAGCCTAAAAGTAGATTGAAGATTACAGGAGAGGTTTTTGTTTTAAAATACAGAGACCAATCAAGAGGAATTTTCCATCTTGAATAATAGAGAAGAAAAATATTTAAATAAGAATGAGCATATACTAAATGATCTGTAGGACAAATAAGATATATGTAACCTTGCTGTCAACAGAAAAATGTGAAAGGAAATGGGACAAAATGACTTAAAAACAATGGCCCAAGTTTCTCAAATGTGGTGGAAATCACCAGTCTACACATAAAAGAAGGGAAGCAAGCATCATTAGGATAAAGACAAAGAGAGACATACGAGAGACTTACAGTGGCACTTTTCTTTAATTTTTTATTGAGCACATTTCATACAACATTTCTTAATCAAATTTAGACTTATTCCCCCATCCATGCCCACCACTCATGTCCCCCCTCCCCCTGTCAGAGCTCATGGATTCTGTCATACACAAGTCTTGTCTTGCATCTTTTTCTCAGTCTTTTTTTTTTTTAATTAATTTTTATTGATGCTTTGTGCATTTAATACATTTTTTCCAATTCAGTTCAGGCTTATTTCCCTTTCCCTCCCCCCCACCCCCACCCCATCCCAGATCATGCATTCTGCCATAACTGTCCTGCATCTTTCTCTCAGTTTTTTTTTTCATTTTTAGCTATAAGTAATAATCCATGAGTACAAGCATCCTTCATGCAAAACCTATCTGCAAGCTGTTGTGCCCAAACACCTACAGCCCCACCATCCAGTGGGGGGTGACAGGTTGTTTGTTCAATCAAGTTGATCAAATGAGTGTCCAGACTACATTGCTGTAGTTTCACCATTCTCTTTTTCTTTTTAATGTGGGCACATAGGGCTATAAATTTCTCTGTTAGGACTGACTTTAATGTATCCCACAGGTTTTGCTGTGTTATTTATCTTTTTTGCTTAGTTCCAGGAATGCTTTTATTTCATTTTTTATTTCTTCTCTGAACCACTCATTATTCAGGATTGTGTTGTTTAGTCTCCATGTGTTCTTATAGTTAGTAGGGTTTATCCTGGTGTTAATATTGAGCTTTATTGCATTGTGGTCTGATAGAATGCATGGAATAATATCAATCCTTTTGTATTGACCGTTATTTTGTGTCCCAGAATGTGGTCGATTTTGGAGAATGTTCAGTGGGGCGCTGAGTAGAAAGTATATTCTCTGGTTTTGGGGTGGAATATTCTGTAGATATCTGTGAGGTCCTTTTGCTGTATTGTATTGATCAGTTCTGATATCTCTCTGTTTATTTTTTTGTCCAGTTGACCTATCCAAGGTACTCAGTGGGGAATTGAAGTCCATCACTATTAGCATGCTGTGATTAATCTGATTCTTGAGGTGCTGAAGGATTGTGTTTATAAAGTTTGGTGTACCAGAGTTTATTGCATAAACATTTAAGATTGTAAATCTTCCTGGTTAATTGTTCCATTGATTTGTCTTTTCTGATTAATTTTACTCTGAGGTCTATTTTGTCTGCTATTAGAATAGCCACTCCTGCTTGCTTTTTGGTACCATTTGCTTGGAATATTTTTTCCATTCTTTCACTCTAAAGTGGTGTCTGTTCTTGAGGGTGAGATGGGTTTCTTTTAGGCAGCATATAGATGGATTCTGTTTCCTAATCCATTCTCCCAGTCTATGTCTTTTGATNACCAAGTGCTGGAGAGGTTGTGGGGAAAGGGGAACACTCATCCATTGCTGGTGGGAATGTAAACTTGTACAGCCACTATGGAAAGCAGTGTGGAGAACCCTTAGAAGACTCAAAATGAGCCTTCCATTTGACCCAGTCATACCACTCCTGGGTATATACCCACAAGACACAACTTACTGCAAAGATACATGCACAGCTATGTTTATTGCAGCTCTGTTCACAATAGCAAAAAGCTGGAACCAGCCCAGGTGCCCTTCAACTGACGAGTGGATAGAGAAAATGTGGTACATGTATACAATGGAATACTATGCAGCAGTAAAGAGGGACAACATCATGAAATTTGCAGGTAAATGGATGGAGCTGGAAGACATTATGTTAAGTGAAGTAACACAGTCCCAGAAAAACAAACGACAAATGGTGTCCCTCATATGTGGATGCTAGTACCAACAACCCAGATATAAATATTTCTCATGGAGAGGGAGGCATAGTAAAAGAACAACAGAAAGACTGCACCAGAAAATGGACTGAAATGGTGAATTGGAAAGGGGGGATGGGTGGGAGAGGGACACGGGTGTATATTCGATTAAGGCATATTTAATTGACGTGAGCTCAGCAAGTACCCAGTTTCGCCTAGACACTGTCTACAGGACACATGGTGTTTTAGGACTTTCTCAGTCTTTTATAACCTTTTCGGTGCACAGGTTTACTGTTTTGGTCAGTTCTTTGAATAGGTTTCTCTCTCTCCTTTTTTTTTGCTCCCATTTGATTTTATATTATTCCAGAATATGCATACATATACTCCACACATAAATCAAAATTATAAAACCTGAAAATAAACTATAGGTTAATTCCAAATCACATTTAGAGAATCACATTTTAACAGTAAAGTTGCATGCAGCTAAAAAGAACTTTACATTCTCTCTTTTATTCTAGAATATGAATATTAGTATTCCTATACAATAGAGCACACCATAGGATTACATAAAGATAAATTATGAATGGTTGTAGCATGTATCAGTAAAAAGAGAAAATATTATTTTACAAAATATTTTAACTCTTAAATACAATCTTTCTTTCTTTCTTTCTTTCTTTTTTTTTTTGGTCTTTTCGAGACAGGGTCTCCCTGTAGGTCCAGCTGTCCTGGAACTCACTCTGTAAACCAGGCTGGCCTTGAACTCACAAAGATCTGCCTGCCTCTGCCTCTCAAGTGCTAGGATTAAAGGTGTGTGCCCATCACGCCCAGCCAATCTTTTTTTCTTACCAAAAGACGTCATGTTTTCCCCAAGGAAGTGCTTGAAGGTTCCTCCTTGGCAAACCCAAACAACTGTCAATCATGCCCCTGTGCTCCACACTGGGGTCACTCCCCGACCATGGTCAGCCAAATGAGGTCCAGCAAGTGTGTGTCCTGTCTTGATCTTCCTGCACTGGCCTCCGTGACACAGCCTGGATAATCCAACAATAGCAGTCTACACTCTGAAGAGGCTAAAATCCCAGCAGCCACTCAGTCCACAAGCTGTGGACATCTCAGTAGTCCCCATCTGGCATTGAAGGTTTGAAGGATTCTCAAGTTTTATATCTGAAATACAATTTCTCAGACCATATTGATTATTTATTTCTGGTTATACTTTCCTTTTGGAGGCTTAAGGTCACAGTCAGCCCAGATTAACCAAGGTTTCTGTTTTCTCAAGGTCAGTTGAGGATCTGGTCCTCAAGGGTCACTTGGTTGTTGTTGTTGTTTTTTTTTTTTTTTTTTCAGAGTAATAGCCCCTGGCTCCTTTTGGTTTTTCAATCACCAGTTCCATCCACTCAAGGACAGAGTTAGGTCTTGCTAGAGCAGGCTTCTCTATTTGAGGCATGAGCTTTCCTCTTTATAGGGTGTACACTAGCTGGAGTCCCATCAGTGGATCTCCAAGACCTCCCCACACAGGGAAGACTGGTGACTCAAATTTGCAGGACATTTCAGAAGATTCCCCCATGCATATTCCCATGAGACTTAGGTGACCTCTGAGGGCAAGGAACAAAGTTATTCCTTAGTCCCTTGGCTAAATTGGTATGGACATTAAGTATGGTCATTAAGCACCCAGAAAGGCTAAGTTACACCAGCCTGATACATCACACCTATGCTAAAATTGTATCTTCTGGAAAACAAACTGTTATTTCCATATCATATTTCTTGATTCACCTTTTTCCATTTTAACTTCATGTTACACTGTAATATGTATACATGTCCACCATCATATACCAAAAATCCATAGTCTGGAAATAAGTGGATGGTTAATTCTAGGACCTGTCTAGGGATTTGTATTAGTCACTTTTCTGTTGCTGTGATAAAACACCATGACCAAAGGAACTTATAAAAGGAAGAGTTTATTTGAGTTTCCGATCGACGGTTCCAGGGAATTAGAGTCAATTGTGGCGGGAGGCATGGTGGCTGGAGCTGGAGCAGCATGCCAAGGGTCATCTTGCAATGAGCACAGGAAGCAGAGAAAGCGACTGGAGACCACAAGGCTTATTAAACTCACTAAGCCTGCCTGCCCCCAGTGACATACTTCCTCTAGCATGGCCACACCTTCTAAGACCTCCAAGAACAGTGCCACCAACTGGAGACAAATGTCTGAATACTTAAAGCCAATGGGGGACACTCATTCAAACCACCACAGGATTCATAATATAAGAGCATGATTGTGTTCAGATCGTGAGGAATATAGCATTAATATTGCTCAATTTGCCTTAGAACTTGGTGCTACCATCCACAGATGAAGGATACCATTTGTCTTTTGTTTTTCTGGGACTGTGTTACTTCACTTAACATAATATCTTCTAGTTCCATCTATTTACCTGCAAATATCATGATATCATACTCCATTGTGTAGATGTACCACATTTTCTCTATCCACTCGTCGGTTGAGGGATACTTGGGTTTGTTCCAGCTCTTTCTATTATGAAGATAGCTGCTATAAAAATGGCTGTACATGTATCTTTGTGGTTAGGATGCGTCTTGTGGATATATACCCAGAAGTGGTATGCCTGGGTCAGGTGGTAGTCTTTTAAGGTTCTCCACACTGCCTTCCATAATGGTTGTAACGAGTTTGCATTCCCAACAGTGGATGAGTGTTCCCCTTTCACCACAACCTCTCCAGCATGTGGTATCATTTGTTTTCCTGATCCTAGCCAGCCTTATAGGAGTGAGATGATATCTTAAAGTGTTTTTTATCTGAATTTCCTTAATTATTAGCAATGTTGAATACTTTTTAAGATGTTTCTCAGCCATCTCAATTCCCTCACTTGTGAAGTCTCTGTTCAGCTCTTTACTCCATCTTTTGAGTGAGGCATTTTTTTTTTCTTACTTATTTGTTTTTTGAGTAGTTTATATATTCTGGAAGTTGGTGCTCTGTCAGATGTATCAGTAGTGAAGGTTTCCTCCCACTCTGTGGGTTTTCTCTTCACTTCCCTGATTATTTCTTTTGCTGTACAGAAGCTTTTGAGTTTTATAAGGTCCCACTTATCAATTGTCGACCTTGTTTCCTGTGCAGCTGATGTCTGATTTAGAAAGTCTTTTCCTGCCAGGTGTGGTGGTGCACACCTTTAATCCTAGCACTCTCAGGAGGCAGAGGCAGAGGCAGAGGCAGGCAGATCTTTGTGAGTTCAAGGCTAGCCTGGTCTACAGAGTGAGTTCCAGGAGAGCTCGGGCTACTACAGGGACACCCTGTCCTGAAAAGACCGAAAAAAAAATCTTTTCCTATGCCTATGTCTTGTACTCTTGTAGGTTCCTGCCAACTTTTTCTTCTATTACCTTTGGAGTTTTGGGTTTTACGTTGAGGTCTTTGATCCATTTGAAGTTTGTTTTTGTACAGGGTGAGAGGTAGGGGTTTAATTTTACTCTTCTACAAGTGGTGATCCAGGTTTGCCAATACCATTTGTTGAAGATGCTGTCTTTTCTCCATTGAGTCTTTTTGGCCCCCTTGTCAAATATGAGGCGGCTGAAATTGTATGTGCTCAAGTCTGGATCTTCAGTTTTATTCCATTGGTATATGGGTCTGTTTTTGTGCCAGTACCAAGCTGTTTTTGTGACTATAGCCCTGTAGTATAGTTTAAAGTCTGGTATAGAGATCCCCCCATATTGCTCTTTTCACTCAGGGTTGCTTTTGGCTATTTGGGGTCTTTTGTTTGTCCATATGAATTTAAGGATTTTTTTTTCCAAGCATGCAAAGAAAGTCTTGGGATTGTATTAAATCTGTATATTAATTTGGGTAGAATGGACATTTTTACTATATTAATTTTTCCAATCCATGAGCATGGGAGGTCTTTCCATCTTCTGATGTCATTTTCAATCTCCTTCTTCAGGGGTTTATAATTTTTGTTGTAGAGATCTTTGGTGTCTTTGGTTAGGTTTGTTTGTAGGTATTTTATTGTTTTTGAAGATACTGTATTGGGAAGGTCTTTTTTTATTCCTACTTTAGTTGCTTGTTGTTGGTGTAAAGAAATGCTACTGATTTTTCTAGGCTAATTTTGTATCCTGACACATTACTGAAACCCCTAGTCATTTCTAGGAGATTTCTGGTTGAGTTTTTAGCATCCCTTAGATAAACTATCATATCATTTGCAAGGAGGGATAGTTTGACTTCCTCTTTTCCAATTAGTACTCCTTTAATTTCCTTTTCTTGCCTTATTGCCCTAGCAAGTGTTTCAAGCACTATATTAAAGAGGAGTATTATCAGGGGGCAGCCTTGCTGAGTTCCTACCTTTAAGGTGAATCCTTCTAACTTTTCTCCATTTACGATGATGTTGGCTGTGGGTTTCCTGTATATGGCTTTGATTATGTTGAGGAATGGTCCTTCCAATCCAATTCCCTCTAGGACTTTAAGCATGAAGGAGTGTTGGATTTTTTCAAAGGCCTTCTCTGCATTAATTGAGATGATTGTGTGATTTTTGTCTTTCAGTCCATTTATGTGTTTTACGATATTAATTGATTTACATATGCTGAACCATCCCTGCATTTCTGTTATGAATCCAACTTGATTATGATGGATGATCTTTTTAATGTGGGTCTGTATGCAATTTGCAAGTATTTTGTTGAGACTTTTTGCATCTATGTTCATTAATGAGAAGGGTCTATAGCTTTATTTTTTGCTTGTATCTTTGCCTGGTTTTGGTATGAGAGTGATGATAGCTTCATAGAAGGAGTTTGAGAGAATTCCCTCTGTATCCTTCTGAACAGTTTGAGTAGCAGTGGTTGTAGGACCTCTTTAAGTGTTTTATAGAATTCTGCCATGAAACCATCTGGACCTGGGCTTCTTTTGTTGTTGTTGTTGGGAGGTTTTTAATTACATCTACAATTTCCTGAAATATTATGGGCTTATTTAAGCCATCAATCTCTTCTTGGTTTAGCTTTGGTGATTCCCAGGATTTCAAATTTTCATCCATTTTGCTTAGGTTTTCAAATTCAGTAGAATATAGGTTTTCGAAGTATTCCCATATGATTTCCTGGATCTTTTCTTTGTCTGTTGAGATGTTTCCCTTTTCATCACTAATTCTATTGATTTAGAGTTGCTCTTTCTTTCTTTTGGTTAACTGGGCTAGAGGTCTATCTATCTTGTTTATTCTCTCAAAGAACCAACTTTTGGATTCATTGATTTTTTTTTTTTTTTGGTATTGTTTTCTTTGTTTCTATTTCACTGATTTCTGCTCTGATTTTTGTCATTTATTCTTTTCTGTTGCATTTCGGGTTCATTTGTTGTTGTCTTTCCAGGGATTTTAGCTGCAGAGTTAACTCATTTATTTGTGCCCTTTCTGTTTTTTAATGTATGCACCCAGGGCTATAAATTTCCCTCTTAGGACTGTGTATTAGTCAGGGTTCTCTAAAGAAACAGAAGCAACAGGATGAGTATATATAACTATATACAATTTATTGATTTGCTCACGTGATGGAGCTCAACAGTAGCGCTGAACTGGAGAGGCCGGGAATCCAGGGAACCGCTCAGTCCGCAAGGCTGGATGTCTCAGGAGTCCCAGTCTAGTGCTGAAGGCCCGAATGGATTCCAGGAGATCTGCCGGTCTCAGTACATGCTGGGATCTGAAAGGGTGATCACAGCAGCAAGACAAACTCACCAGATGAGAGAAGCAAGCCACAGGAGGAAAAAAAGGGACCAACTCCCACTGCTGTGGGGCCTTAAATACTGCCTGCCGGCAGAAGGTAACACCCACATTTGGGGTGGGCCATCCGGGTTGAGGTGGTCCATTCAGAAGACCCTTTTCTCTTATTTGTTCCTTAGTCCAGTCAAGTTGACACCCAGGATTAACCATCACAGACTGCTTTTAAGGTGTCCCATAGGTTTTGTTGTGTTGTACTGTCATTGTCATTTAATTCTAGGAATGCTTTTATTTCTTTATTTCTTCTTTGACCAATTCATTATTCATGAGTGTGTTGTTTAGTCTCCATGTGCTCCTGTAGGTAGTAGGGCTTATCCAGGTGTTGATATTGAGCTTTAATGTACTGTGTTCTGATAGAATGCATGAAACTATTTCAATTTTTTTGTACTTGTTGAGTTTTTTTTCTGTGTCCCAGTATGTGGTCAATTTTGTGGAATGTTCTGTGGGATGCTGAGTAGAAAGTGTATTCTCTGGTGCTTTGGTGGAATATTCAGTAGATGTCTGTGAGGTCTATTTGCTATATCATATTGTTCAGTTCAGATGCCTCTCTGTTTATTCTTTGTCTGGTTGATCTGTCCAAGGGGCTCAGTGAGGTATTGAATTCCCCTACTATGAATGTGCTGGGGTTGATCTGTGCCTTGAGGTTCTGTAGAGTGGTGTTTATAAAGATTGGTGCACTGGAGTTCGGTGCATATATATTCATGATTGTGAAGTCTTCATGGTTAATTTTCCCTTTAGTGAGGATGTAATGGCCCTCTTTGTCTCTTCTGATTGCTTCTACTTTTTGTCTATTTTGTCTGATATTAAAATCGCAACTCCTGCTTTCTTTTTTGGTACCATTTGCTTGGAATATTTTTTTCCATCCTTTCACTTTCAGTTGATGCTTATCCTTGATGGTGAGATGGTTTATTGTAGACAGCATATAGATGGATTCTGTTTCCTAATCCATTCTCCCAGTCTATGCCTTTTGATCAGGGAGTTTAGTTCATTAATATTTAATGAGAGATGTGTGTTGCTTCCTTTTCCCTTATCATCCATTTACATTTTTTGGTCTAGGTTTCTACTTTTGCAGTTATGCTTTTAATAATTTCCCTTTCCAGGTGCCTGGGGATAGCTGCTCCTCTCCTCTGCCTTTGAACTGCTTCAAGTATTCTCTGAAGGTTTGGTTTTCTGGACATGTATTCTTTAATTTTGTTTATGTCATGGAAGATTTTTCTCTTTCCTTCAACTAGAATGGACATTTTTGCTGGGTATAGTAACTTGGATTGGCATTTGTAGTTGTTTAGCACTGGGGATACTTTGGTCCATGTTCTTGCTTTCATAGTTTGCACTGAGAAGTCAGCTGTAATTCTAATAGGTTTTCCCTTATATGTAACTTGTTTTTCTTTTGTAGCTTTTAGAATTTTGTCTTTGTTTTAGGTGTCTAGCGTTTTAACTGTGATATGGTGTGGGGAGTTCCTTTTCTGGTCTTGTCTATTTGGTGTTCTATATGCTTCTTGTATTAGTATGGGTTTTTCTTTTTTAATTTTGGAAAATTTCCATCTATTATTCTGTTGAAGATCTTATCAATGTCACTCTCTTGGATTCTTTTCCTTCCTCTATCCCTATGATGCACAGGTTTGATCTTTTCATAGTGTCCCACATTTCCTGTGGTTCCATTCTTGTGTATTTTAAATTTTTCATAGTCTTTACTTGAGCTTTTTAGTTGTTCTGTGTTATCTTCCAGGTCTGATATTCTTTTTTCTGCTTCCTCCATTCTACTACTGAGACTTTTTCCCATTCTTTCCTCTTGATTGGATGAGTGTTCGACATCCTTTTTTATTTCGTCTTGTGTTTTCTTTACTATTTCCACTTCCTTTTGGAGTTTCTCAATCTTTTCTTGTAGCTCCTTGCTTTGCTGGTTGGTTTCCTTTTTCATTTCATCATGGGATCTTTTCAGTGTTTCCACTTCCTTCCAGAGTTTGTCAGTTTCTCCCCCTAGTTCTTTCTGGAGTTTGTCATTTTCTCCTTTTAGTTCTTTCCAAAGATTATCATTCTTTCCCTCTAGGTCTTTTCTGAGTTTTTCATTCTCTCCCCTTAGTTCCCTGATTTCTTTGAATATATCTGTAATTGTTTTACCATCTGCATCCTGTGCTACCTCCAGGTAGCATCCCTACCTTGTGTGAATCCTCCATAGGTTCTTTAGATTTTAGTGTGAAATTATTCTGCACTTTTACCACATTGTTCTTTCTTTGTGCTCTTGGCATGTGGGTTTCCTTTTGCCTGTATTCTGATGCTTCTTCACTGTGTTGGAGGATCACTTTCTCTGATTCCTTCTCTTTATTTATGGGGTGGTGGCTTGTCTAGATTTCAGGCTTTCAATTTCAGTTATATATTGGGAGGTATAGCTCACCCTTCCCTTTCTATTCTGCAAGAACTGGGTAGGTAACAGCCGTTCTGACGCCCTCTGAGCCCTGTGCTCCCTCTCCTTCTGCCAGCCAGTTCCTCTGGGTTGGTTGTAGGGCTTACTGATCACTCCCTCTGGAATTCCAGTTGGTGGGGGGGGCGACTATGGACTGACTGCTTAGCCTGCGCCTGGTACCCTGCAGCTCAGCTGGTCTGGGCCAGGCCACTGCTGTGTGCCCAGCGGGCCTAGCTTCTCCTTCCCACAATCCCCTCCAAGATGTGGCACAGTCTACAGTGGCACTTTCTAGTCAAACCAATAAGCAGCAAAGATATTGACATAAGCTTAAAAAAATCAGATAAAGGACACATTTACGTAAGGGAAAAATAATTACAGATGAAGTTCAGAAAACAATGCAATTGCCTGATTAAAAGTCCTGACAAAGACCTACCAATTAAGAATTTAGAAGCCAGTTAAAGTATTCCTCAAAAATATTTTAGAATACAAAAAATTGAAAGGATTAATGACTACCAGATGATAAGAGACTTGCTTTTAAAGAAAAATAGTTAGGAAAAACAATCAAATGCTTAAAGTAAACATACTAACATTATGTTACTGATTTTGTAACATATATGTATATATCTATACCTATGTCTATATCTATCACTGTAGTGATATAGATATAGATGATATAGATATAGATATAGATATAGATATAGATATAGATATAGATATAGATCGATATGAACAAAGGACGAAGGAGAAACATTGGATATAGTATTGTGAAGCTTTTATCTATAAAATATTATAATAGTTGCTGGAAAGATTGATCAGTGGTTAAGAGCACTGGCTTGCAGAAGACCTGGGTTTGAATCTCAGCACTCACATGGAGGGTAACAGTGTTTCATAACTCTAGTTGTAGGGGATCTGACACCCTCTTCTGACTTCCATGGGCATTGCACAACACAGGTACAATTACATACATGCAGGCCATACACTCATACCATAAAATAACAATAAATAAAAAATAAAGTATTAAAATATTAACTCAAGGTAACTATGATGGTGTAAGGCTTAATATTGGAATCCCTAGATTATGAGTTAAGAATGTATTGCAGTATGGGGTTGAAGAGATGGATCAGCAGTTAAGAGCACCAGCTATTCATACAGAGGACCTGAGTTCAATTCCCAGCATCCACACAGCAGCTAACAACTGTCCATAACTCTAGTTCCAGGGGATCTGACACCCTTTTCATGGGCAGTGTACAACACAAGTGCAGTCACCTAAATTCATGCAATACACTCACACACATAAAATACAAATAATAAATAAAAGATTTTAAAACCAATGCAAAGTAGGTACATCTCATTGAGAGCACTTACATAACATACACAAAGCTCTGTGTTCAAACTCCAGTACTACAAATAAACAGCACACAAAGATGTACAGCTAAAAATACACCAAAAAATTAAAATATGATACTAAAATATCAATTAATTCAAAAGAAGGAACAGAGGTGAATGAAAGAAAAAGCAAACAATCAGCAACAGGGCCTTCCTTGGTCATCTCAAATAACAGGATGCTGCTCCCTTTTCTGTACGCTCTCACCATGATCACAGAATCTTTTCTTACATTGTGCATTGCATGATTGCCATTTGTTTTTATTTTACTTTCTACTGGATAAGTGTTCCTTCAAAATGAGGTTGTGAAAAGAAAATTTTGTAGACAAATTCACTAGAGTCATTTTGTGTCTTCTGGTTTTCTTGCCTGTTTACCTTTTTTTTCTTGTTTTTTTGGAGAATTTTTTACATGTATGAATGTATTGCCCACATGTATGTGAGTGTACCCACGTCATGCAATGTGTGCAGAGGACAGAAAAGGAGAATGGATTCTCTGGAACTGAAGTTATGCATGGTTGTAGCTTTCATGTGGGAGCTGGCAACTGAACCCTCGTGCTCTGCAAAAGCAGCCAGTGCTCTTAACCACTGAACCGTCTCTCCAGTGTCTACCTTTGGATTTTTAGAAATGACTAGCCAGAAGTAGATTTGGACAATTCTACAATTTCTTTGCACATTTCATATAAACTTTTCTTTTCTCCAGGCCAATTGAGTTAAACATTTCTTCATCATGCCAATTCACCAAGAACCTTTTACAAACTATATCTAAACCAGGTAGCAATGGGGTATCTTCTTGATGACAGACAACTCCAACAACTGATCATGAGGCTACACTGTTCATAGCTGCGAGGTGTCTGACACTGGCCAGAGCTATAGGAATGGTAATTATAACACACCTGCTATTGGTGTACATAAAATTCATAGATTTTTTTAAAGAACATTCTTAGTTTCTATATAAGTGCTCAAATTTGAGGTACATAATCATAATCATCTTACTTATAATAGTAATATGGAAGTCCCTAAAAACACTCTTCTTCAAACCTCATCAATTCTTATTGTTCTATGATCGTTTTGCAAATGAGGATATGATATAGAGCAAATGAATTCACCATATTTTTCCTATTGAACTATTCATTTCTATTGCTGAGCTGGGTATAGATATCCACTGAATAGTCTTTATCAGTAGAAGATTTTAGTCCCTTAAGTTTCATATCCTACTTGAAATATACAAAAGATGTGAATTTCCCATTAACTAAAGGAACATATGGGGGATGAATTGATTCTATGTAAAGCTTACTAAAGGAAATGCTAATGTTAAAATCACAACTGAATCCGTGTAAGAAAATGGAGAAACAGAACTCAAGGAAGTCAAAATTTATTGTGCTTCCATTCACATTAGATCCTAGTACAACTTCAATTTTCAGAATTCTACCACAAAAGTGGTCTATAGCTTTGTCAGTGTTTCACAGTTATTTGCTTATAGTTGTATTAGAAAATTTTAAAGCAAGTAAATTTCTCTGTAATTTAATTAACTTTCTGGAGTCTGATCCTGGGCATTTTCACATTAATTTTTAATCCTTATAAACTTATGTCTAACTACACAATCTGGAATCATCCTCATTGTGTTTGTTTTCAAAAGTATAATAAAGAAGAAAATATGAGAAAATTCTATTTCATCAGCAGGAGAAAGGCGTTATTAAACAGCATGAATTTTAGCTGTTTTCTTTTTTACCAGCCCTTGGCATGATGCCATCCATATTTATCTGGGGTCTTCCCAAACTAAATTAACCTCATCTGGAAAATTACTTAACAGACATACCCACAGATTTGTCTCCAAGATAACTCTAGATTCTAGCAAGTTTACAATTGATACAAATCATCACAGGCCCTATCAAGACCATACATAGATTGAGTGTTTAAATTTGGATTGTTTTTCACTGATAGTGTCCTAAGAAAATCTAAAGGATCTAAACTCTTTTCCTGGAAATGACCTAAGAACTAGTAGCTGCATCAGAGATGAGCTGAATGATGTTTCTGTAGTCATAAGTTTCTTGACATCAGTAATGAACTCTCAGGTTCTGGCCATGAGGATAATAAGAACAAAGTGTAGAGAAAAAATGTAACTTACCCAAAGAAATTGAAAAAGTAACAAGGCAGTGATCATCAGGGCCTAGATTGGGAAAAGAAGGAAAAATAAAAGCGAGGCGGCAGAGGCAGGCAGATCTTTGTGAGTTCAAGGCCAGCCTGGTCTACAGAGTGAGTCCCAGACAGCTATGGCTACAGGGAAACCCTGTCTCAAAAAGACCAAAAAAAAAAAAAGGGAGGAAGCGCCTGGTGTGGCACACGCCTTTAATCCTAGCACTTGGGAGGGAGAGGCAGACGGATGTCTGTGAGTTCAAGGCCAGCCTGGTCTACAGAGTGAGTTCCAGGACAGCTGGGGCTACAGGGAGACCCTGTCTTGAAAAGACCAAAAAAAAAAAAAAAAAAAAAAAAAAAGGAGGAAGCATAGGCTAGCCTGCCAATGAGGTGATTTGCATATCTGCCAACCATGGAAGAGACAAACAAAACACTGTGCAGGTTGACAACACTGCAAGCTGTGAAATGTGTATGTTACTGCTGCTATGCAAATAGTTCTGGGAAATGAGATAATACTCCTGGTGAGTAAGGGGCAAACCATAACAGCATGAAGAGTAGATTCAGCAATGGTAAATCCCTGATACCCTGTCAAAATTATCTTTCATCACTAGTTCTGGGCACTGGTCAGACAAACAAATTTCTGAAGGAACTTAAAGACTCTTTGAATGATATAGCGGGTATTTTTTTGTATTAATTTTATGTACTTGTTAGTGTTGTTTTTTTTTTAAATAAAAGTTAAAAAATTAAAAATATAAATGAAAAGTGACCTTACCTTCAAGAGTCTGGGGCTAGCTCAATGGTTAAAGTGCTTGCCAATGGGCGTGGTGCTACACGCCTTTAATCCTGAGCACTTGGTGTGAGGCAGAGGAACAGGCAATCTTTGTGAGTTCAAAGGCCCAGGGCCTGGGCTACAGAGCCGAGTTCCAGAACACCTGAGCGCTACAGAGAGAGCCCTGTCTCAAAAAAAAGACAAACGAAAAAAAAAAAAAAAAGTGCTTGCCACAAAAATTTGAGTATTAGAGTCAGATTGCTAAAATGCTGCCTGAGTGTGTTGGCCACCTGGACATGCTAGCCAGCAAGACCAGATATACTGGGGAGCTCCTAGATTAACTAAGAGACCTGCTTTATTGAGTATGATGGAACAGCAATCAAGGATGATCACCAACATCAATCTCAACCCTCCACATACACCCACACAAATGTATATACCCACCATGTGGGTTGTCCCAGTTATTCCCATGGTGAACCATGTAGAAAACGTGCCCTGGAAAGCACACCACACAGATGCATATTGTACCCTATCCAAATGCAGAGAGAAATTTCTTCAAAAATGGCCATGTTTTATAGCCAGTGTGATTTATCTGCCCAAGGCAAATCCTTTGTGTCTCCACATCCCACCCCATGGGTGTGGCCAGGGAGGTCCCATTGGTTAGAATGCTAGGCAATTCATAGTTAAATGAATTTTCCCACATGCATATGCAAAAACATGCACACATACATACAAACACAAAGGAATAAAGAAAAAGATACAGGACCAATAGTTTACCTGGAACCTGATTTAGCAATAGAAATAAAATTTAAAACATATTAGAATAATGTATGGAGTTCCCAAAATCAAATATCGCCAACTTATAGTTCTATAACCAGCAAATTCATTCAAATATGGCAGATATTGGTTTTCAATTTTTATATAACAAATTATCACAAGATTACTGGCTTAAACAACACTGTTGATCACATTGGTTTCTACCATTCAAAAATCAGGGCAATTTTGGCAATCCAGGTCTGGTCAATCTTACAAGACTGATATCAATGTCCGCCACACCTTTGTACTCAATTGAAGGCTCATCCAGGGAACAATCCAGCTCTAAAATTCCCACAGATTGCTGGCAGAAGTACTTTCCACTGAGGTTATGAGGTAGACTGTTGTGTCAACATGTAATTACATATAATATTGTGCTGTTATTCTACAAGATGTTACCTGTAAACTAGACAGAACTGAGGGAAAAAAAAACACTGAATCCTACTACATTACATCCCATGCTGCATGGTAGACAATGTCAGATATTTTTAAAGTACTAGAAATACAATCCTAGAAAAATTAGGAAATTGATGAGAACTTTCCAGTTTAATAGAAAAACACTTCCAAACACCATAATACCATACTTCATAAGAAGATATTAAGCTTTTCTTCATTATCAAGAATAACACCTACCATCTATACCCTGAAGTTTTACATGACTCAGTAAAGCAAAAATGAAATAATAACCAAAGGAAATGGATAAATAACATTTGTTTGTTTATTTGTTTATTTGTTTATTTGTTTGTTTTTTGAGACAGGATCTTCCTATAGCCCCAGCTGGCGTGGAATTCACTCTGTATACTAGGCTGGCCTTGAACTCAAAGAGATATGCCTGCCTCTACCTCCTGAGTGCTAGGATTAAAGGCCTGTGCCACCACTCCCTATTTAAAGACTGTTCTTAGGCACCACCTGGGTGCTGGGAATCAAACCCAGGTCCGCTGCGAGAGCAGTCAGCACTCTTAACTGCTGAGCCATCTCTACAGGAACGCTTTGAATTATTAATATGTATGAATTTATGAATAAATAGGTCCACTGTAATATTTTTATACATATATAGTACCTGGAGAATGACAACCATCCTACTGCCTCCTCTTGCCCTACACATTCAAATCCCTGCCTGTGACTCCCCTCCCCTTTTTTTATAGTCCTAGTTCCATATTCATCCTCTCTCTCTCTCTCTCTCTCTCTCTCTCTCTCTCTCTCTCTCTCTCTGATTAGTTTGTTTCTACGTTCTAGAGAACACATGCAAAACATTTTTTGGTGCCTCACTTTTATTTTATTATTTTTTAAAATCAGTTTTTTTTATTTTTTATTAATTTTATTTATTTCTGTATGTATGAATGTATTGTCTGCATGCAAGTTTGTGCACCCATGTCATGCAATGCCACGGAGGTCAGAAGAGGGTGTCAGAATCCCCTGGAACTGGAGTTCTCCTGGAATTGGAGTTTCAGACGGTTCTCGGCCGCCATGTGGGTGCTGGGGATCGAACCCGGGTCCTCTGTAAGAGCGGTCGGCGCTCTTAACCGCTAGGCCATCTCTCCAGCCTGGTGCCTCACTTTTAATGATGTCCCAGTTGTGACGCTTAATCTTCCTTGTTAATTTGACAGAATTTACACCTCAGGGTTTGTCTTTGATGGTGCTCCAAGAAAGATTTAACAGAAGAGGGAAGAATCAATCCTGAACGTGGGTGCCATTATCCTATGGGCTAGAGTCTTGGTCTGAATAAAAAGGAAAAAGCTAGCTTAGCAGCAGCATTCCTTTCTATTTCTTCACTGGGGATGCAGTGTGACGCCCTCCTTCATGCTCTTCCTTCAGTGGCTCTCCGCCATGATAGACTGTACTTGCAAATGTGAGCAAAATAAACCCTTCCTCTCTTCAGTTGCTTTTTAAATTTTTTTTTATTATTTTTTATGTGTATGAAAATACTCTCTGCATGTAGGTTGGTGCACCTGTGCCATGCAATGCCGCGGAGGTCAGAAGAGGGTGTGGGATTCCCCTGGAACAGGAGTTGAAGATGGTTCTTAGCTGTGTGTGCTGGGAATCTAACCTGGGTCCTCTGCAAGAGCAGTCAGTTCTCTTAACCGCTGAGCCATCTCTCCAGCCCCCAGTTGCTTTTTATCATGTAGTTTGTTACAACAGTGAGAAAAGTAACTAATATGCTCTGGGCCATGTACGTTCTGTTCACTCTTTGTATTTGTTTGTGCTCTACTGTGGAACATGTGCTTGCATCAACCATGTCTTCAGGCCCCTGTGTTCTTTCCTTCTTTTTAGCCTGACTTTATCAGAAAGGATTTCACTGAGGGTTTTTTTTTTTTCTTTTTTTTTTTTACTTACTAAGTATTTCATTTTCAAGATTTCTGTTTCTTTCTCAAAATCTCTTTGTTGAATTAAACTTTCATAACCTACACTGTCTTCTGTATTTTGCTTGCCTCAACTTCTTAGCGTGTTTCAATATGGCTTCTTTGGCTATGACTAGAAGGTTTTGACAGAGTCCTTACTTGCTGGCCCCAAAGGGACCTACTTTCTTTGTGTCTCTCACAACAACAGGGTCCCTGTGTTATTTCAGGAAGGTGTGTTGGAGACAGCAGAAAACACAAAATGCATTTTTCTCAGCTGAACTGAGAGTGCAACTCACCCTCAGAGGAACAACCTGGTGTGAACAAAATCAGAGGTTTATTTCCCAACACGGCATAGAAAAAGGCGGGAAGCAAGTACAAACCAGCCAGCCAGAAAAACGAAGCCCAAACCAAGTAGAAGCAGTCACAGTCACAAAGCTGTAAACACAGGGAAGAACAAAGCAAAAACAATACAGAATAAGCTGAAACTCCTGAAACAAGAACATTGTACAAGAAAGTAAAATGATAAAGAACATCCCAATAATAGATACACCAACAATAATGAAGAAAATATAAGTAGACATAGAATAAAATTAGTTAAACAGAAGATAGTTTTTTTTTTAATTTTATTTATTTTATGTGTATGAATGTACTGTCTGCATGCAGGTCTGGGCACCCATGTCATGCAATGCCACGGAGGTGAGAAGAGGGTCTCGGATTCCCCTGGAACAGGAGTTCTCCTGGAATTGGAGTTACAGACGATTCTCAGCCGCCATGTGTGTGCTGGGATCGAACCCAGGTCCTCTGCAAGAGCAGTCAGTGCTCTTAACCGCTAGGCCATCTCTCCAGCCCCCGAAGATAGTGTTTTTTTTTTTGTTGTTGTTGTTGTTGTTGTTTTGTTTGTTTGTTTGTTCTTTTTGAGACAGGGTCTCCCTGTAGCTCTGGCTGTCCTGGAACTCACTCTGTAGACCAGGCTGGCCTTGAACTCATAGAGACCCGCGTGCCTCTGCCTCCCAAGTGCTAGGATCAAAGGCGTCTGCCACCACGCCCAGCATTTATTTATTTCTGTATATGTATCAATGTACTGTCTGCATGCAAGTCTGTGCACCCGTGTCGTGCAATGCCGCAGAGGTCAGAAGAGGGTGTCGGATTCCCCTGGAACTGGAGTTCTCCTGGAATTGGAGTTTCAGACGGTTCTCCGCCACCATGTGGGTGCTGGGGATCGAACCCGGGTCCTCTGCAAGAGCGGTCAGAGCTCCCAACCGCTAGGCCATCTCTCCAGCCCCAGATAGTTTATTTTTAAAAAATATTTTCATATATGAAACCACCACCATGAAGGGAAAAGAAAGGTGAGGAAAATAAAATCAAGAGTTGAAAATAAGTAGAAAAATAAGGGTAAGGAAAGGAGATAAGTGTGGTTTTGTTTTTTTAAGCAAGGAAGGAAAGGGAAAAATAAAAAAAAAAATGAAAGGGAAAATGAAAAAAAAAGTTATTGCTTTACAAGACAGTAATAGCCTTGATATTCATCCCGCAATGCTTTCTCATGTGGTCTTTGGCAGGTGCCTAGTTTGGAGATGATGTTTTGGATGGAATTCCTGGCAGAATGCAGTCAGACTATGCTATAGTCCCTCAGACAATGGCCTTGGGGACTTGTTTTAAGCCTGATCATTAGTCAGGTTAATGGGGTAGAATCTGTCAGAGTCCCTCCTCTAGATCTGAACTCTCTGGCTAGGCACCCACAGAGCCAGTGTAGAAAAAGGATTTGGGTCTTGGCAATAGAAAGAGCAGAGGCTGGTGGCCCCCTGCAGTGAGCTAAGACAGTTGGACCCTTTCAAATGACTCGGTTCTGACACCATATGAAAGCACAGAACGCAAAGAACTGACTCACTCTGGCCCATGCTTAGACTCTGTGCCAGACTCTACCCTTGTGGTGGTCACTCACTAGTACCCAATGTCTTTCACCTAACTCCAATCACCCCCTATTCCCACAGAAAGTTCTTGTTTCTCTGACAAGCCAAGGGCTCTCTGCTTGGGTGGGTGGGTGGGTGCTTTGCTTCCCTTCCTATCCTAGTACTTAGAGTACCATGATTTAACCTGGTCTCTAACTTTCTACTGTTGCACATCACACTCCAGCACTTTCCTATGAGACACATACCAGCACACACACACACATACACACACACACACACACACACACACACACACACACACACACACACAATTCAATGGGCTGCATATCTCTGTATTTTGGCTCAGTTTCCCAGAGAAGCAAAAGAGTTCCAGATGCTACTAATGCTGTCATGAATCTACCTGAATTAAAACTTTCATTGTTCACATATGGGTATGTACATGGAAGACTGAAAAAATCTACAAAGTATTAACATCAAAAATAGCAATTAAAGTTGATGCGCAGTTGAAATAGAGAAATTGTGTATAACAGAAAAGCAGAATAAGTGTAAAATATACCATTTACAATAGAGTTAAAGAACATTTAATACAAGACTTGCAAGTACTCTATAAAGAAAAAATCATTACTAAAAAAATTAAGGAAAATAAATTGAAGAACATACCACCAGGGGCTGGAGAGATGGCTCAACAGCCACATGGCATCTCATAACCATCTGTAACTCTAGATCAGTGAGGATCTGACCCTGTTCTGCCTTCCTTGGGCACTAGGCATGCACATACAAACATCCATATACATTAAAAAATATCTTGTGGGGGCTGGAGAGATGGCCCAGTGGTTAAGAGCACCGACTGCTCTTGCAGAGGACCCAGGTTCGATTCCCAGCACCCACATGGCTGCTAAGAACCGTCTTTAACTCCAGTTCCAGGGGAATCTGAAGCCCTCTTCTGACCTCCTCGGCATTGCATGACACAGGTGCACCAACCTACATGCAGACAGTACATTCAAATACATAAAAAAAAAAAAAAACTTCGGGCTGGAGAGATGGCCTAGGGGTTAAGAGCAACAACTGCTCTGGCAGAGGACCCGGGTTCGATCCCAAGTACCCACATGGTGGCTGAGAACTGTCTTTGACTCCAGTTCCAGGGGAATCCAACACCCTCTTCTGACCTCCGCATCATTGCACAAGGTGCACAAGTGCACAAATGAACATGCAGACAGTACATTCATACACATTAAAAAAAAAAAACTTGTGAGCCTCTCTTTCCCTTGCCCCTTCACTCTCTCTCTCTCTCTCTCTCTCTCTCTCTCTCTCTCTCTCTCTCCTCTCCTATCCTCTCCTGTTCACTCTCTGCATTTCTCTTCTCCCTCTTCCACTTTCACTCTGCACACCCTTTCACTTCCTTCACTCTTTATTCCTTTCACCCCCCCCAAAAAAAAATAAAATAAAATAATTATCTCTTAAAAATAAAATACAATGAATGCATTTCCAAAAGCTATGTATTGTAAAGATGAAAACTTCAGGTATTGATCCATGTAGCCCATGTAATCCCAAGAGAAACTCTCCAGAGCTATTTTGGCAGCTCTCCTTTGAGAATCTCACAGTCAGTTTCTCAGGTTTGTCTTACTTGCTTCCTGAATACCTTTCTCTTAACACTGGTGTATAATTCTAAATTCCAATCTCTTAATAGGGGTTGGCGAGATGGTTCACCAGTTAAGAGCACTGGCTGCTCTTGCAGAGGACCCAGGGTCAATCTCAGCACCCACACAGTGGCTGACAACTAATTCCAGTTCCAGGGGACCTGATGCTCTTTCCTGACTCCATGAGTATCGCATGCATGATGTGCACCTACATACATAGAGACAAAACTCATATACACATAAAATAAATAAATGAATAAAAATATATAAAAGAACCTCACAATAAACTTAATCTGTTTCCAAAAAGACAAGTTATTTTGTTATTATTGAAATAAAAAAACGAATTATATCATTTATACTGGGGCAAAATTGACAACTCACTGTTAAAAGGGGCCATAAGAGAACTTGGTCTTTGAGCTTTAATACTTACTAAGAAGGTACAGATACAAAGAGTGTGGTGCTGCTACAAAAAGAGACAGACAAGCCTGTTACTTGAAAATACTAGAAAATTGGAGATCTGCAAAATGGCTTAACGGGTAAAGGTGCCCGCTGCCAAGCCTGATGATCTGAGTTTGATTCTTGGGAACCAGATGGTGGAAGGAGAGGTCCAACTCCCTCAGGTTGTGTTCTTCATTGACCTCCACACACTCACTGTGGCGCACACACACACACACACACACACACACACACCGAATAAAAGTAATAAAAAAGATAAAACTAGAAAATATAGAACTAGGTACTGTATGGGGGACACACTCATGACAAAGGTGGGGCAGCACAGGAACAGGTAAACGATGATATTTTCAGGTAAAATTGCTGAGTCAAGGTATTTATTTTCTAAAACTATTGCAACTACAAAATCAGTGGATTATAACTATCTTGACAGTATTTCAGAAGCATGATGAGTATATCAATGGGCTAGAACCAAAGTATTGGGAAGCTGCATCCTGAAAAGTTCAGATGGGGAATCAAGAGGGACACTGAGATGGATTGTTGGGGAGCAGGGAGCTTATTAGAAGAGTTAATGCTATAGTCAGACAGACAGACGGACAGACAGACAGACGACAGACACAGGCGCTCTGAGGAAAGGTTCAGGCCCCAGCACTAGAGATAGACAGCATGGTAGTAGCTCAGAAGACAGGAAATCATGGCCATGTGGCAGAAGCGAAGGGTCTCTTCTTACATCTTTCAGAGGTGGGGTGGTTTCACAGCACAACCCTGCAGTGAGGGTCTCTAGTCCCCTTGCAGGATACAGGGAAGAGGTGGGGAGCAGAATGTACAGATGGCTCACTTCCACAGGAGGGAAACCCTAAAACCTGGAAGTCTGTTAGCTAAGGACTCAGACAATGTCTGAGTATGGTGCCTGTTGGTGTCTATGAGGTGGGAAAGGCTGTAGCAGTATGTGTTGTGGCCTGAGCTGCTACTAGATCCTAACATTACACTCTTGCACATTCTTTCCTAAAGGTTTTAGATTTATTTCCATGCTCATATTCCCACCACTGTTCCTTATTAGCTCAATACCCATACTATCTTCAAAACTAGTAATGTCCTTGGTCATGAGCACCAATTACCACCTTATAAAATGACCTTATAAAATTTAAAAATATCAAGGAATAACCCTTCAAAACCAAGTGTTTTAACGTTTGTCAACTCCTATACCCAATGCAAGATCTAATAAGTTATAAGGGCTGGAGAGAGAGCTCAGTTGTTAAATTGTGATAATCTGTTGCTTGTTAACAAATAACAGATTATAAGACTTATTGGGAAAAAAATATAGGTTGTAAGGGTGCTTTGTTTCAGTCATTTGCCACTGGACCAAACAAGTCTACTGTCCAGTACAAAGGACTAGGCTAAGTTTACAAATAAACAAATGCTTTTGTGTATATATTATATGGACAAATTGTCATTTGCTTTTTGAGCTCACTTGAGAAGTTGGCTGTGGAGATGGGACTTAGCCTTCCCACTTCAGACCCAAGCATTTGTGTCTCATAATGTTCATGAAGGCAGACAACAAAACAGCTCTCATTAGTAAAGGCATTGTGCCCTTGAGGACAGATAAGGAATAAAAGATTGCCAACAAGAGTTAATATTATTTATCTCACAATATAAAGATGTACATTAAAACATACATCAACTTGCTATGTAATTTAGGAATGTAAAGTTATATTTCTTTTTACCTGAATTCAAGTTTGTGGTTAAACTGTGAATCTGTAAATGTGTTTTAGAATTAAATTTTAGTTTATTTTCAGACTTTGTAAATTTGGTATATGTATGGACTGTAATAAAAAATATGAATCAATCAATAAATAAATAACAAAACTTTTATTTGCAGGTAGTCCCAAACAGAATTTAGTTATATATTCCATATAACCATTTTGAATATATTGTCACTCATTTCTTTCTCCATTAAGCCTCATCGATTAAAATTGTGAATTTGAAAAAAGATAACACTAATTGTTTCAACAGTTTTTTTGGCAGTATCACCTCGCTTTATCTTTCTCTAGGAATTCCCAATGTGGGAATTCACATTTTATTAACTTCTTTTTTCTTACACAGGAGATACTCATTTCATTTTCCCTGACATGTTGTGGCCCCTCTTGAAGCGATTACAGATAGAAATTTAGACAAAAAAGACAACTTTTTTGTAGATGCTGAAATTTATCCCCTTTCCCTTATAGTAGGCATTGGACAATTAACTCCCTCATCTTAATTTTAGAATAATTATTTCTTCTTTTTTTTAAATTTTTTTTAATTTTATTTATTTCTGTATGTGTATGAATGTACTGTCTGCATGCAAGTTTGTTCACCCATGTCGTGCAATGCCGCGGAGGTCAGAAGAGGGTCTCGGATTCCCCCGGAACTGGAGTTCTCCCGGAATTGGAGTTTCAGACGATTCTTGGCCGCCAGGTGGGTGCTGGGGATTGAACCCGGGTCCTCTGCAAGAGCGGTCGGCGCTCTTAACCGCTAGGCTATCTCTCCAGCCAAGAATAATTATTTCTTATCAATATACATAAATGAAAAAAAATTTTCTCAAAAAATGAACAAAGAATTCATTACTTTTATTCAATAAGCTTCGAACAGAACCATTCAACTTTCTGAGTAAGAACCTGACATTAGTTATCCTTCTGTATTTAAAGATAAATTCACCTTTCTTTTTTTGATCTCAGAAGAATAGCAGGTAACTCTTGCTGGGTTTTTTGGGGGAGAGGGGGGGCAAGCTTCCTTTCACTTCTTTCCATATGGAATTTCATTATTTCCTGTACAAATTTTTTACCATAAGAACATATTCCATTCCTAATGTACCAACAATTTTTTTTTTCAGATGGAGCCAATAAATCAGGTAAAGGAATCTTTATGTGGTATGATGATGCTGGAATACACCACTTCTTGAAATCCCTGGAGGAAACACCACCCAGAGAGCAGGACTTTCTGCCTTCTAATTTACAAACAAACTCTCATCATTTGGCTCAAGCCATTTCACTGTTTCAAACCACCTCACCTCATTTCTCAGACTGGTTCTTGTTAACAGTATTTACCTGTGTCCAAAGCTTCCTTCTTAGACAAACTCGTCCCATTTTTATTCCAAATCATCTGATTCCTGTGATGTCTTGAATGAGAAATGTCCTCCATAGGCTCCAAGTATTTGCATTCTTGGCCCCAGTTGGAGGTACTCTTTGAGGGGGTTTAGGAGGTGCAGACTTGTTGGAGGAAGTGTGTTACTAGGGGGTGGGCTATAAGAGTTCACAGCCTTGCCCCACTTCCAGTTTGTCTCTCTCCTTCTTGTGCCTGTTTGAAGAAGTGAGCTCTCAGCTTTCTGCTCCAGATGCCTCCTGTCATGCCTCCTCTGCCAAGATGGACTCTTATCCCTCTGGAATCATAAGCTCAATAAACACTTCTTTTTATATGTGCAATGATCATGGTGTTTCATCACAACAATAGGAAAGTCATGAGTTCTGTCCCATACAGAATTGCCTGGGCCCCTCACCAAAGGAAATCATCATGCTCATGCTAACTGTCTACTTGTATCTTTTCAAGTATTATAGGTAACACAGTCCCAGAAAAACAAACGACGAATGGTATCCCTCATCTGTGGATGCTAGTGCCAATTACCTACTTGTAAGTATTTCTTGTGTAGGGCCCCCTGAGCTTTTGTCCAAAGCAGCTGGGCGTGATGCATATTGGAAGCAACAACAAAAAAAGAAAAAAAATAAACATCACTCATTTCTCTCTTTAAAAAAAAAGTATTATAGGTACAAGCTCAATAAATTGTCTAGTCCTGTCCTGACTTGCAGTTGTTGGGCTGCACCATCTAGAGGGGAATCACACTCCAGGAAATAATTAACATAAATTATTTGGGCATTTTAAATCTGTTCATGTATATGCTGATACTTTTCCAGGCTTTATTTTCACTACTTCTCAAACAAGTGAATCTGCTCAAGTGGTTTAAAGGCACTAACTGGCTACTTTCTTTGTAATGGGAGATCACAAAACAAACCAAATTAAGAAATTGTTCTGTAGCCTTTCAATGTTCATTCCCTCTTTGACCAAAGTCCTTAGGTTTCCCAGGACTGCAGTTTCCCTGGGTTTGCTCTGGCCAGCTGGTCAGTGAATCCAGATCCTAGCCCTGGAAGGGAGGGGGAGGGAGAAGGTACTGGAAAGTCCTGAGAGAGAGGGGAAAGAAAGGACAAGGAAAGGACTGACTCAAGAATGAGGCCAGGGAGAAATTCCATGGGGAAATAACTCTACTTTTACAACCTGGGTTATTTAGACTGGACCTTGTGAGGTTGCAACTGGGGGTTGGGGCATAAAGGAATTTACACCACATACTCCAGATCACTACAGGAATGTGAAAATGTTTTGGTGGCCAGTTCCAAAAGGAAGCAGGAAATCAGCAGGACTCCAGCCTGAGGGCTGGAATTGCCAGCTGGCTTCCTAAGTGCTTCTGCCAAATGGAATCCCCCACGTTGTTGTAAGGATCTAGAAATTTTATCATCTGTTGCCAATGTTAAGAGGTTCAAATCTCTCATGACATTCTCTATGTGATTCCAAAAGACATGCTATAATTAACTCATTTATTAGTCAAAATTAAAATGCATAAACAAAAACGGGAGCTAAAAGATTAACCACTCAACCAACTCGCTAAAGCTAATTATACTTTAAATTTTTTAAATTTTTATTTATTTTTTTAAGGTTTATGAGTATACTATCTGCATGTAAGTTGGTGCACCCATGTCGTGTAATGCCACAGAGGTCAGAAGAATGTGTCAGATCCCCCTTGAACTGGAGTTAAAGACGGTTCTTAGCCACCATGTGGGTGCTGGGAATCGAACCCGGGTCCTCTGCAAGAGAAGTCAGCACCTTTAATGGCTGAGCCATCTCTCCAGCCCCTTAAATATTTTTATGTTAAATATTTTTAAAACAACTTATACTTTAACTTTTTAAATATTTTACTTATCATTTTTTATTTTATGTAAGTGGACTCATGTCATGCAATGCCTTTGGAAGTCAGAAGAGGGCATAGGATCCCCTGAACTAGAGTTAAGAACAGTTATTAGCCACCACGGGAGTGCTGGGATTTGAACCCAGATTCTGGACCCTTTGCAAGAGCAGACAGTGGTCCTTTTACCTGCTGATCCATCTCTCCAGCCCCTATGTTAATTTTGAAATTCTTCTCAATTCCCTTCAACACCTGCTGGAAATCATCTTTAATAACAAGAAGTTTTATCGAAACCTATGGACTCACTTAAACTTCTTTAAGAACCAACTCATAGCTGGATCCTTTTCCTCTCATTAATTACAGGGGAGGTTCCACATCTATGGCTTCTCCTCTGGATCCCAGCATGACTGGTAAAGCCATACCAGGAGCTGGGACCACAAGACAGCAACATGGCAACAGAAGAATGAACCTTTCCTGAATTTCAAGTGCATGAACAGCCATCCTGTTTGCATGCCATTTCACACTGATCCCATGCCTGTGCCAACATTTCTGGAGAATTCTCCAAGATAATATGCTGACTCATGCTGTTTCTGTAGCACACTGCACACTAACCAGCCCACTACCAGTGACACCAGCCAACAGACATGCTGCTTCTCTGATCAAAGAAGAGGGAACTATGAGAAGCTATTTTGGGGGAATTCCTTCTATTGTATGGAAGTATGGACATGCTGCTTTTATTAACAAACAAACAAACAAACAAACAAACAAAGGGGAACTGTGGAGTGACTTTTACAATATGGACACATTCTGAACAGAACCAACCCTGTTTAAGAGAAGACTTACTGGGAAAAATCTGAAGGAACAGATTCTCAGTCTCTTCTTGGCCTTAAAATGGATGGTGAGAGTCAGGCTATTTTTATTTAAGCATTACCATAACATGACATTGCTCAATAACTGTCACACTCCAGTAGCAACAGGAGTATGGAGCAGCTAGTTACATTGCATGCACAGCTAGGAAGCAGAGACAGATGAATACTGGTGGTCTGTTCCCTTTCTCCTTTTTATTCTGTCCAACATCTCAGCCCATGAAGAGTGTTTCTACTAGTAGAGACTGTCTTCCCTCCTTAGTTAAACTGCTCTGAAAACACCCTCACAGATATGGCCCAAGGTTTGTTTCCTAGGTTGACACAAAATCCCATCAACTTGCCAAGCAAGATTAACCATCACAATTCCACTCCTTTTTTTTTTTTTAATTTTATTTATTTCTGTATGTGTATGAATGTACTGTCTGCATGCAAGTCTGTGCACCCATGTTGTGCAACGCTGTGGAGGTCAGAAGAGGGTCTCGGATTCCCCTGGAACTGGAGTTCTCCTGGAATTGGAGCTTCAGACGGTTCTCAGCCGCCATGTGGGTGCTGGGGAATCGAACCCGGGTCCTCTGTAAGAGCGGTCGGCGCTCTTAACCGCCAGGCCATCTCTCCAGCCCCCCACTCCTTCTTAACTCAATACCCAAACACAGTATTTTGAAGCTACATCTCCCTTTCCACCCCCAATCAGCTCATACCCATCCATAATGGAAAATACATTAATTCCAATTTCAAAAGTTCCCAGTTGTTAACTGGGACATTCCTGCCCTCTTCAAACATCCAAAGTCTCATTTGAGAGTCAAGCCAGTCTCTGAACTGTGAATAAATGCTAGCCCTGCAGTAAACATTGCCTTCTCTTTCAAAGGTATTTGACAGGGAATTCCCTGCCTTCTTCCACTATTTCCAGGTACTGTGGAAATGTGGTTTTCTAAAAAAATCAGGGCAATATTAGTCTCCCAAATATTTCTTTTTCAGTGATCAGAAACTTCATACCTTTGAGGTCCTTTTGACTAACAGCTTGTTCAGGTCAATATGATTCACTGAAAGACTTATGAGCAATGCATTTTTTTTAAAGGTTTCAGACCTACAAAGGAATAACATGCCTCTTTCATCATAAACTTTATAAAATAATGAAGGAAATGTCTGCAAAGAACACTTTAATAAAAACAAAAATGATGAATGCTATACTAAAGTTATTTTTAAAGATGAGGACTTTCTGGTTAGAACTAAATGAGGAAGACAGACTCTTCCTCCTTAGTTGTTAGGGATGATAAGGTAGAGTAACACTGTAAATGTAGAAAGTTTAGATTAAGTAAAAAAAAAAAACGATGATAATAATAAAGAGGAGTTGTAGCACTGGAAAAAATGTGTTTATTTTTCTAATACATTACAAGATAGAAGATGCAAAGACATTAAATAACTAATCTGATCGTAAATGCTGATTCAAAGGTCTATGTAAAAATGCAACATTTGAAGCAAGTCACATTTTTAAAGTACTTTATTAATTTTATTATATGTGTATGAGTGTATTGCCTGCATGTATGTAAGTCCAGCTTATACAGTGACCATGGAGGTCAGAAGAGGGTGCCAGATCCCAGGAACTGGAGTTGCAGATGGTTGTTAGCTGCCATGTGGGATCTGAGAACCAAACCTGGGTCCTCTGCAACAGAAGCCAGTGCTCTTAACTGCTGTGCTATCTCTCTAGCCTCCCTGTGTTTGTTTGCTTGTTTGTTTGTTTTTTCTGGTCTTTTTTGAGATAAGGTCTCCACGTAGCCCCACCTGGCCTGTAACTCTTGCTATGTAGGCCAGTTTGGCCTTGATCTCAGAGAGATCAGCCTGCCTCTGCCTCTAGAATGTTGTTGGGATTAAAGGCATGTACCACCATGACTGGTTCAGCAAGTTGCATTTTCAAAAATAAATATTGGAACTAAAGTGTTTGTCATCTGGCTTCAATTTCTCCTTTACTTACTTCTGTAATGCTGGAATATTTTTATAAATAACGATACATTGTATTTCCAATTAGAAAGACTATATCATAAATTTATGTGAAGTAACCATTTGGAAATTATATTGTGATAATTCTCTTGAAAGATTCTGTTGTGTCCCCTATCATAATCAAATGAGTATGATTTTGAAAGCTACAAAACTATGACATGCAGAAAAATGAAAATTAAATCACTGTTTAATATGCCACATTACTAGTATTGCTATTTAGGATGTTGATTTCTCTATGTATTGCTGCACTTGGTTAAATAACAATATTGGCAATATTCTTTAGTACCATCTAACCCCAAGGAGGTGAGGGAGTGGGGGGGGAGTGGGGGATGGGGGGGAGCCCCCGGCTCATTTTGGCTTTTTTTTTTATTATTTCTGTATGTGTTTGAATGTACTGTCTGCATGCAAGTCTGTGCACCCATGTTGTGCAATGCCGCGAGGTCAGAAGAGGGTCTCAGATTTCCCTGGAACTGGAGTTCTCCTGGAATTGGAGTTTCAGACAGTTCTGGGCCGCCATGTGGGTGCTGGGGATTGAACCCAGGTCCTCTGCAAGAGCAGTGGGCGATATTAACCGCTAGGCCATCTCTCCAGCCCCTCATTTTGGCTTTTCAATCACCAGTTCCATCCACTCCAGGACAAAGTTAGGTTTTGCTACACCAGGCAGCCTTGCAGAACTTTTAATGAAAGCTTTTTAGAAATGTTTCATGGTGGCACAGGCCTTTAATCCTAGCATTTGGGAGGCAGAGGCAGGCGGATCTTTGTGAGTTCAAGGCAGAGCTACAGGGAGACCCTGTCTCAAAAAGACTAGGAAAAAAAAAAAAAAAGAAAAGAAAGAAAAGAAATGTTCTTAAAATCCTGCTCCTCAAGGTCTGTCCCTGGGCAGGCAGCATCTGACAGCAGCTTAGAAATGCTCATGTCAGGCTCCCCCAATCACAGTTTAACAAAAGCCCCCAGGTGACTTATATGCAAATTACAGCTTGAGGAGTATTGTCTTAAACTGCCTTTCTCCTTGTAAAATGGAGGCATAAATTTACCTTGGAAACAAGGACAGAGTTGTATCAGGAAGCAAAACTGATAGATGAAAGGGCATTTTTATAATCATCCCCTCCCTAAGAGGACCTTGTGTGAGACTTCCCAAGCTTGACAGCTTGGCGCCTTCACCTAGCATGAGTTCTCCCTCTTGAGACTGCCTCACCCCTCACTGCCTCACAGACAGACTTTTGGATACATGCTGTTTCTGTTTCTGAAAGTACAAATCCACCAAACATATGGGATGTTTTATTCTTTGGTTGCATGTGAAATATAATTCTATCAATTCATAATGTTTCAAAGCACCTGAAAGCCACAGAAATAATGAGATAAGTAAATCAATCCCTGCTCCCCCTCGATGTAAAATGGAATGAGAAAGGAGCCAAAAGATCTCCAGCTGAAGAATGGGAAACCAGTACCTCCCCTTGAAGCTACAGCTGTGGAATGCCCACCTACCATTTCCACTTCTCAATCTCCCTGCCACTTTCAAGACCAATTTAAGATGTCAAATTACCAATGAAAGTTGCCCTAATGCCCTCAGCTGACATGTTCTGATTTTCCAGAACTCTACCATATACCACCTTTAAGATGAGGGAAAGAGTTCTTAGATTCTCTATAGATCTGGCACACTGTGTCATCACAGTTCTTAAAGAGACGGAAGGAAGTAAAGATAGTAAATCTGTTTTAGTAACGCTTTTATTATTCCAGAGAGCATCAGCCTTCTCTAATCATACTGACAAAGATGAGCAACATTGAAGATTGAAATAATTAGGAAGAATAAATCCTTGCACAGATATCCTTTGACATCTTTGGACTAGATTTGTTCTTTCATTCAGAAAGAATACATTTATTGGCAGGTTACTTATTATTTTCAGCTGTAGGGAAATTCACCTTATTGTGAGCTGACCTATTGGTATTTAAGGAGCTCTCTAGCACAGTGGGAAGCACATCCTATGCTGAATTTCTCTAATGCTGAGATGGCTCAAGAAATCAACAACGATACCTATTCCGTAGAATGTGTACATGCTATCAACGAAGTGGCATCTTACCTGCTACATGTCGGCAATGTGTATTTATCCATGGTTAGTACGGATCTTAAGCAACTATGGAGGGGGATTTTGCTCTAACCTGGGTCATGATGTATTTACTACTCCTTTAATGATGTTTATGTCTTTATTTGTGATCTGAAACTAGGTGAAACAGCAACTCAATGGCTAAGATATTGCTGTTCTGTGAACCAGTGGTTTGGAATTATGATTGCAAACCATGGGCTATGATGAGGAGACATAAATTTTCCAGTAGGGTCCCAAAATTAAATAGGCATCAAATGGTGGTGGCAGACAGAATAAGCAAGTTTACACCAAATATGATTTTATTATCAATGTAGACATTAGGATTAATGAAACTTTCACTGGACTTCTATCATGAATCTACATAATGAATGATTTATGTAGGTTAATGCTAATATGTAGGTTAACACTTCTGGCTCATTAAAAAAAAAACCATAATGACCAAAATTAGGCACTAGCATATTGGAATCTGGGTGGCTGGTCTTTGAAGCAGCCTGCATTCAGGGGGATGGTAAGAACTTTCTGGAAGTCAAAAGATGGGCTCAGAACCTGAGAACAAACAGAGTTTGAGACAACTTGCTGACCCCTGAGACAGCAAAATGACTTTGTATGAGATTCCTGTTTTAAAACTTAACTTCTCTCACTTCCAGCTTCTGACCTCTATCCTAGGCCTACAGCTTCAATGATGACTCAGGAATGCCTTCTTTTGCCTTATTCTTTGAAGCCCAGGCAGACGAAAAGAAGAAAAAAGTACGTGAAATCCTCATGTATCTCAGGAACCATCAGGGTAAGATCTCCATTTCAGATTATAAGGTAATTATAATTTCGGCTGTGCTCATTCCTATAGGGACTTTTCATGTTCTAACAAATTGCTGGCTTCTACCTCAATTTATTCCTATAGGGACTTTTCATGTTCTAACAAATTGCTGGCTTCTACCTCAATTTATTCATGCTCTTCCATGGCCTTCTTTGTAGCAGAGCTCCATGGCAAGTGTGTGTCAATCAGTATCTTTCCAAAGTAAAACTTAGTCATTTAACGCTTGTTTGGCTTTTTTTCAATGAATTGCATACAAAAATGGTTTCTGGATTAATAGCACCCATTCCCCCTGAGGATCCTGATCATGCAAATCTTGGACCCCAGCCCAGGTCCAAGGTGTTTGAGTGGAGGAGCATACACTAACAAGTTTCTCCTCACCCAGTCCTAATGCACTGACTGAGAAGGGGTATTCTCATGACTTCTTCACAGAGCTATTAACATCCTCTTTCACATCGCTAAGTCATATACAGATTCAGGTATTTATTATGGCTGTCTTCTCCCTGTCTATAACTACATCCCTTCTCAGGAAAGACACTCAGAAGAAACTGCCTAAAACTCAGTTGGGGCATTACATCCCTAAATACAAAAATGTTTTGTTTTGTTTAATTGAAGCTTTATAAAGAGAATAAAAATCTGCTAATTAGAGAATAGAACTGTCACCACAGAGTTGCAAACCTAATAGAATAATTGAATACATATCTGTGCCATATACCCTAAGTGTCCTTGATTGATAACACATTAAAATCTCTCCAGGTAAAATTTAAACTTCTGATACCCACTTTACACATTCTATTATACCTGAGTGTTTGCAGGTGAGACACCCAGTCGTAGCTAATTCCAAGGTGCTACAGATTTTTAAAACTTGTGGACTGTGCAAGCTGAGTTATTGTTGTACATTTGAAATAGAATATAACAACACAGTTCTGAGAAAGGAAATTAACTTCCCTGTTCTTCTTTGACAGATGCCTGATATGAATGAACTCACCACTCCTGTAAAAGCCCTAGAAACAGCACTGGAGCTGGAAAAGAAAATAACTGAGCTCCTGCTAAAACTAAAGAGTGCAGCTACCAATGATTGGGAAATGGATGTAAGTACTTAGCTGACTCTCAGTGTTATTTCTCACTTTGGACTACTGATTTGTCTATGGAGAAGACCAGGAAGCAGTCATTTCCCATTAGGTGCTTGTTTCTCTTAAAGGAAAGGCAAGAACAACACTAGAAATGAGTATAGGAGGCTAGAAATCTTAAGGAAGCTTGCAACTCAATACAGGAGAGACATTTTCTCAGAAGTAATAACTCTGGACAATGATAGAAAACATGGTCTGTTGCCAGCTTGTAAACATCCTTCCAAAATGCCTAAGCTTACTCATCTCCTGAAACACTAGGAAAGCTTGCTACCAGAAAGTGCTGGCAGCCACCCAGTGTTTGTGTGCTTTGCACCCAGTCTCAGGTTTGCTTTTTTAACATGTTTCAGGGAATGGTCTTGTCAGCTGTGGGCCACAACTTACATATTAATTGTAAATATATAATATATTTATATATTATATATTATTTATATATAATATATATTC
The DNA here is from genome assembly GCA_009823505.1 of Rhizomys pruinosus. Classification (NCBI taxonomy): domain Eukaryota; kingdom Metazoa; phylum Chordata; class Mammalia; order Rodentia; family Spalacidae; genus Rhizomys; species Rhizomys pruinosus. Next base: position 3,236,387 of record VZQC01014507.1, read on the forward strand.
TAAGTGAAATCTTCTTGGTTATTGGAAAACACTCCACTTCAAAGCAAACTTCTCATTGACCAAGTCTGTAGATTCTCAGGAGGATAGAATGAAGAAAACACTCTAGCATTAAGCTCTCCATCCTAGTGAGACAATGAGCTTGCCAAAGAGCTCCAAAGGGGGCAGATGGCAAGGCCCTTGTTCCAGACATGAAGTCTAAGTCTGAAAATGGGCTCTGGGTATCCACAGAGTTTGCACATGACTCTGCAGAATGAAATCTTTGGCAGGAGAACCTTGTCCTCAGAATGACTATACTTCGGATGACATTCTAACACCGCAAGTGTGGGCCCAGGCTCCTTTGGACAATTTGAATGTTTTTAATTGGTTCTCTTTGGACTTCAATTTGCATATTAATTACCTTAATATGCAAGTGCTAATTCAGTAGGTTTGTGTAGAACCTGAAATTCTATATTCCTATAATTTTTAGTAACTTACAAATTTTAGTAACTCTCACTGTTAGACATGGTCTTAATAACGGTCTGTCACTATTTTATTTCTCTAGATCTTGAAGTTTTTGGCACAATACATCAATAAACATAAAAGGAATGAAGATTATCTGGAATGTCAACTTTCTTATCAGAAAATTTTAGTGGAACGGGAACAGAAGAAAGCCCGGACTGAATCCCCTTCTACCTCATCAGGTGCAAAGATTTAACCAAGGACCATAAAGCAACAAGTCTTCTTATTGTTGCAGGTCATACACTCATAAGAGTCATCATCATTTCCACTTGAAGACTGCTTTCCTCTCCATTTTCCTAGGCTCATTGTTATTCCTGAATAAAATTTTGCATTATAATTATGTGTTAATAGTTTAATGTATGAGAAGTGTTACTGCTACAATGTAGGGGTAGGTAAATGCTTCCTCAGTTTCACTGAGAGCACTAAATTTCTTTTCCTACCTTCACTTATAGTGCCCAATCATTAAGTGTCAATCAAGATTAGGGGAATTCAAACACAAGTAAATGAACATAGTAATTAAGTGGTAAAACTTTAAATCTCAATAGTCTGTCATCATTTGTATATGTAGTTTAAGCTTGGAAAGAGTGGTGGTTTCTTGAAATGAAATGCAGTTGGGTAGGGCATGGTAATGCACACCTTTAATCGCAGCATGCAGAAGGCAGTAGCAGGTGAATCTCTGGGAGTTCAAGGCTAGACTGATCTACATAGCGAGTTCCAGGCCAGCCAGGACTATATAATGAGACCCTGTTTCAAAATAAATGAATTAATAAGTGCAGTTTGAAATTAAGTTGTTTATGGAGAAAAGATGGCTCTCACCTGAAGGATGGCTGTGGCTACCCAGGAACTTGTTATATAGGCAGAGGTAGATGTTGAAGGAATGACACAGAAACAATTAACTCACTACAGCTCAGTGTGTGACTACCTCTATTCCTCCAGTAAGCCAATAGGCACCTACTTAGGTAATTGGTTTCAGGAGCAAACAATGAGGGTGCAAGCTTAGGTCAGACTCCCTAGGGCTAATGTGCCACTTAAATAGAAATAGGAGGCTCTATGGTATTACATTATGACTCCAAACCTTACTAGCTCCACAGACATGTGTTATTTCTGACATCTTTATTGACTGAGGTTAGCCATTTTATGAAGTACTATTGATACTTCATGAACACCACCTGTCCAGTTTATGTATTTCATTTACACAGGAGTAACACTTGTGAAACTTAAACTGATATGTAAGATATTTTTTCCAGTAAGAAAACAATACAGTGAAATCCATGCGGATTCTACTTTATTTTTTATGTGTATGAGTATTTTGCCTTCCAGTATATAAGTGCACCCTTATTGTACAATGTCTATAGAGGCAAGAAGAGGGTGTCAGATCTCCTGGAACTGGGGTTAAGAATGGTGGTTAAGCACCATGTTGGTGCTGGAAACAAAACCTGGGTACAAGAGCAGCTAGTGCAGTTAACTGCTGAGCCATCTCTCCAGTCTGATTCTTAAAACAGTATCTTTAGACAGAAAAAGATCTTATCTGAAACCATAAGTGGTCATGGGTCAGGCAAGGTAGTGCATGATTTTAATCTCAGCATTTGAGAAGTAGAAACAGACAGATCTCTGCAAGATGAAGGCCAGCCTGTTCTCAGTCTTTTAGAGACTTTCTCAAAAAGCCAAAACAAAATAACAGTTTTTAAAGTAGTCATAAAAACCTATTAGATATCTTAAACATTCAAATGAACAGACTGAATATTCACATCACAGCTAATCAAATGAGTGACCTAGAAGTAAGTAATCCCAAATTCTAAGCCAAATAATGGATAAATGGTGTTTAAAAGCTGAAATATTTGCAGAAAGAAATCTCCTTGGAAAAAAAGTGGAAAGAAAAAGTATCCATCGTGAACTTTTAGAGCAGGGAGAATAGAAGAGCTCCCCATTAAAGAAAGCATCACTTAAAAGAATATAAAAATGATACATTAAAACAGCTTCATCAAAAGTAGATATAAAAAATGAAAAGTTGTTCACATGTTTAGGATAAAAAACAGTTTAAGTAGAGATGAAGGTAGACAGGGCCAGGGCAGAGCAAGGAGGGGAGGAGAGGGTTAACCAAAACTAAAAATGGATTTTTTTTTTTTTGCTCTTTTTGACACAGGGTCTCCCTTTAGTTCCAGCCTGCCTGGAACACACTATGTAGACCAGGCTGGCCTTGAACTCACAGAGATCTGCCTGCCTCGGCCTCCTGAGTGCTGGGATTATAGGCTTGTGTCACCATGCCCTAAAGATGTATTTAAAAAAAGAAACATATGTAAACTTAGTATTTAGTAAGGTGGTCAAATAACATAATTTTTAAAAAGACTTTGAACAGAGGCCTCTGTGGGTGGTCACTGTTCCCAGAAGCCATAGGTTATTCAATGAAAAAAAGTGTCTAGCTTATGGCTTGTTGGTCAAGGAGATCCTGAAGCTCCCCCAAAGCACAGGCCTCTGCCATTGTTCTTGGATGCCCACAAATTGTAGGCAATACTAACTGCATAGAAGAAGCCTCGCCCTCTGGTGGTAGAACAGAGAGAAATCAAGTGGGAGCTGAGCTGGAAACTTCCTCCCTGTTGGCTAGCTTTCACAGTGCCAGAGGGTACTATGCAGGCTGCTAGAGCAGTCTTACCCTGCTATGAGCCCTGTGAGCTAGAACACCAACTTGCTGGGGAAGACATGCTCATGACACTTGTGGGGGCAACCAACAACTTTCTGATTGGATATGAGGCTCACTGGACAGGAGAGAATTCATTCCTGCTACCTCATCAAAAGCCTAGATCTAGGGAAGTCATAGGCCCTGGTGGGGATTGGGGAGGGTGGGGAGAACCTGTTACTCCTGGTTTGCTAAATGGATATGGTATCAACTTCCTTCTAAATATTTATGTTTATACTCATGGTTAGTGTGCTCTCAGCCTTAGAGAAGCTTCTGTTTGTACTGGGCAGTGGTTAATGAAGAACAACATCATAACTGGCTGAAGTGCTCAGAATAAGTGACGATTGAGTGCTCATCTCTAAATGGACAGCTCTACACACACACACACACACCACCACCACCACCACCACCACCACCAAGGTAACAATGCAGAAGAGGTGGCAAAAGAATGTAGGAGCCAGAGATGGGAAGTAGTGCTGTGAAATACTGTCTTCAGCATATGACATTGCTGTTGTACCCATAGACTTAATGGCAGCTGGAGTCACCTGCATAAGACTTTAAGCACACTGGGTTCATTAACATTCCCTCATGGAGAGTGGTGGGAGTTTGCGAAGCCCCACTGCTCCCTGAGGAGTTAATGGTTGCCTATAAATTCAATGCGGTTTCAAATTGCAGTTCAAATTAAGTGCAGTTTAAGAACAAGAGTTGTTCATGTAGATAGCATGGAGGAGAGTCATATTTCTCAGTGGTGTAGCCACTGTTAAGTTGCCCATGTTCAAGCAAATATCTCTTTAGCATACTCATGCAGGCAACCCTAAACAAATGGGGTAGGAAACACACAATAAAAATGCATAAATGTAGGATAGGGGGCTTCTGATGAAGAATGGGTTTGATAGGAAGAAGATAAGGGAGGATAATGGGGGTAATATGATCAAAGAACATTACCTATGTGTGGAAAAGTCAAATAGCAAATCTTTATAAACACTCAAAATACTAATAAGAGGATGAGGGCAGAACAGCCTATTCAAATATAGAGTGATAAAAGCTTACAGAGGCTAATATCTGTAGAAGAAAGTCCTTATGTGCAATATCAGTGTTTTGGCAATATACAGAGCTTGGGCCAAACATGCAGACATGAGTGTCCTAGCTAATATTAACTCAAAACACATGGAACTTTCTTTTTTTTTTTCTTTTAATTGATGTTTTATGTATTTCATACATCATTTTTCATTTCTGTTCAGGCATATTCCCCTATCCCTTCCCCCCATCGCACCCAAACCATCCCAGATCATGTATTCTGTTATAACTGTCCTGCATCTTTCTCTCAGTCTTTTTTGTGCTTAGGAGTTCACATTTTCCTCCGTTAATTTCATATTATTCTAAAATATGGATACATACTCTCCTCCCATATATAGTAATTACAGAGTCTGAAAATAATTGGTGGGTGGATTCTAGAACCCATTGAGGTATTCACATTATGACAACATAGTTGCTTTCAGATAAACCAAAAATATAACCATACTGTTGCTCAGCTTGCCTTTCATCTGGGGGATTTGGTGTTAGCATCCACAAATGAGGGAAACCATTCTCTGTCTTTCTGGGACTGTGTCACCTCACTCAACATTCATAATGCCATCCTTCTTTACCACTGAATAGTACTCTATTGTGTAGATGTACCACATTTTTGTCATCCACTCATCTGTTGAGGGGCATATGGGTTGGTTCCAGCTCTTTACTATTATGAAGAGAGCTGCAATAAACATGGATGTGCATATATCTTTGCAGTATGATGAGTCTTTGGGGTATATGCCCAGGAGTGGTATGATTGGGTCAGGTGGTAAGCTCATTCTGAGTCTTTTAAGGGTTCTCCACACTGCTTTCCATAATGGTTGTACAAGTTTAAATTCCCACCAGCAGTGGATGAGTGTTCCCCTTTCCCCACAACCTCTCCAGCATCTGTTGTCTTCTGTTTCCTTGATCTTAGCTAGCGGTACTGGAGTGAGATGATATCTGAGAGTGATTTAATTTGCATTTCCTTAATTATTAATGTTGATGAACACTTTTTAAGATGTTTCTCAGCCATCTTTAGTTCCTCACTGGTGAAGACTCTGTTCAGCTCTTACTCCATATTTTGAGTAGGTCATTTGTCTTCTTCTTTGTTTTTTGAGTAGTTTATATATTCTGGATGTTAATGCTTTGTCAGATATGTCACTGGTAAAGATTTCTTCCCACTCTGTGGGATTTCTCTTCACCTCCTCGATTTTTTCTTTCACTGTACAGAAGCTTTTGAGTTTTATGAGGTCCCACTTGTCAACTGTTGACCTTACTTCCCATGCTGCTGCTGTCTGGTTTAGAAAGTCTTCTTGCTGGGCATGGTGGGGCACGCCTTTAATCCTAGCACTCAGGAGGCAGAGGCAGGTGGATCTTTGTGAGTTCAAGGCCAGCCTGGTCTACAGAGCGAGTTCCAGGACAGCTGGGGCTACAGGGAAACCCTGTCTCAAAAATACCAAAAAGAAATTACCAAAAAGAAAAAAGAAAGAAAGAAAGCCTTCTCCTACACCTATGTCTTGTAGGTTGTTGCCAACTTTTTCTTTTATCACCTTCAGGGTTTCAGGCTTCACATGGAGATCTTTGATCCACTTGGAGCTGATTTTTGTACAGGGTGAGAGGTAGGGGTTTAATTTTGTTCTTCTACAAATGATGATCCAGTTTTGCCAACACCATTTGCTGAAGATGCTATCTTTCCTCCATTGAGCTTTTTTGGCCCCTTCGTCAAATATGAGGTGGCTGAAATTATATGAGCTCAAGTTTGGATCTTCAATTTTGTTCCATTGGTCAATGCTTCTTTTTTTTTTTGCTAGTACCAGGCTGTCTTTATGACGATAGCCCTGTAATATAGCTTGAAGTCTGGTAATGTAATCCCCCCAGTATTGCACTTTTCACTCAGGGGTTTTGTTTGTTTGTTTGTTTTGTTTGTTTGTTTGTTTTTATTGATGCTTTGTGTATTTCATACATCATTTTCCAATTCAGTTCAGGCATATTTCCCCTAACCTTCCCCCCGTCCC
>VZQC01014507.1:3244155-3303734 GCA_009823505.1 Rhizomys pruinosus
TTTTTTTTTTCTGTTTGAGAAACTCTAGTAGGAAAGGCAATGACCCCAGGCCATGGTCAACTATGTTGTGGACTTCCTCACCACTCTCAAATGACTCTTGAAAACATGTATCCAGGTAGTACTTAATACTAATTTACTTGAATTTTATACTATCATGGGGATTGACATTAAAATCAGGAGTAAGACAGGATTGCTTTATATTCCATGTAGTTTTTCTGGTACTATCAAGCAAGGGTTCTTCTTCAGCACTGTTAACACTGTGAAGCAAATGAGGTCCCACTGTGGGAAGCTATCATGTGAGTTTCAAAGCCGCGCCCCTGGCCTCTCCATACTACATGATGGTACCTCTCTCAGTAGCAACAAGAAGTCTCTCCAGACCTTGTCAAATATCTCTTCAAAGTCACTTCATAGTTGTGGTCAGTTTATTAGCCCCCAAATATATTCAAGATTTTTAAAAATACACAAGCCTTATGATCTAGTAATGCCACTGTCATTTAATCTAAATACCCCCCCCCAAAGTTCAAAACTACCTTGTTTAGAACAACTCTTCTAGATAATGAGGATCCTTCCAGGGAGCATAACATTCAAGATGAATGGAAACGGGCTTGGTATAGGGAAAACACCACATTGAAGGTGTGCGTACCTTGAAGAGACTTGGTTCTCTTGCTTCAAGTATTTGCTGATTTTCATCCTCATCCAAACCAGCCTTCAGGAAGCTTTGATATCTTTTATGTTTTGAATATGAGACATCTTCTACCACAGACTCAGATACTGGAATTTGGTTGCCAGTTGATGGTCTTAGGGAAGTTATTGGATTCTTAGGGCTCAAATATAATCAATGGATTATCTGGTTTTTATCTCTTTATGAATTCATAACATCAATTTTGGAAGGGAGGTGGCAAAAAGTGGTGTTGGGGTTGAGTTGGATGAAATCTGAGGAATTGATCTTACTTCTTTCCTGCCATCTCTCACTCTATCTGTTCCTTTCCTCTCTCCATCCTTCTTCCCCTTCTTCCCTTTTTCTCCTGGTTTCTGACCACCATGAGGTGGCACCATCTGCTGACATGATACTCTATCTCATTTCACAGAGTGGTTCCAGACATCCATGGTCTGAACTTCTGAAATCCTGAGCCAAGACAATGCTTTTTACCCTTTAAGTTGCACTTTCAGGCATTTCTCATAGTAATAAAAGTTCTGACTGTGTATGCTGGCAATGCGTTTAATCCCAGCACTTGAGAGGCAGAGGCAGGTGGAGTTCTGTGAGTTTAAAACCAGCCTAGTCTACACAGTGAGTTCCAGGACAGCTGAGACTACAGGGAGACCCTGTCTCAAAAAGACCAAAGGAGAAAAAAAAAAGTTCTGGCTAATAAATCCCTTCAAGTTTGACCAGAATTTGCTTCCAGTGTTATCACTTTCTGTTTCCTTCCTTCACATTCATCTTTGTTAGACTATTCCCTCTTTCAAGTATTCATTTTTTGGGGGGGGTATTTTTGAGACAGGGTCTCCCTTTAGTCCCAGCTGGCCTGGAACTCATTCTGTAGACCAGGCTGGCCTTGAACTCACAGAGATCCACTTGCCTCTGTCTCCCGAGTGTTGGGATTAAAGGCGTGGGCCACCAGGCCTGGATTTTGTTTTTTATTTTTCAAGTATTCATTTTTATAAAATGTCACATGAGTCTATCACTGGGAGACAAGGAAACAATGTATCTAAATGCATTGCCCACTGGGCATAAACTAAGCAGCAGGTCAATGATGTCACCAGTCATCAAGAAACAGAAAAAGTAACAGGATTGATCAAAGAACAGGATGCATGCTGTTATTTCCGTGGTGAGTTGTGGACTGAAGACCTAATACAAGTTTCCTATTTACAGGATAATTACATACAGGATAAGTACAATATACTAAATGACATTTGAACTGTATTAGGAGGAGACCAATGACATTTAACAAAACCAGGGTGACCATTGTAATTTGGATATATTGAAGCTAACAATGCATTGGCAACATGCTCTTATTTTTCAATTGATTATCTAGGTACATAATAACTTAAATCACTATCATGAAGGACTTTGCATGAAAATGGCAGGACCTTTGTAAAAAGCCTAGCACTTCATTACTACAATTATTGAAATAACTTATGCTTATTTTCTAGCTTAATTCTGTGAATAATTTTCAAATAAAAAATTTACAGTTAAAAGTAAAAATATATAATTTGGTTCGTGGTAGTGACAGTTTTCTACATAAAACCCATTATCCATCCTTCCTTCCACAACAGTACACCAGGTTTCAATGGGAGAAAATAGATCCCTCTCTGAAGTTTATAATCCTGTCCTCTTTTAAAGTTTCTGACCAAATACTAGAAAGTGAGATGTCAAGGGAATCTATTGTTGTGTGCCACTTCTGGGTTTGACCTATAAAGGATAGATGTGTTCTTCACCTGTCTTTCTCCATTGTCTGGGATATAGACAAAAGGGCAGGATTTAATTCAGCCACTTGTTATGCATAAATGGAATCCATGTGTTGAGAATGATCAAGTGGCAATATGGACTCTGGACTGCTATCTCTGTGCAGTTATATCATACAGAGAAAAACTCTATCTTGTTCAAGTCATTATGATTTAGGGTCTCTTTGGTTACAGACACTTTCCCCTAGACCAACAAGTGTCATAGCCAGATTTGTATTGGGGAATAAGGAGCTAGAAACACAGAAAACATACAAATAGCAATAAATTGTTAATGGGTTCTCTCCCTTCCAACTTTCATTTAAAGAGCAAAAAATGATAGCCCTAAAGCTAAACCATCCCCTTCCACAAGAATAAACTGAGTGGGAGATGCTGAAGGTGAGGAATGACACAGAGAAGCACTTGTAGCTGTGATGACGAAAACCAGCCTTCTGCAGAGGTTGTTAGGCAGGGAGGCTGCAAACTTCTCTCTCAGTCTCAATTCGTGTTCGAGTGTGGACTTCAATACAGAAACTGAATTTCCAGGGCTGGAGAGATGGCCGAGCGGTTAAGAGCGCTGACTGCTCTTGCAGATGACCAGGGTTCGATCCCCAGCACCCACATGGTGGCTGAGAAACGTCTGTAACTCCAATTCCAGGAGAACTCCAGTTCCAGGGCATTTCACGACACGGGTGCACAAACCTACATGCAGACAGTACATTCATACACATAAATAAATATAATTTTTAAAAAAAGAAACTGAATTTCCAAGAACAGAGGAGGCCTAATGATGGTCTGTCATCTGCAATTCATTATAAAGTTTGTGTGACAAAAATAAATTTAGGGGGCTGGAGAGATGGCCTAGCAGCTAAGAGTGCTGACTGCTCTTACAGAGGACCCAGGTTTGATCCCCAGCACCCACATGGTGGCTGAGAACCGTCTATAACTCCAATTCCAGGAGAACTCCAGTTCCAGGGGAATCCGACACCCTCTTCTNGTGCTGACTGCTCTTGCAGAGGACCCGGGTTCGATCCCCACACCCACGTGTTGGCTGAGAACGGTCTGTAACTCCAATTCCAGGAGAACTCCAGTTCCAGGGGAATCCGACACCCTCTTCTGACCTCCACAGCATTGCACGACACGGGTGCACAAACCTACATGCAGACAATATATTCATACACATAAATAAACAAATGAAATTAAATTAAAAATAAATAAATTTAGGGTAATATTAACTAGTTCTTTAATTTACTTTAATTGACTTGTGGGTTTACCCCTGAGAGTCATGAATGGCAGATCTGGAGGGGCTCGAGGAGAGCCTCTGTTAATGACAGCAGTCAGGACCTGGGCCATGGTCTTATTAACTCGTAGCTGGCCTTGGGAAAAATGGAGCAGGCACTTGAGGAGAAGACAGAGGAGAGCCAAAAGGCTGAGAGGGCCCTAAGTGACAAGTGTTGAGGGGTCTAAGATAGCTCGTAGCTTGGACCAGTCCTGGGTAACAAAAGAAGTGTCGAAGGACAGGACCTCCAGCCTGGTAGAGTTGAGGGAGACAATGTCGGAGCGTATAGTTGATGAATTTTTGGGACCAGAGAGGTATGTTTGCTTCCTATGAGGAGGAAGGGGGTTGGGGGAACAGATAGGAAATCACTGCAGAAACACAATAAAGCCCATTAGCTATCCCAGGCTGCCCTTTCCCACCCCTGGAGGCAAGAAACAGGGCTAGCCCAGGCCATTCTGGTATCAGTTCTCCACCCAAACCAAACCAAGATATACACATGCCTCTGTCTTCCAAGTGCTGGGAGAGACTTCAGATTAAAAGTAAGTAAAACTTAAAAACAGTTATCCAAATACACATAATTTTGCATTAAAATCATTAAAATAGACGGGTCATGTGATGGCTATTATATTCTATTGCCTAGGACTTTAGTTGAGTGCATGTGCATAAACAAGTAGTACTTTTATAGAATAATAGATATTTAAAGATATTTTTAGGGTACCCAGGTTATACCATTAAAATATTTCTAATTCTGCTCAGACATGCCTGAATAATATCTCACTATGTATGAGGGATTAAGGCACTTACAACCTTCAAATAGGTTCCTACCCATAAGCTGAACTGAGGTTCCATTCCATAGTTTTAAAGAGACTCAAACACACGTAAGTCATCTGGAAAATAGATTCCTTTAAACAGTCAACTCAGAGGCTAACTACTATAAACAATTACCACCTGTTGTGAAGTGTTTCAGTTTAAAGATGTCTATGGTATCCAAATTTTAGCCTTTAAATGAATTTTTAAATATATTTTAAAGTTTTCATGTGTGTATCTAGTCTGGCATACCAAAACCAATGATTCTGTGCACATAATGGATGGAAACTTGTAGCCACTTTGAGAGAACCATCATGAGACAATCACAATGACTAAATTACAAACACACAAAAAAACTTAGATGCATGACGAGCATGACTACATGAATCTTAGACACATTGGAGAACGGTTACCATAAACATGGTTACCGCCTTTAAATCTAGAAAAGGTTGGATCCCTTCTTCTCCTTTAGCAAACCAAGGCTTCCACAGGGGTCAAGTGTCCATGTCCAGGGCCGAAAGTTTTTCAAGGACACCCATAGCGGCTTCCCAGAGGATTCTGGAAAGATACAAGCAAAGCTTTGGCCTTGTGTTAATAGGGGGTCGGGGCCTCTCCACTGTGAGGACAAAGGGTCCCTCCATCTGATGAGAGAGAAGGGGGTGGAGCAGGGAAGGGAGCCCCAATGTGGGAGCAGGAGGGGAATTCTCCTCATCCAGTTGGAAATCAAGGTACACAGGGAAGGGCCTGTTTTTCCTCATTGTTTTTGTAACAGACTGAGTTATATTCGCAGAGAATGTCCTGCCCTCTGCCGAGGAGTCTTTAAGGCTTGCAATTATGGTGAGGAGGTTGCCCATAATAGCAGGGAAGGGGGTGGGCAGGCGAGTGCCTAGACGGAATTAGGACAGACATAGCGTGTGTGTCGGATCCATAAGTGTCCTGTGCTTGTCAGGGAACTTCCGAGGGCCATTACCCCCTTGGCTGTATGCCTGCACAGTGTGTCTGGAGCAGCATCTCTTTACATATAGAGGGCCGGGTTCCAAGTCCTGAGTGGATCAGCTCTTGTGCAGACTCCCCGGGACGAAACAAGAGGTGGAGCAGCTGGCGTTAGTTGGAACAGCGCGGCTTGGCAATATGTACCTCCCTAGCAATGAACAAACAGGATGACAAATGAATTGAAAGTGAAGGGAAGGGGGCCGTGCATTCATCCTCGCGCAGCCATAAGCACATAAAACAGAAAAGGGGTCTACTCACTGAAACCACAGAGGAGTTGTCTTGCAAATACCTGGGGATCATAGACCACGTGGGGTCCAGTCACCAAAACCATATAGGGGGGTGTATTGCAAACACCGGGGACATCTCACAAATGCCAAGGGGCCACAGATGTTGCAACCTTCTCTAGTCCAGCCAGAGGGGTATGGGTCACGACCGAGGAGTGGGGGTGGAAGATGCAGAGTCAACACACAGACACCAGGAGTCAGGTGGAAGCAAGCAGATAGCAGCTGTTGCAGACTCGTTTGTTCAAGAGAAGGTAGGGGCATATATGTGATCCACTCTGCTCCTTCCACAGATGTGCAAGGTGCTTATATTTGGGCAAATTCTCATTGGCCCAGGTCACTGAATCAGCTGTTGCGACGAGTAGCTTCTGAGAAAAAGTTAAGCCTGTTCAGCAGGGGAGGCGGTAAGCATGCTGCAACACAGGCATGTAGCACTCTACACTTAAGTACATTTTGTTTACATATTTAGTGTGTGTATGTATGTGTGGACATGTGCTTTGGAGCACATGTGGAAGTCAGAAGACAACTTGTGGAATTTGATTCTTGTTTTCATCATCTGGGTCCTGGGTTAGAACTCAGGTTTGTCAGGTTTGGCAGCAGACACCTTTATTTGCTGAGATATCTTGTTGACCCCTCCCTATATTTTGCTGAGTGATCTTGTTGATCCCTCCCTATATCTTGCTGAGTGATCTTGTTGACCTCTCCCTATATATTTTTTTAATTTTATTTATTTTCTATGTGTATGAATGTACTGTCTGCATGTAGGTTTGTGTGCCCGTGTTGTGCAATGCCGCGGAGGTCAGAAGATGGATTCGGATTCCCCTGGAACTGGAGTTCTCCTGGAATTGGAATTACAGACAGTTCTCAGCTGCCATGTGGGTGCTGGGGATCGAACCCGGGTCCTCTGCAAGAGCGGTCGGCGCTCTTAACCACTAGGCTATCTCTCCAGCCCCATCCTCCCTATACTTTTGGCAGTAGGTTCTGCCAGGAGGATTTCTGTGAACCGAACAGTTACCAAAAGACAGCTGGACTGCTCTTCACAGAATAAGGGGAAACATTCTGTACCTGTACCTAGTCTGGTGACCCTGAATATCTTTAGTAGATTTTGAGCACTTATGGCAACTTTGAGGTGCCTGAGTTAAGAAATTGAAACAAACTTCAGCTGTGTATAACATGAATATGTGGGACTGCCTGTGGTGGAAGGAAGCCAAAGAGAAAAGGGAGACCTGGAGTCAATTCTGCAAGGAACTGGATAGAATCCAGCATTGCCTTGTTATCAATCAAATTGGCCATGCAAGGGCAAAACAGCTACCTGAACCTTTCTCCAATACATGAGAAGTAAGTAAGCATGAGTCTATAAGTAACCTCATCATTCCTGGGGGTTCCTTCACTGGGAACAGTCCCTGCTTGTTACTTTCAGCTAAGACTTGCATGTCATCCACATCCTTGGTTTTAAGCTTGAAAATATACTAAATGTAATAAATAAAACAGCTCTTCTGGGCCAGAGAGATAGCCTAGCAGTTAAGAGCACCAACTGCTCTTGCAGAGGACCCGGGTTCAATCCCCAGCACCCACATGGCGGCTGAGAACTGTCTGTAACTCCAATTCCAGGAGAACTCCAGTTCCAGGGGAATCCTACACCCTCTTCTGACCTCTGCGGCATTGCACGACATGGGTGCACAAACCTACATGCAGACAGTACACTCATACACATACAAAAATAAAGTTAAAAAAAAAAAAAAGCTCTTCTCTTTGTTAGAGTTATTGACATTGTAGAATCATGGAGAATTTTCCTGAACTGTTTGAAGATAGAAAGAGGCTAATCCAGCAGTTTTGAGCCACTTTACTGTCAAATTATTTGAAGAAATTCCTGTGACAGCTAGATCCAGCACAAATGCCCCTCAACAGATGAGTGGATGACAAAAATGTGGTACATCTACACAATGGAGTACTATTCAGCAGTAAAGAAAGGTGGCATCACGAACTTTGCAGGTAAATGGACGGAACCTGAAGCCATTATGCTAAGTGAAGTAACACAGTCCCAGAAAAACAAATGGTGAATGGTTTCCCTCATTGGTGGATGATAATACCAGTTCCCCAGTTGAAAGGAAGCTGAACATTATTGTCATATTTCTTTTTATCTGAAAACAAATATGTTGTTATAATGTATATCTATTAACAGGCTCTAGAATCAGCCCTCCACTTAGTTTCACACTCTGTAATTACTGTATATTGGTGGAAGGTATGTATTCATATTTTAGAGTAATATAACATTAAAGGAGGAAAATGTGAATTCCTAAACATAAAAAAGACTGAGAGAAAGATACAGGACATTTATAGCAGAATGCATGATCTGCAGTGGGGTGGGGGAGGGGGAAGAGAAAGGGGAATATGTATAAATTGAACTGAAAAATGATGTCTGAAATTCACAAAACATCAATAAAAAAAGAAATTCCTGAGACAAGGTCCAGTCTAAATGTAAAGAAATCAGAGGTGCTTTCATTGCAAGGGTTTCTGATTGGCCCATGCTTCTCTTATCTGTAGGTCCCAATATTATACATGAATCACTTCTTTGAACCCCTGGAACCAAGAGAAAGTCAGGATTTAACCAATTCATCCATTTCATAAAAGCCAGAAATGAATCCCAAATATATGACAATTATTTGAATGGAGTAAAATAACAGCTGCATGAGGCTGTGCAGAATAAAAATGGGGATCACTGTTTAAATCATAGTAAATACTGGAGATTGTAAAGAATTGTATGAGTTTGTTTGGAATGGGACCAGTGATTCCAGAACAAGACAGAAGTGAGTGATGCAAGACAGCAGATTAGAATCACCCAGTGTGCATCCACTGCTGCCTGAGACAGGCAGAATCAAAACAACCAAGGAAAAGTCTGTTTTCAAGGTTAATGACTAGGAAAGAATACAGACATTTAAAATGGACAGCCAGAAGGCACTGATTACATAAAAGCTCCCTGCGAACAATCATAAACTGGTCATAGAACTGACAGATTGAAAGCAGGGTTCTCATAAAAACTATATGTTAAAATGAGAAAATTTCTTTTATAAAGTTGAAGGTAAAAACTGGTCCCAGTGAGGGCAAAATAAAGCCATGCAAATATAAATGAGGGAAGTTTCGAGAAGCAGGTGGATTCCCAAGAGGCTGAAAAGGTAGCTCAGCAGTTAAGCAATCATACTTGCTATGCTTATAGAGGCCTTGGGTTATTTGGTTCCCAGCACCCACATGGTGGGTCAGAACAGTCCATAAGACCAATGACCTCTTTTGGCCTCCAAGTGGTGCTCTGGCTTCCATGAACAGCAGGAACACATGTGGTACACATACATACAGATAGGCAAACACTCATACGCATGAAATAAAAATCTTTACAATTCACTGTGGAAGTGCCACTCTATTAAAGACACCTTGTATGACAGTGGCTTTGCGTGCACATCCAGTGTTCCCTGCTGATATCAGCTAATATTGCAGAGAACTTTTTACATTAGTAAATTGTAATGAAAAAGTATATTTCTCCAGGGGACAGCACCATGTCTATATCTTTTGTGAATTCAGTCTGAAGTCTATCATTATCTTCTTGTAGTTTATCCTTATCTTATTTGATTTATTTGTTTGTGTGTTCTTTAAATTCCTTGAATTCTTTGATCTTGTTTATAATAGTACTTTTAAGATCTGTGTCCTGGGCTACATCTAGGGGGTCTTCATTATATGTATCTTCTACAGGACTGGCAGTATTTAGCGGAGACTTATTAATTGAGTTTTTCATGTTATTGTTTTTTTATTGTGCACTTATCATGTGAATTTCTTTTGCTGTTTGTGATTCTGGAATGAAGCTCAAGAGTTTCTTTGTTAAATTCAAGACTGACTTTTCTTTTCTTTTTTCTTTGCTTTTCCTGCTTCTTTGGGTACCTTCCCTGTCTTCTTATTAGGTATGCAAGGATGGTTGGTCTAGGCTTTAGGATCTCACTTCTGACTTTGTACTGGAGAGACCAGGTAGTTCTCACCCAGCTAGTCAGGAACTCCTCCAGAGACCTGAGAAAGGTAACAATCTGGCAGACTTGAAACACATACCATGTGGGGTTCAACTACCAGCTCTTGCAGTCTGGTTGGAAATATCTTGATTTGGTTCCTAATGCAGGGAAGTTTAGCCTGGAGCTGAGGATGGGGCTCCAGGTGTTTTCTAGCTACTGGGTGGGAAGCCTGGAATATCTCCACCATCACACAGTTGGGGACTCTCAACACCAATGGGTGGGTCAACCTCATACCCTTACTGGGGAAGTTGAAGTCACAGAACCACCCTGCCACAAGGGGTTCACCTACCATCTTTCCAGGGTGGGTTGCTAATGTCTGAATCTGTGTCCAGGGGCAGGAAAGCCCAGGCCTGGAGCCAAAGAAAGGGCCCCAGGTGTTCCCTAGCTAGTGGGTAGGGAGTCTTGAATACTGCTGCCACCATGCAGTTGTGGGCTCTCACCCCGACTGCAGGTCAGTCTCATACATTCACTGAGAAATTTGTACTTATATAACCACCATGACATGTGGGGTCCACCTATTGGTTGTTTGCAAACTCCGTATCTGGGTCCAAGAGCATGGAGGCCTAGCCTGGAGCTGGTGGAGGCCCCCGGGCTTCCCAAGATAGTGGGCAGGGAGTTTGGATACTCACTGCTGCCTTCTGGTCATGCAGACCACACAAGCCACTGCTCCCACTGCTGCTGCCTCCTATCTTGTGGTCTGCTGCTGCTCTTGGAACCAATGTTTAGAACAGAATGCTTCACTTTTAGGAGTGTGGGTGCTTCCCCGACAAGGCCACACAGTAATACCACCTACTCTCGAGGCTCAAGCAGGAAGATCCCAAGGTCAAGGCTTCCTGGACATCAGAATAAATTGAAGGCCATATTGAGCACCTTACTGAGCCACTGTTCCAAAACATAGGACAGAAAGGGCTAGGCATAGTGTTCACTAGTAAAGTGCTTGTTACCTTGGGAAACTTAGTCCATAAGAGCTATTTTTTTTCAACTAGAGCAGCAGCAATTTTCCAGTGATTTGTCAAAATGAAAAACCCAAAGAGGAGAGGAGACATAACCACTGTATTTTCTCTAGGGCTTTTCAATACATGGAATTACTTTTTTGCCCACATCTTTATGGATCCACAAGCAAGATGGTACTGGAGGCACTAGGGAATGGGTACTTTACAAAAAAAAAAGGCCCTGGGGCTGAACAAATGGCCCAGCAGGTTTAAAGGAGCTAAAGGACCCATGTTCAGTTTCCAGCACCAGCATGTGGTTGCTAATAGCCATCTATAACTCTAGTTTCAGGGAATCTGATACCCTCTTCTGACCTCTTTGGGCATTGCACAACATGAGTGCACTTACATACATGCAGGCAATACAATCAAACACATAAAATAAAAATAATGAATAATAAATTTTTTTTGGTCTTTTTGAGACAGGCTCTCCCTGTAGCCCCAGCCGGCCTGGAACTCACTCTGTGGACCAGGCTGGCCTTGAACTCACAAATATCCACCTGCCTCTGCCTCCTGAGTGCTAGGATTAAAGCCACATGCCACCATGCCCAGACTAATAAATATTTTTTTTTAAAGAGACTGCCATAAACAGGAAGTTCTACAAAGTCACTCAGGATGTGTTTACATTATTGTAAAGATGCAAGTTAAGGACAAGATTCTTGCCAAGTGAATTCATGTGTGTATTGAGCATATTAAGAACTCTAAGAGCCAAGACAGCTTCCTGAAATGGTTGGAAGAAAATGATCAGAAAAAAAAGAGGCAAAAGAAAATGGAACCTGGGCTCAGTGGAAGAAGGACACAAATATTTGTCCATCCAAGAAAAGTCTCTGGTTTTCTAAGTTCCCATAGAATAAGACTAGACATGCATCAAACTGAGGAGTTCCCATAAAAGTTGTTTTAGTTATAGTATTCATCAAGTTCGTATTATTTTTCCCAAAATAAACAAACTAAAAATAAGTATTTGTTAATCTTAATTTCACATGGTCTCTTTATAGTAGGAGTGTTAATTTTCTCTGGACATTGTTGCTAACACCGTTTTTTTAAACTAATGACCAATATACATTTTATTTTCCTTTATTTTGGGTTAAACCTCATGTATCAAGCTATTCAAAAACTAGTATAATTGCTGGGTGTGGTGACCCATGCCTTTAATCCTAGCATTTGGGAGGCAGAGGCAGGTGGATCTTTGTGAGTTCAAGGCCAGCCTGGTCTACAGAGTGAGTTCCAGGACAGCTGGGGCTACAGGGAGACCCTGTCTCGAAAAGACCAAAAAAAAAAAAAAAACTAGTATAATATAAAAGCTGTTTTGTACATTATGCATGTGCTATGAAACTTTCTTTGAGTCTAATTTAAAAGCAACATTTACTGAAACTCTAACATGTGCTAGACACTGGGCCATAAGTTTTCTTTTTAATTTTATTGAATTATTGTGTATTTCATACATAACATCTCAATCAGTCTTAATCACATTTATACTTCCTTCTCCATTGGCACCACCGACCCCTCCCCCTGGATTTTACTTCCAAAGGGCTTAGATGGCTCAGCTCTTCCAGCTTTCTGTGCAACATTTATCTCTTTCTTAGGCTGGTACCACTCCCTGTATGCAGCACTCCTTGGCAAATAATTCATAGCTCTGGCATCTTGAATGTATACTTGGGGTCTCTACTGCCAACCAGGCTTTGATTGTGTGAAGGGTTTCAAATTTTGTAAGACAGAGGAATCAGCTGATAGTCTTTTGTTGTTCTTCAGAAGGGATTATTTCTTTTTTTAAGTACTTTTATTCATGATTTGTGTATTTCATACATTATCTTTCTGTCCAATTAAGACACATTCCCCTCTCCCTGCCCTCCACCCTACACCAGTTCATGCCTTCTGCCATACATGTCTTTCATCTTTCTCTCAGTATTTCCAAAGTTTTTCACTATAGAGTCTTGTTCTTTTTGGCAGAATTTAACTGTATCAGTCAGTTCTTTCACGCAGTCCTTATGTTGTTGTTGTTCCCTCCCCTTTGTATTGCTCCAACATATGCCTATATAACTATCACATATACATCAAAATTATGACCTCTGAGAATAAGCTGTATGTTAACATTAAAATATATTTAAGCATTCACATTTTCCCCTTTAATTTTATATTACTCTAAGATATGAATATGTGCTTTCCACCCACATAGAATAATTACAGAGTCTGAAAATAAGTGGCAGGTAGATTCTAGAGCCCTTTAATAGATTAATATTATAACAGCACAGTTGCTTTCTGATAAAAAGATATGTAAAAATAATGTTGTTCAGCTTGACTTTCAACTGGGGATTTGGTATTATCATCCATAAATGAGGGTAACCATTTCTGGAATTGACATTTTCCCCTTTAATTTTATATTACTCTAAAGTATGCATACATATTCTCCCCCCATATACCACAATTACAAAGTTTAAAAATATGTAGTAGGTTAATTCTAGATCCCAATAAGGTATTCATAGTATAACGGTACAATATATTTCTCAGTTTGCCTTACTACTAGGTATTTTGTGCTAGCATACAGAGATATCACTTGACATTTGTTTTTCTGGGACTGTGTCACTTCACTTAGCATAATGTCTTCTAGTTCCATCCATTTACCTGCAAAGATCATCATGTCATTTTTCTTTTTTTTAAATTAGTTTTTATTGATGCTTTGTGCATTTCATACATTTTTTCCAATTCAGTTCAGGCTTATTTCCCTTTCCCTCCCCCCCCCACCCCCACCCCATCCCAGATCATGCATTCTGCCATAACTGTCCTGCATTTCTCTCAGTTTTTTTTTTTTCATTTTTAGCTATAAGTGATAATCCATGAGTACAAGCATCCTTCATGCAAAACCTATCTGCAGGCTGTTGTGCCCAAACACCTACAGCCCCACCATCCAGTGGGGGGTGACAGGCTGTTTGTTCAATCAAGTTGATCAGATGAGTGTCCAGACTACATTGCTGTAGTTTCACCATTCACCCCAATCGCAGCCCTTACATTCTACCACGCCCCCTCTTCCGCAGGTTGTTCCCTAGGCTTAGAAAAGGGGCACAGGTGGATGAGAGGTAAAACAGTCCACTCTCTCTGGAGCTGTTGACTTGGACTCTGGTCAATTCTGGCTGTTTCCTTTCATGGGCTGACAGTTTGTCCAGGAATAACCTTTCGATCCTACTAATGAAGAACAAGCAATTAGATATATAGGTATTTAAGCAGCACTAATAGTTATGGTAGGTTACTTTAGCATAGTCATCTTTCTTTACTGCTGCGTAGAACTCCATTGTGTAGATGTACCACATTTTCTCTACCCATTCATTTGTTGAGGGGCATTTGGGTTGGTTCCAGCTCTTTGCTATTGTGAAGAGAACTCCAATAAACATAGATGTGCCTGTGTCTTTGTGGTAGAATGAGTCTTGTGGGTATATACCCCAAGAGTGGTATGACTGTGTCAGGTGGTAGACTCATTTTGAGTCTTTTAAGGGTTCTCAACTAGGCCTTGTATGCCTGGTCTCCAGTTGTTGAATACAGGCCTCTGAAGAAAGCGAACAGTTTCCTATCTTGGGTACTTCTAATGTAAGTTGAGGAGTATGTTTGATTGTGTGATGGCTTTCAAATTTTGTATGCAGAGGAATCAGCTGATAGCCTAAACTACTTATGCCTGGCTCAGCTACAGCCATCTAGCTGTGGCATGGGCTGCAGGACTATTAAAAGCTCCCTACAATTGCTACATAGCAAAGGGTACAGAGGACAAAATACCACAGGTCAATAATTAGTCCATTGGTTTTAAAGTCCAATTATTATGTAGCAGGCATGTACTTCTCTTTATAAGATCCCAAAACAAGATTACATATGTTAAGATATCCCTGGATGCAAAATCGTAACTGAGGATCAGATTGTTTCTTTGGAGTATCAACCCATAAGTTGGAAAAATGTGGTTCAAGATGTTGAAGAGACTACCATAAGCACAACTTGAGGCTGCATCTGAGTTAGTGTATTGATCTAGGTTCCTAAGAGCTCTGGGAAGAGGACATGAGGACCTAGTTTCTCAAGCTGCTCAGCATATTAAGGCAACCTGAGGAGTTTGTTAGACACAACTCCTTGGCATCTCACAATGAGGTCACTTTGGTCTAGGGTGAGGTACATGAATTGTATTTCTCACTATCCTCAGACACTATGCTGTGTAGCTTATTGAGAAAATCCAAACAAATAACTAGTGGTTATTTTAGCCCCGAAGATGACATGCATGCCCTTTATCTCTGTTACTAAAAGTTCTAATAAACTAATATATTTAAGTAACAAGTAATTTTACATCTGGTAAAAGCCCCAAGAGAGACCATCATAGTAGAATTATAGTCATCCGAATATCTGGAACATAGATCCTACTCTTTCATGCTGCTATATATTTTAGGGTCTGTTTTGCATGGAACCACTTCATCTGAGCTTGGTCTTGAATGAAGACTATAAAAAGTGGCATGTCTGGGGCTGGAGAGATGGCCTAGCGGTTAAGAGTGCTGAATGCTCTTGCAGAGGACCTGGGTTTGATCCCCAGCATCCACATGGTGGCTAAGAACTGTCTTTAACTCCAGTTCCAGGGGAATCTGATGCCCTCTTCTGACCTCTGAGGCATTGCACGACATGGATGCAGAGACCTACATGCAGACAGTACATTCATATGCATATAAAATAAATAAATTTTTAAAGTGGACTGTCTATTACTTCTTTATGATAGCAGGCCTAGGAAAAAAGTGAGAATATAGAAATGTTGGGGGTGAGAGAAAGTAATTTTTAATATTGGAGAAACACTTTACTATCTTAGTGGTCACCTAGAAAGTCTTTGGTTGTTCTTGGGTGACACTTTGTCCTTTGACTTCCAGAAAGTTTTCAGTGATTCCCTGAACCCAGCCTACAACAAAGAGCACCCACTCAGGCTATAATATGCTACTTATCTTTGTCATGATGGCTTTTATATGGGTCAGACTTGTAACCTACACGCTAGCACTCTTCAGTAATTGTATAGATCTATGACAGAACCCCAGCACAAATTTAATGTTTATAGCCACTCTAGATTGCTAATCCTAATGCAGAGCTTAATCTTCCTAATTTTCTCAATAGTTTGCCTTCTTCCTCATTTTCTGTAATTTGAGGAAGCTAATATACTTCTTGAGTAGTAAAGTGTCACAAATGATTATAATATTGCATCTTGGTATAAAATTGTTTATTCTGCCTGCCACCATTAGTTGATTCCCATATTATTGAGAACTCAGTAGAACAATTGTCATTCTCTTTGTCATATCCCATGACTTGCTATCACAACTTTAAATAACCTCAGTAAGAGCATCAGTAGTGAACTTATCAGGGTACAAGGTAAGAAGATAGTGCACGTGTTATCACCCAGATCAGAGAAACATTTCCCCTCATAGTTGCTCCAGAGCACATACTAACCATGGATGAATAAGCATCACTGATATTCATTTGGTGGCGTGCGACTTCGTTAAGAAGAGGTAAACACTTTTCAGGAATGGGCTCCAAATCCAACTGTCCCTCATACTCCATCTCAACCTTAGCTGCAAATTTAGCCATAATGTAGGCTTCCCACTGTGCTAGAGGGCTTCTTAAATACTAAGAGTGGAACCAGCCCACATCTCTCAACAAGATGAAATTTGGCCACCTGAGATCACAGCTGCTGATCTGTGAAGGAACCAAGTTGAAGAGAAAAGGATATTAGAAGGGAATGCAGAGCTGAATCTTCCTAATTTTCTCAGTGGTTCCCCTTCTTCCTCATTTTCTGTGATTTGAGAAGGCTGATATACTTCCTGAGTAGTAAAGTGTTACAAAATGCATAAACTCTCTTTAATTTTCCCTGTGCTTAAAAACTATGATGGCACAGTATACTAGATCTGTAGTGAATCTAAAAAGCCTCTCTAAAATGCATTGTCTCTATAGGAAGCCCTACAACCCCTTCCCTCATTAGACAGGAGGCCTCAGCTGATAAAACTGCACTAAAGGTGGGATGTGATGAAGTTCTGAAACATCACAACATGTCAGCTGAGGGGATTGGGGTAGATTTCATTGATAAATTGGCTTTTGCAATTGGCCTTGTGAGCAGCAGGAAGAGAGAAGTGAAAATGGAAGACAAGAATTCCACTTGGGGAGCAGAGACCCACAGCCATGGCTAGAAGATGAGGAAGTGGTTGTCCAGATTCCCAGGTGGGGACTTTTTGACTCCTTTCATACTGTCAAAGGCCCTTTGGAGGCCTGCATGTACCCATTTCACTATTCCTGTGGCTGGTGATGTAGTGCTTGTTGGTATGTGCTAAGACATTGTTGATTAAATGAAAATATATTTTACATACCAGTAAAGTATAACATTCTTGTTATTCTGGTGGATCTCTACTTTCAGCTAAATTCTGTCTGCTTGAACTGAAGGAGAAATGGTAGATTTCTAGGCAAGTGCTGGCCAGTAATGGAAGCTACTCTGGAGGGTGAGGAGGAAGGATCTTGAATTTGAAGCCAACCTGGGAAAAAACATGAGACTGTTTTAAAGAAACACCAGTTGCCCAAAAGTCCATCTCTATGAGGCTGGGCAGGGTGAGATTGGCTCCTAGGGAGGAATCTGCTAAGTGAAGGAGCCAAACTTTCAAACTCTGTCAGTCTCACACAAGGTCACCCTAGGAAAGGGAAGATTGCAAAAATGCCTTTCATATGTCACTTTTCCTTCCTGAACCAGCACTGCCTTTGTTTCTACTTGAGTTTATGACTTATTCTCAGGAAGGTGGTTTGAGACAGTGTTTGTTCAGCCATAGTTTATTTGCATGTGAGTGACCTAGGGCTTTTGTTGTTGCCCCAAAGTCCATCTCTATGAGGCTGGGCAGGGTGAGGCTGGCTCCTGAGGGAGAAATCTGCTAAGTGAAGGATGCAAACTTTCAAACTCTGTCAGTCTCACACATGGTCGTCTTAGGAAAGGGAAGATTGGAAAATGCCTTTTATATGTCACTTTTCCTTCCTGAGTCAACATTGCCTTTGTTTCTACTACAGTTTATGACTTATTCTCAGGAAGGTGGTTTGAGACAGTGTTTCTTTAGCCAGAGTTTGCATGTGAGTCTCCTAGGGCCTTTGCTAAAATACAAGCTGTGTTTTGTGGAGCCTGACATGAGCATTTCTAAGCTGCTGCCAGATGCTGCCTGACCAGGGACAGACCTTGAGGATCACAGTTTCAGAAACATTCCTAAAAAGCTTTCATTAAAAGTTCTGCATGGGGCTGGAGAGATGGCTCAGTGGCTAAGAGCACTGACTGCTCTTGCAGAGGACCCACATGGCAGCTAAGAACCACCTTTAAGCTGGATGTGGTAGTGCATGCCTTTAATCCTAGCACACTGTCGGTGGAGGCAAGCTGATATCTGTGAGTTCAAGGCCAGCCTGGTCTACAGAGTGAGTTCCAGGTCAGCTGGGGCTATAAGGAGAGCGTGTCTCAAAAATGATTGAGAAACATCTTAAAAAGTGTTCAACATCGTTAATAATTAAGGAAATGCAAATTAAATCCACTCTAAGATATCATCTCACTCCAATAAGACTGGCTAAGATCAAGAAAACAAAAGGCACCAAATGTTGGAGAGGTTGTGGGGAAAGGGGAATATTCATCCACTGCTGGTGGGAATGTAAACTCATGCAACCACTGTGGAAAGCAGTATGGAGAACCCTTAAAAAAACTCAAAATGAACCTACTACCTGACCCAGCCATACCACACCTGGATATATATCCACAAGACTCATCCTACTACAAAGATATATGCACATCTATGTTTATTGCACCTCTCTTTACAGTAGGGAAGAGCTGGAATCAACCCAAATGCCCCTTAACTGATGAGTGGATAACAAAAATGTGGTACATCTGCAAAATGGAGTTCTATGGAGTGGTAAAGAAAGGTGGCATCATGAACTTTGAAGGTAAAAGGATGGAACTCGAAGCCATTGTGCTAAGTGAAGTAACACAGTCCCAAGGAAACAAACAGAAAATGGTTTCCCTCATTTGTGGATGCTAGTACCAAATCCCCCAATTGAAAGACAAGCTGAGCAATGTTATTGTTATATTTTTTTATCTGAAAGCAACTATGATGTTATAATTTGAATCTCTTAAGCAGCCCTAGAATTAACTGACTACTTACTTTCAGACATGGTAGTTAATGTATATGGGAGGAAGGTATATATCCATGTTTTAGAGTGATATAAAATTAAAGGGAAAAAATGTGAACTCCTAAACATGTATCAGAGTTAACATATAGTTTATTCCTGGAGGACATAATTCTGGTACATATATGACGTTTATATAGGCATATTTTGGAGCAACACAATTGGGAGGGATCCACAACAACATAAAGACTGGGTCAAAGAACAGACTGATATAAATTCTGCCCAAAACAATAAACCTTTGCAGAGAAAAACTTTAAAAAGACTGAGAGAAAGATGCAGGACATGTATAGCAGAATTCATGATCTGGGGTGGGGTAGGGGGAAGGGAAGGGGGGATTTGTCTAAATTGAACTGAAAAATAATGTCTGAAATACACAAAATATCAATAAAAGTATCATATTAAAACATTCTTAAAAAGTAAAAAAAAAAAAAAAAGTTCTGTAGGGCAAAATGACACTACTAGGGATCCTTGAGTAAAGAGAGAGAGGCTTGCACCATGGCAGTGTCCTGGGAAGGCAGAAGTGATGACGCATTCTGGGATAGCTGGATTCAGTCCCTACTATATCCTTTCATGTTGGCCTGGTGAGAGCAGGCCAACATGAAAGGATATAGTAGGGACCTGGGGCCCAAGAGTCATAGATTGTTGTGGGCCACAATGTGGATGCTGGAACCCAACCAGAGTCCTCTGCAAGGGCAGCAAGTGCTCTTAATCACTGAACAATCTCTCCAGCCCATCCACTGGTTTTGTTCACAGTACAGAAAACACATGGCCCAAATTCCTCCTCCTGAAAATTCATGATTCTTTCCAGGAGATCAGAATTCTTTGAACAACAGGAGCAGGTTCATCCCTGTTTATATGATACAATCTACAAGATGGTAAATCTGTAATGTATATATTAGTTACTGGAATATTCTACAGGCTTTTGGATATATCTGGATGATTTAAATGGTCCTTCCACTTAAATGTTCCATGATTCTCCTATGTGAGCCCAAACAGATAAGTGAACACATGTAAAAAAAAAAAAAAGATAGTCTTGTTCTTTTGGTTAGATATTAATAAGGAATTTTGCTACTTATGCATTTAAACAACCTCCCAAGTAAACATCATCTTTGGGAATGATGGTGTTAATATGGCAGATTTACCAATGATTTTTTTTTCCTTTTCCAAATTTTTCCAACTTAAAATTTTTATTAAATCTCTCTCTCTCTCTCTCTCTCTCTCTCTCTCTCTCTCTCTCTCCCCACATGACATGACTTATGTGGATTTCAGAGGATAACTTGTAGAATCGATCTTTTATATGTCACTTTGGGCTCCTGAGACAACACTGCCTTTGTTTCTACTTGAGTCTATGATTTATTCTTGGGAAGCAAGAAGTGGTTTAAGATAACGTTTCCTCAGCCATAGTTGTGAGTCCCAGGGATCAAACTCAGGTGGATCTCTCTGGATTTCAATGCTTGGTAGCATGTGCCTCTGCCATGTTCCCAGCCCTTTAAAATCTTTTATAATCATATTTTTAATTTTGGAAAATGAGCCTAACATGCATTTCTAGAGAAGTATCACAGTTCATTTTCCTAAAAGAAGTTCCACATACAAGTTTATGAAATGTTCATTTTACTACTTTCAAATAAAATACATATCTATTGTAAAGTATTCCCAATATTATAGAAATGTATCATGTGGAAAGTGAAAGCTAGGTGATTCTCCCTTGAGGAACCATACCCACCCCCGGCTATGTCTTACTTTCGGTGACTCTTCTTTGGGATGCCCATACCATGCTCTGAAGTATGGATTGCTTTCTTCAAAGCACCTCTTTTTCTCTTAGCCTTTGTGCATAAGTCTATATAAAAATACCTCTTTTAGGGAAGGTGTGGTGGTTCACACCTGTATTCCCAGCACTCAGGAAGCAGAGGCAGGTGGATCTTCATGAGTTTAAGGCCAGCCTGATCTCCATAGTGAGTTCTAGAATACTGGGTCTATAGGGAGACCCTGTCTCAAAAAGACCAAAAAAAAAAAAAAATACCTCTTTTATGCTAGATGTGGTGGTGCACATCTTTAATCCCAGCATTCCGGGCACACTCTGGAAGCAGTCTGTGGGTTTGAGGCCAGCCCAATCTAATAGTCTACATACATATTTAACTCCAATTCTTCTTCTTAAAAAAAAAAAAAAACAAAACAGAAGGTAAGACATGTGGCAAACACTTTAGTTTCTCTATATATTTTAAAATATGATTTTTCTATACTATTGATTACTTCTGATAACTAGATTAATTCACTTTTTATATTTTTATTGAGGCTTTATACAATTCATACCACATTTCTCAATCCCATTTTAGATTCATTCCCCTTTTCAAGCCCACCCCACCTGAGTTCATGTATTTTGCCATACATGTCCTGAATCTTTTTTTCCAGTCTCTTTAAAGTTTTTCTAAGCAGAGATTTATTGTTTGGGACTGAAGTTTACTATTTCAGTCAGTTCTTTGGCCCAGTCCATTTGTTGATGTTCCCTGCAATTTGTATTGCTCCAAAATATGCCTATATGCTTTTCACACATATACCAAAATTATGACATCTGAAAGTAAACTGTTTATTAATTCCAAAACATGTTTAAGAATTCACATTTTCCCCTCAATTTTATATTACTCTAAAGTATGCATATGTACCCTCAGCCCCCATTTACCACAATTAAAAGTCTGAAAATAAGTGGTAGGTTAATTCTAGATCGCATTAAGGCATTCACATTATAATGGTATAGTTGTTTTCAGGTAATATATATATTTTTCATGCTATACATGTCTTGCATCTTTCTCTCAGTCTTTCCAAAGTTTTGCTGCAGAGGCTTGTTTTTGTGGACAGAATTTAACTATTTTGGTCAGTTCTTTGACCCAGTCTTTATGTTATTGTTATTCTGTCCCCTCTAAAATATGCCTGTATAACCATCACATATGTATCAAAATTATGACCTCTGAAAATAAACTGTATGTTAATTTCAAAATCTGTATGAAAGATCATATATATTGCTCAGTTTGCCTTACTACTAAAGCAACCCTGAACGAAAAATGCAATACCTTACCAGACGTCAAGCTATATTACATAAAGACAGCCTGGTACGGGCACAAAAACAGAGCCATTGTCCAATGGAACAAAATTGAAGATCCAAACTTGACCACATACAATTTCAGCCACCTCATGTTTGACAAAAGGGCCAGAGTCAATGGAGGAAAGACAGCATCTTCAGCAAATGGTGCTGGCAAAAATGGATCAACATTTGCAGAAGAATAAAATTAAACCCCTACCTCTCATCCTGAACAAAAATCAACTCCAAATGGGTCAAAGACCTCAATGTGAAACCCAAAACTCTGAAGGTGATACAAGAAAATATTGGCAGCAACCTACAAGACATGGAAAAACACTTTCCTGGGCTGGAGGGATGGCCTAGCAGTTAAGAGCGCTGACTGCTCTTGCAGAGGACCAGGGTTCGAATCCCAGCATCCACATGGTGGCTGAGAACCATCTGTAACTCCAATTCCAGGAGAACTCCAGTTCCATGGGAATCCGACGCCCTCTTCTGACCTTCCCGGCATTGCACGACAGGGGTGCACAGACCTACATGCAGACAAGTACATTCATAAACATAAAAAATTAAAAAAATTAAAAAATTAAAAAATAAAGTAGTAAATAAAATATAAAAAAAAAAAGAAAAGAAAAACACTTTCCCTAAATTAAACAGCAGCTGTGCAGGAAATAAGGTCAACAATTGACAAATGGGATCTCATTAAACTCAAAAGCTTCTGTACAGCGAATGAATTGACTTTTGAATTATGATTTATGACCATAATTAGTCATCTATCCTTTCACTAGGAATGTGCTGAAAATACAAATACAAGTTAAAAGAATTATACAGCTTCTCCTTTAAAAAATGTTTGTCTTTTGTCCATACTTAATTCTAAGCAAGAAATCCTTATGCTTAAAATTGTCATTAATATAGATAGCATTTATTATTCTTATGGAATTCTTTATGCTTATACTTCCTGAATTATTTTCTTAATTTCATGGGGAAAGTGATCTGCAT
Organism: Rhizomys pruinosus; assembly: GCA_009823505.1. Lineage (NCBI taxonomy): Eukaryota > Metazoa > Chordata > Mammalia > Rodentia > Spalacidae > Rhizomys > Rhizomys pruinosus. Next base: position 3,267,252 of record VZQC01014507.1, read on the forward strand.
TAATTATTTTTCTAATTGCTGTAACCAAATAAGAAGAAACTTAAGGGAAGACAAGTTTATTTTGGCTCTGGTTTGAGGCTACATAGTTCATCATCACAGGAAGGGTGTGGCAGAAGGCACCACGCTGGTAGCAGGAGTCCACAGCTCCTGTTTGCTCATATCTATGCAGACCAAAAAGAAGAGAAAGGAAATGCTAGAACTGGACTGCCTTTCTGCATTTCTCTCTCCCTTTTTTTTCATGGAATGGAAAAATTAATTTTATTTTTTTACTTTTTATTGAATTTTTGTGATTTTTATACAATATAATTTGATGGTAGATTCCCTATGCTATCTGCACCTCCCCTTATTGCCCTCCCTGCACTATTTAATGTACTCTATTATTTATAGTATAATATAGCTTTTTATTATATTATATGTTATATAATTATACATATTATATACATAAAATAAGGCCTATTGAGTCTAACTTGTTTCTCCAAATCTCCTTCAATGTGGCTCCATCCTCTGGAGCCTGGTTAACCTTACCAAATGTCTCATGCTTGAAAGAGCCTGTCTCTGCCCTTCCCAGCAGACATTGGCTATGTATGTCTGTGCTTTAAAATAGCATATTGCTATATAGTCCTGGCTAGCATGGAACTCACTATGTAAACCTGGCTGGTCTTGAACGCTGGCCAATTCTGTTGTCTCTGTGTCCTAAGTTCTGGGATTGCAGGTGTGACACCATGTCTGTTCCCAACATTGCTCTTGTTACTCAGTATTATCAGGCCATCAGTCTTACGTAAGTTGCAAACTCTGTTATTCCATATGTCACACACTGGTTGTCCAATATAAACTCCCAGCCACGCTTTTTCCAATGGATCTCCCCAGGGCCAAAGTGGGTCTCAAGACAAAGGATTGAAGAGCCAGGTAGAAATATTTCTGTGAGCAATTAGAAATCAGATATGCTGGAACTCACAGAGTAGAAAACTTAAACGACTGTCTCAATGGCTCTTGCTGAAGCAACACAGCAAAATTTTCCAAAATACAGAGAACTTCTCCAGAGTCAATGCTGTACAGTTTCAAGGTCCACTGACTATGTCTTCTGCAGAGCATAGATTTCTGTGTTAGGGATGTGTGATGGCCTCAATGAGACTGTCCCTCATAGGTTCCAAGTATTTGCACTCTTGGTCCCCAATTTCTTGTGGTTTTGGGAACAATGTCCCAGAACCTTTTGGAGGTGTGGCCTTGCTGGAGGAAGGTTGTCACTGGGGGCTGGTGTGAGAGTCCTTAAGTTTAGCTGGATTTCCCCTTGTACTCTGCTTCCTGTGCCTGCTGGAAGATGTGATGTCTCAGGTTTCTGTGTGAGCCTCCTGCTGCCACCATACCACCCCTGCCATTATAGACTCTCCCTCTGGACGCACAATCCAAATAACTCTTATTCTACAAGTGGCCTTGGCCATGGTGTTTTATCACAGCAACAGAAAAGTAACTAATACAGTATGCTTGCCTGGATGTTGCCTTCTAACTCTACCTTGGTCAGCAGTGTTGCCACGTGATGGATTTGGGGTACTCTCTCACATCTGCTCCACTGTTCATGGACTCTAGGGTACTCTGGCCTTCTGGCTGTCCATTTTAAATGTCAGCATTCTTTCATAGTCATTCCCCTTGAAAATGGACTTTTCCTATCTTCAAACAGTTCTTTCTATCTTCAAACAGTTCAGGAAAATTCTCCATGATTCTACAATGTCAATAACTCCAACAGAGAAAAGAGCTGTTTTATTTATTACATTTAGTATATTTTCAGCTTAAAACCAAGGATGTGGATGACATGTAAGTCTTAGCTGAAAGTGACAAGCAGGGACTGTTCCCAGTAAAGGAACCCCCAGGAATTATGAAGTTTCTTATAGACTCATGGCTTCTCACTTCTCAAGTATTGGAGAAAGGTTCAGGCAACTGTTTTGCCCTTGTATGGCCAATTTGATGATTACAAGGCAATGCTGGATTCTACACAGGTCCTTGCAGAATTGACTCCAGGTCTCCCTTTTCTCTTTGGCTTCCTTCCACCACTGTGGAAGTCCTACTCATTCATGTTAAATACAGCTGAAGTTTGTTTCAATCTCTTAACTCAGTCACCTCAAAGTTGCCATAATTGCTCAAATCTTCCAGGGTCACCAGACTAGGTACAGAATGTTTTCCCCTGTGCTGTGAAGAGCAGTCTAGCTGTCTTTTGGTAACTGTTTGGTTCACAGAAATCCTCCTGGCAGAACCTACTACCGAAAATATAGGGAGGGGTCAACAAGATCACTCAGCAAAATATAGGGAGGGGTCAACAAGATCACTCAGCAAAATATAGGGAGGGGCCAACACGATCACTCAGCAAATAAAGGTATCTGCTGCCAAACCTGACAAACTTGAGTTCTAACCCAGGACCCAGATGATGAAAACAAGAATCGATTTCCACAACTTGCCTTCTGACTTCCACATGCACTCCAAAGTACACGTCCACACATACATACACACACTAAATAGGTAAGCAAAATGTACTTAAAATATTAAAAAGCTGAGTAGGGTAGCACAAATCTTTAATCCCAGCCTTTGGGTGGCAGAGGCAGGCTGATTTCTGTGAGACTGAGGCAAGCTTGGGCTGTATAGTATGTTCCAGGCCAGCAAGGTTATAGGGAGACCCTGTCTCAAAATTAAAGCAAAAACAAAGAAACAAATAGAAAACAAACCTAAGGAGGATACCCCCAGGGTATCTATCTATCTATCTATCTATCTATCTATCTATCTATCATCTATCTACCTATTTACCTATCATCTATCTATCTGCAATCTACATATCCATCCATCTATCTATATCTATCTATATCTATCAATCAATCTATCTATCTATCTATTTGGCATATGCAGAGGGTTTGAATACAAGCTCTTCTGACTTGTTAGAACTTTACTTTGACCTCCAGGTGAAAGGATTTATAAGCTTCATGTTCTAATTGTTAGATTCACTAATATGAATAAACTTCAGATGTGATAGTACATCTATCTTTTGCCCCTATCCATCTGCCTCTGGCTTCACACCTTGATTTCTATCCCTACTTTACTACCAGAGAGATCCAACTTAAATATGAAAATCCCATCTTCTGCTCCAGTGCCTTTGAATGGTTTTCTACTGGCTTCTGAATGAGCACAATGCCCTTGGCAAGGCACATGAAGAGCAGCACTAGTCTTTACCATCCACCTTTGGTTTTGGCCTTTCATTATCATTGCAGCTGATAGCCAGAAATGAAACTATCTCAGTTTGGGCTGGGTAAAGGATGGAGAAAAACATCTTGTACATTTGAAAAAATAGTCTTGTTTTTTCCAAGTCTGGTTTTCCTTGCCAAAAAGGGATATCTTTATTAAAAATTGTACTCAGCACTAACTTTAATACTTAATAATTATGAAGCCAAAACATAATAATTATGAAGCCAAAATTTATTACCAACCATTGTATTGTGATTTAAATTAAGTCTAAAAGGTAGGTGCTACTTGCAACTTTTTCTGATGATTGAGGAAACAGAGGCTCAGGGAGATTAAGTACTTGTCCTAATTTACAAATGGCAAAATCAAGTTTCAAACTCTTACATTTTAAAGGCTATCTGGCCCTAACAACTGCAGGCTTCTCTGCCAAGGCAGCTGATGGAGATGAGAATGAAGTAGTTGGCAAAGTCTCCACAAGCCAGTCTCTCCATGATTTATGTAGATCAGTATCCACTACAATGCAGACTCACCTGCCCCTTTGCAGCCAGGGGCTATTCTTGTCTCTATCTGTCAAACCGTACAATTAATATTTTTTGAGGATTTCATATGTATCATATATGCATCATTTTCACTCTTCCTTTCCTCACTTCAACTCTTCACATGTTCCTGATTCTTATTATTGTTCCTCTTCCTTCTTCTTTTTCAGTTTTTTGGGGACACAATCTCCCCTTAGGCCCAGGTGGATGTGTAGAACAGGCTGACCTCAGTCTCATAGGGATCTGTCTGCCTTTGCCTTCCAAATGCTGAAATGATAGGTGTGTGCCACCACGTCTGGCCCTGACTTCTTCACATCTTCTTTAATTATTTTTGTTACTGTATACACACACACACTTATGTTCCAATATGATATAATATGATATTATAATATAGGATATATATATATATATGCAGGGACTCAGGTGGGGTGGGGGGCAGGGAAAGGGAAGCGACTCTAGAGTCAATTGAGAAATAATGTATGACTTATGGAAAAAGTTTAATAAAAATAATTTTTAATCTTTATAAAATAAAAATAAATAAATAAATAAAGCCAAGCATGGTGTCTTTAATCCCAGCACTTGGAAGGCAGAGGCAGGCATACCTCTGTGAGTTCAAGGCCAGCCTGGTCTGCAGAGCAAGCTCCAGGCCAGCTGGGATTAAAGGGAGACCCTGTTTCAAAAATACAAAATAAATAAATAAATAAATAAATAAATAAATAAATAAATAAATCTTCACTGCTGATACATCTGACAGAGCACCAACTTCCAGAATATATACACTACTCAAAAAAATAAAGAAGTGAGAAAGCAAATGATTCACTCAAAAGATGGAATAAAGAGCTGAACAGAGATTTCACAAGTCAGGAAATAAAGATAATGAGAAACATCTTAGAAAGTGTTAACACTGCTAATAATTAAAGAAATGCAAATTAAAACAACTTTTGATATCATCTTACTCTGTTAAGACTGGCTAGAATCAAGAAAACAAATGACACCAAATGCTGGAGAAGTTGTGGGGAAAGGGGAACATTCATCCGCTGCTGGTGGGAATGGAAACTTATACAACCGCTATGGAAAGGAGTATGGAGAACTCTGAAGAGTCTCAAGATGAGCTTACCACCCGCCCCAGCTATACCACTCTTGGGTATATACCCACAAGACTCATCCTACCACAGAGATACATGCACAGCCAGGTTTGTTGCAACTCTCTTCACAATAGTGAAGAGCTGGAACCAACCCAAATACCCCTCAACCAATGAGTGGATAGAGAAAATGTGGTACGTTTGTACAATGGAATTCTATGCAGCAGTAAAGAAAGATGCTATCATGAACCTTGCAAGTAAATGGATGGAACTAGAAGATATTATGCTAAGTGAAGTAACACAATCCCAGGAAAGCAACGAAGAATGGTATCCCTCATTTCTGGATGCTAGTGCCAAGAACCAAGTTGTAAGGCAAACTCAGCAACATCAACCTCATATATCCTTTTCCCTGAAAGCAACTGTGCTCTGATAATGTAAATCCCTTAACAGGCTCTAGAATTAATCCACCACTTATTTTTAGACTTTGTTGTCTTGGTATATGTGTGGAGAATACGAAGGCATATTTTAGAGTAATATAAATTTAAAAAGGAAAAATGTGAATCCTGAAATATGATATGGAAATGACAAACACTTGTGTACAGATTATATAATTTTAGTATAGGTGTGGCATATATATATATATATATATATATATATATATGCATATGTTGAAGTGGTACAGATTGGAGGGAACAACAACAGCAGAGGAACTGGGACAGGGAATGGGCTGAAACAGTAAAGTTCCCCCAAGGACAATAATCCTTTGCTTTGAAAAAAAACTTTGGAAAAGAATCAGAAAAAGATACAGGGCAGGGATGGCAGGGTACTTGAATTTGGGTGGGGTGGGGGGCATGGAAGACAAGATGAGTATAGATTGGACTGAGAAATGATTATGAAAGGCACATAACTTCAATAAAAATGTTAAAAAAAATGAAAGAAGAAAAGAGAATGTGGTACATCTACACAATGGAGTTCTATGCAATCATAAAGAAAGATGACAGGACTGGAGAGATGGCTCAGCGGTTAAGAGGACTGACTGCTCTTGCAGAGGACCCAGGTTTGATTCCCAGTACCCACATGGCAGCTAAGAACCATCTTTAGGGCCAGGTGTGGTGGCATAACCCTTTAATCCCAGCGTTCAGGAAGCAGAGGCAGGCATATCTCTCTGAGTTCTCTGCTTTACAGAGCAAACGCTAGGCCAGCTGGGACTAAAGGGAGATCCTATCTCAAAAAATGCCAAAAAATATGGTTACATACTCTCCACCCATATACAGTAATTACAGAGTCTGAAAATAATTGGTGGGTGGATTCTAGAACCCATTGAGAGATTCACATTATAACAACATAGTTGCTTTCAGATAAACAGTAATATAACCATAATGTTGTTCAGCTTGCCTTTTGTCTGGGGGATTTGGTGTTAGCATGCACAAATGAGGGAAAACATCCTCCATTTGTCTTTCTGGGACTGTGTATTTTAGAGTAATATAAAATTAATGGAGGAAAATGGAATTCATAAACATAAACGAAGACTGAGAGAAAGATGCAGAACAGTTATGGCAGAATGCATGATCTGGAATGGGGTGGGGTGGGGGAAAGGGAAAGGGGAATATGCCTGAACTGAATTGAAAAATGATGTACAAAATACACAAAATATCAATAAAAAAGAAACAAAAAATAAAATAAAATATGAGAAGAAGTGAAAAAAATACCAAAAAAAGAAAGATGACATCATGAACTTTACAGGTAAATAGATGGAACTAGAACACATTAAGCTAAGTGCAGTAGTCTTAGAGTGCAGAGGCTTAGGAAAACAAATGATGAATGGTATCCCTCATATCAACCATATTTTAGGGTAATATAAAATTAAAAGGGAAAAATGTGAATCCTGAAATATGATTGGCAAATAACATAGTTTAGTTTCAGACAAAAAAATTTAGTATAGGAGCTATATATATATATATATATATATATATATATATGCATGAGTTGAAACAATACAAGTTGGAGGGAACAACAACAACAAAAGAACTGGGACAAAGAACTGACTGAAACAGTAAACTTTTCCCTAAAACAATAATCCTCTGTTTTGAAAAATTTTTAAAGACTCAAAGATACAAGACACATCTGGCAGAATGTATGAACTCAGGTGGGGTAGGGGGCATGGAAAGGGAAATGATTCTAAATTGGACTGAGAAACATGTGAAATGCACAAAACTTCAATAAAAATATTTTTAAATGTCTTTACACAAGGACCAAACTTTTCTGATACATAAATTTAGCAGCTGTAGTAGAAGTTATTACTTATAAATTAAGGAACTAGTCAATATCACCTTAAATTTATTTTTGTCACACAAACATTATAATGAATTGCAGATGACAGACCATCATTAAGCCTCCACTGTTCTTGGAAATTCAGTTTCTGTACTGAAGCCCACACTCAAACACATCTTCAGGCCAGGAGAGAAGTTTGCAGTCTCCATGCCTAACAACCTCTGCAGAAGGCTAGTTTTCATCATCACAGCTACAAGTGCTTCTCTGTGTCATTCCTCACCTTCAGCATCTCCCACTCAGTTTATTCCTGTGGAAGAGGATGGTTCAGCTTTAGGCCTATCATTTTTGCTCTTCAAATGAGAGTTGGAAGGGAGAGACCCCATTAACAATTTATTGTTACTTGTATGTTTTCTGTGTTTCTAGCTCCTTATTCCCCAGGACAAAGCTATGACACTTGTTGGTCTAGGGGAAAGTATCTGTAACCAAAGAGACCCTAAATCATAATGACTTGAACATTAACAGAATTAAGCTAGAAAATAAGTGCAAGGTATTTCAAGAATTGTAGTAATGAAGTGCTATGCTTCTTATAAAGGTCATGCCATTTTTATGCAGAGTCCTTCATGATGGTGGTTTAAGTAATTATGAATCTAGATAATCAATTTGAAAAGTAAGAGCTGCCAGGCGTGGTGGCACACTTCTTTAATCCTAGCACTTGAGAGGCAGAAGCAGGCAGATCTCTGTGAGTTCAAGGCCAACCTGGTCTACAGAGTGAGTTCCAGGACAACCAGAGCTACAGGGAGACACTGTCTCAAAAACACACAAAAAAAAGTAAGAGCGGGCTGGAGAGATGGCCTAGCGGTTAAGAGCGCCGACCGCTCTTGCAGAGGACCCGGGTTCGATCCCCAGCACCCACATGGCGGCCGAGAACCGTCTGAACTCCAATTCCAGGAGACCTCCAGTTCCAGGGGAATCTGGACTCCCCTGGAGTCCTTCTGACCTCCGCGGCGTTGCACGACACGGGTGCACAAACTTGCATGCAGACAGTACATTCATACACATGCGGAAATAAATAAAATTAATAAAAAAAAAATTTTTTTTTTTAAATAAATAAAAAAATAAAAAGTAAGAGCTTCTTGCCAATGCATTGTTAGCTTCAATATATCCAAATTACAATGGTTACCATGGTTTGGTAAAATGACACTGGTCTACTCACAACAGTTAAAATGCCATTTACTATATTGTACTTATCCTGTATGTACTTATTGTATAAGATAGGAAACTTGTGTCAAGTGTTCAGTCCACAACTCACCACGGAAATAATGGCATGCATCCTGTTTCCTGATCAATCCTGTTACTTTTTCTAATTCTTGATGATTGGTTATCATTGGCCTGCTGCTTAGTTTATGCCCAGTAGACAATACTAAGTTGTTTCCTTGTCTCCCAGTGATAGACTCATTTGACTCATTTGACATTTTTTCTAAAGCAAATTTTTATTGAACCTTTGTGCATTTCATACAAAATTTCCAATCAAATCCTGACCTGTATCCCCTTCCTTGCCTGACCTGTATCCCCTTCCTTGCCCCCCCTCCACCCCACCAGATCTCATGCATTCTGCCAAACATGTTTTTCATCTTTCTCTCAGTCTTTTTAAAATTTTTCAATGCAAAAGTTTACTGTTTCGAACAGAGGTTCTCGTGTGACATTTAAAGAAATGAATTCTTGAAAGAAGGAATTATCTAACAAGGTTGAAAGTGAAGGAAGGAAACAGAAAGTGGTAACACTAGAAGTGAGAGTCTGGTCAAACTTGAAGGGATTTATTAACTAGAATGATCTTTTTGAGACGGGATCTCCCTATAGCCTCAGCTGTCCTGGAACTCACTATATAGACTAGGCTGGCTTTAAACTCACAGAAATCGACCTGCCTCTGGCTCTTGAGTGCTGGGATTAAAGGCACTGCCAACATGCCCAGTCAAAACTATGAGAAATGCCTGAAAGTGCAACTTAAAGGGTAAAAAGTACTGTCTTGGCTCAGGGTTTGAGAAGTTCAGACCATGGATGTCTGGAACCATTCTGTGAAATGAGATAGAGCATCATGTCAGCAAGTGCTGCCATCTCATGGTGGTCAGAAACCAGGAGAAAAAGGGAAGAAGGGGAAGAAGGATGGAGAGCGGAAAGGAACAGATGGAGTGAGAGATGGCAGGGAAGAAGTGAGATCAATTCCTCGGATTTCCTCCAACTCAGCCCCAACACCAGTTTTTGCCAGCTCCCTTCCAAAATTGATGTTATATTATGAATTCATAAAGAGATAAAAAAACATAATCCATTCATTATATTAGAGCCCCGAGGATCCAATAACTTCTCCAAGACCACCAACTAGCAACCAAATTCCAGTATCTGAGTCTGTGATAGATGTCTCATATTCAAAACATAAAAGGTATCAAAGCTACCTGAAGGCTAGTTTGAATGAAGGTGAAAATCAGCTAATACTTAGAGCTAGAGAACCAAGTCTCTTCAAGGTACACGTACTTTCAATGTGGTGTTTTCCCTACACCAAGTCCATTTCCATTCATCTTGAATGCTATGCTCCCTGGATGGAACCACGTTATGTAGAAGAGTGGTTCTTTTTTTTTCTTTTTTGTCTTTTTGAGATAGGGTCTCCCTAAAGCCCCAGCTGGCCTGGAACTCACTCTGTAGACCAGGCTGGCCTTGACACAGAGCTCCATCTTCCTCTGCTTCCCAAGCACTAAGATTAAAGCTGTGTGCCATGATGCCTGGCTTAAAGATGGTTCTTACCCACCATGTGGGTGCTGGGAATCGAACTCTGGTCCTCTGCAAGAGCAATTGGTGATCCCAACCACTGAGGCATCTCTCCAGCCCCTAGATGAGTTGTTCTTAAGCAGGGCAGTTTTGAACATTTCGGGGGGGGGGGGCTTTAGATTAAATGACAGTGGCATTACTAGATCATAAGACTTGTGTATTTTAAAAACTCTTGACTATATTTTGGGGCTAATAAATTGACCACAACTATGGAGTGACTTTGAAGAGATATTTGACAAGGTCTGGAGATTTGTTGTTGCTACTGAGAGAAGTACCATCATTTAGTAAAGAGAGGCCAGGGATGCTGCTTTGAAACTCACAGGATAGCTGCCCACGGTGGGACCTCATCTGCCTCACAGTGTTAACAGTGCTGAAAAAGGAGCCTTGCTTGATAGTACCAGAAAAACGATATAGAATATAAAGCAATCTTGTCTTACTCTTGATTTTAATGTCAATCCCCATGATAGTATAAAATTCAAGTAAACCAGTATTAAGTAATACCTGGGGGACATTTATTCAAGAGTCCTTTGAGAGTAGAGAAGTCATCCACCACATAGTTGAGCATGGCCTGGGGACATTGACTTTCCCACTAGAGTTTCTAAAGCAGAAAGTCCCATCTGTTGTGAGTTCATATTAGCTAGGCCACCTGTGTCTGCATGTTCGGCCCATGCCCTGTATATTGACAAAACACTGATATTGTACATAAGGCCTTTCTTCTACAGATAATTAGCCTCTGTAAACTTTCATCGCTGTATATTTGAATAGGTCATTCTGCCCTCATCCTCTTATTAGTATTTTGAGTTTTTATAAGCATTTGCTATTTGACTTTTCCTCATATAGGTAATGTACTTTGATCATATTCTTCCCATTATTCTCTCTTACCTTCTTCCTGTCAAACCCCTTCTTCATCAGAAGCCCACTCTCCTTCCTTTATGAACTTTGTGTGTGTCCTACCACATTTGATTAGGGTTGCCTGCATGAGTATGCTAAGGAGATATTTACTTGAGCAAGGGCAACTTAACAGTGGCAGAAGAGGTGGCAAAAGAATGTAAGAGCCAGAGATGTGAAGTAGTGCTGTGAAGTGCTGTCTCCTTGTACCCATAGACTTATGGCAGCTGGGGTCACCAGCATAAGACTTGAAGCATACTGAGTTCATTAAAATTCCATCATGGAGTGTGGTAGAAATATGACTGAGAAATATGAGTCTCCTCCATGCTTTCTACATGAACAGCTCTTGTTCTTAAGCTGCATTTAATTCGAATGGCAGTTTGAAACTACATTGAATTTATAGGCAACCATTAACTCCTCAGGGAGCCGTGGGACTTCACAAGCTCCCACCACACTCCATGATGGAATGTTAATGAACTCAATGTGCTTCAAGTTTGTACTGGCACAAAAACAGACCCATTGACCAATGGAAAAAAATTGAAGATCCAAACCTGAGATCATACAATGTCAGCCACCTCATAGTTGATAAGGGGGCAAAAAAACCTCAATGGAGGAAGGATAGCATCTTCAGCAAATGGGGCTGGCAAAACTGGATCACCATTTGCAGAAGATCAAAATTAAACCCCTACCTCTCACCCTGTTCGAAAATCAACTCTAAGTTGATCAAAGATCTCACTATGAAACCCAAAACCCTGAAGGAGATAGGAGAAAAAAATTGGCAACAACCTACAAGACATAGGCATAGGAAAAGACTTTCTAAATCAGACAGTACCTGTGCAGGAAATAAGGTCAACAGTCAACAAATGGGACCTTATCAAACTCAAAAGCTTCTGTATAGCAAAAGAAACAATCGAAGAAGTGAAGAGAAAACCTACAGAGTGGGAGGAAATCTTCACCAGTGATTCATCTGACAGAGCATTAACGTCAAGAATATAGACTACTAAAAAAACAAAGAAGAAAACAAATGACCCATTCAAAAGATGGAGTAAAGAGCTGAACAGAGACTTTACCAGTGAGGAATTAGAGATGGCTGAGAAACATCTTAAAAAGTGTTCAACATCGTTATTAAGGAAATGCTAATTAAAACCACTCTCAGATACCATCTCACTCCAATACGACTAGCTAAGATCGAGAAAACAAAAGACACCAAATTCTGGAGAGGCTGTGGGGAAAGGGGAACACTCATCCACTGCTGGTGGGAATATAAACTTGTACAACCATTATGGAAAGCAGTGTGGAGAACCCTTAAAAGACTCAAAATGAGAGCCAGGCATGGTGGCACATGCCTTTAATCCTGGCAGTTGGTAGGCAGAGGCAGGTGGATCTTTGTGAGTTCCAGGCCAGCCTGGTCTACAGAGCAAGTTCCAGGACAGCTGGGGCTACAGGGAGACCATGTCTGGAAAAGACACACACACAAAAAAGACTCAAAGTGAGCCTACCACCTGATCCAGTGATACCACTCTTGGGTTTATACCCACAAGACACATCCTATCACAAAGATACATGCACATCCATGTTGATTGCAGCTCTCTTCACAATAACAAAGAGCTGAAACCAACCCAAATGCCCCTTAACTGACGAGTGGATGACAAAAATGTGATACATCTGCACAATGAAGTACTAGTCAATGGTGAAGATGACATCACCAGGCATGGTGGCACACGCCTTTAATCCTAACACTCAGGAGGCAGAGGCAGGTGGATCTTTGTGAGTTCAAGGGCAGCTTAGTCAACAGAGTGAGCTCCAGCTGGGGCTACAGGGAGACCCTGTCTTGAAAAGACCCAAAAAAAAGATGACATCCTGAACTTTACAGGTAAATGGATGGAACTTGAAGCCATTGTTAAATGAAGTAACACAGTCTCAGGAAAACAAGCAGTGAAATGTTCTCCCTCATTTGTGGATGCTAACCCCAAATCCCCAGATGAAAGGCAAGCTGAACAACATTATTGTTATATTTCTGTTTATCTGAAAGCAACTATGTTGTTATCATGTAAATCTCTTAATGGGCTCTAGAATCGACCCACCACTTACTTTCAGACTCTGTAATTACTATATATGAGTGGGAAGTATGTATTCATATTTTAGAATAACATAAAATTGGAAGGAAATGTGAATTCCTAAGCATAAAAAAAGAGAAACATGCAGGACAGTTATGGCAGAGTGCATTATCTGGGGTTGGGGGGGAGGGAAAGGGGAATATGTCTAAACTGAATTGAGAAATTATGTCTGAAATACACAAAACATCGATACAAGCATTATAAAAAATACTAAAAAAATTAGGTTATTTGATTAACTTACTAAACAGTGTTTCCATATGGAGTTTAAAAAATAATCTTTAGGGTATGGTGGTGCACACCTTTAATCCCAGCACTTGGGTGACAGATGCAGGCAGATCTCTGTGAGTTCAAGGCCAGCCTGGTCTACATAGTGAGTTCCAGGCAGGCTAGGACTAAAAGGAGACCCTGTCTCAAAAAGACCTAAAAAAAAAAATCCATCTTTAGTTTTGGTTAACTCTCTCCTCCCCTCCTTGCTCTGCCCTGGCCCTGTCTACCTTCATCTCTGCTTAAACTGTTAATTGCTTTTTATCCTAAACATGTGAACATTTTTTCATTTTTTATATCTACTTTTGCTAATAAAGCTGTTTAATGTATCGTTTTTATATTCTTTGTAAGTGATGCTTTACTGTGGAGCTTTTCCATTCTCTCTGTACTAAAATTTCACAATGCGTATCTTTTGCCTTTCCAATTTCTCTTTCCAAGGAGATTTCTTTCTGCAACTATTTCTTCAGCTTTTAAACACCTTTTATATATTCTTTGGCTTAGAATTTGAGATACTTCTAGGTCACTCATTTGATTAGCTGTGATATGAATATTCAGTCTGTTTATTTGAATGTTGTCTAAGATATCTAATAGATTTTTATGATTACTTTAAAAATTATTTGTTTTGGCTTCTTGAGACAGTCTCAAAAAGACTGAGAACAGTCTGGCCTTAGTCTTGCAGAGATCCACCTGCTTCTGCCACTCAAATGCTGAGATTAAAAACATGCACTACTGTGCCTGGCCCATGACCACTTATGATTTCAGATAAGATCTTTTTCTGTCTAAAGATATTAAATGTTTTAAGAATCAACCTGGAGAGATGGCTCAGCTGTTAAGAGCACTAGCTGCTCTTGAAGAGGACCCAGGTTTTGTTTCCAGCTCCCACATGGTGTTTAACCACCATACTTAACACCAGTTCCAGGAGATCTGACACCCTCTTCTAGCCTCTACAGGCATTGCACAGCATAGGTGCACTTATATACTGGCAGGCAAAATAGTCATACACATAAAAAAAAAAAAAAAAGAATCTGTATCAATTTCGCTGTATTTTTTTCTTATTGGAAACATCTTACATATCAGTTTTAAGATTCACAAGTGTTACTCCTGTATAAATGAAATACATAAACTGGGCAGGTGGTGTTCTACATGTTTTATATAAATTCATTTACTCAATAGTACTTCATAAAATGGCTAACCTCAGTCAATAAAGATGCCAGAACTAACACATGTCTGTGGAGCTAGTAAGGTTGGAGTTCATAATGCAATGCCATAAAGTCTCTTATTTCTGTTTAAGTGGCACATTAGCCCTAGGGAGCCTGACCTCAGCTTGCACCCTCATTGTTTGCTCCTGAAACCATTTACCTAAGTAGGTGCCAGTTGGCTCACTGGAGGAATAGAAGAGGACACACACTGAGTTGTAGTGAGTTAATTGTTTCTGTGCAATTCCTTCCACATCTACCTCTGCCTATATAACAAGTTCCTGGGTAGCCACAGCCATCCCGCAGGTGAGGGGTATCTTTTCTCCATAAACAACTTATTTTAAAACTGCATTTTATTATTTATTAATTCATTATTTTGAGACAGAGTTTCACAATATAGTACTGGCTGGCCTGGAACTAGTTATGTAGATCGATCTGGCCTTGAACTCCCAGAAATTCACCTGCTACTGTCTTCTGAATGCTGGGATTAAAGGTGTGCATTACCATGCCCTACCCAACTGCATTTCATTTCAAGAAACCACCACTCTTTCCAAGCTTAAACTACATACACAAATGATGACAGACTATTGAGATTTAAAGTTTTACCACTTAATTATATGTTCATTTACTTGTATTTGAATTCCCCTAATCTTGATTGACACTTAGTGATTGGGCACCATAAGTGAAGGTAGGAAAAAAAATTTAGTGCTCTCAGTAAACCTCAGGAAGCATTTACCTACCCCTACATTGTAGCAGTAACACTTCTCATACATTAAATTACTAAAACATAATTATAATGCAAAAATTTTATTCAGGAATAACAATGAGCCTAGGAAATGGAGAGGAAAGCAGTCTTCAGCAAGTGGAAATGATGAAGACTCTTATGATTGTATGATCTGCAACAACAGGAAGACTTGTTGCTTTATGGTCCTTGGTTAAATCTTTGCACCTGATGAGGTAGAAGGGGATTCAGTCTGGGCTTGCTTCTGTTCCTGTTCCACTAACATTTTCTGATGAGAAAGTTGACGATCCAGATAACTTTCATTCCTTTTATGTTTATTGATGTATTGTACCACAAACTTCAAGATCTAGAGAAATAAAACAGTGAAGGATCCTCATTAAGAACCGTGTCTAACAATAAGAGTTACTAAAATTTGTAAGTTACTAAAAATTGGAGGAATATAAAATTTCAAGTTCTGCACAAACCTACTGAATTAGCACTTGCATATTAAGGTAATTAATATGCATATTGAAGTGCAAAGAAAACCAATTAAAGACATTCAAACTATCGAAGGGAGCCTGGGCCCATACTTGGTGCTAGAATGTCATCAGAAGTATAATCACTCTGAGCACAATGTTCTCCTGCCAAAGATTTCATTCTGCAGAGTCACGTGGAGACTCTGTGGATACCCAGAACCCATTTTCAGACTTAGACTTCGTGTCTGGCACAAGGGCCTTGCCATCTGCCCCCCCCCCTTGGAGCTCTTTGGCAAGCTCATTTGTCTGACTAGGATGGAGAGCATAATGCTAGAGTGTTTTCTTCATTCTCACCTCCTGAGAATCTACAGACTTGGTCAATGAGAAGTTTGCTTTGAAGTGGAGTGTTTTCCAATAACCAAGAAGATTTTACTTGGAATATATATATACATTTTTTTCTAAGTAAATATATATATATATATGTATATATATATATACATATATATATATATACATATATATATATATATTCAACATTAATATGTAAGTTGTGGCCCACAGCTGACAAGATCATTCCCTGAAACATGTTAAAAAAGCAAACCTGAGATTGGGTGCAAAGCAAACAAACTCTGGGTGGACGCTAGCAATTTGTGGTAGCAAGCTTTCCTAGTGTTTCAGAAGATGAGTAAGCTTAGGCATTTTGGAAGGACGTTTATAAGCTGGCAACAGAGCATGTTTTGTATCATTGTCCAAAGTTATTTTTTCTGAGAAGATGTCTCTCCTGTATTGAGTTGCAAGCCTCCTTAATATTTCTAGCCTCCTATTCTCCACTCACTTCTAGTGGTAAGTTCCTGCCCTTTCCTTTATGAGAAACAAGCACCTAATGGGAAATAACTGCTTCCTGGTCTTCTCCATAGACAAATCAGTAGTCCAAAGTGAGAAATAACACTGAGAGTCAGCTGAGTACTTACATCCGTTTCCCAATCTTTGGTAGCTACATTCCTTAGTTTTAGCAGGAGCTCAGCTGTTTTCTTTTCCAGCTCCACAGCTAATTCTAGGGCTTTTACAGGAGTGGTCAGTTCATTCATATCAGGCAACTGTTGAATAAGAGCAGGGACGTTAATTCCCTTCCTTGGGACAGTGTTCTTATATTCTACTTCAAATATAGAACAATAACTCAGCTTGAATAATCCACAAGTTTTTAAAATCTGTAGCACCTTGGAATTAGCTGAGACTGGGTATCTCACCTGTAAATACCCCAAAATAGAATGTGCAAAGTCAGTCTCAGAAGTTTAGATTTTACCTGGAGAGATCATTTAATGTGCTATCAATCAAAGATATTTAGGGTATATAGCACAATTATTCAATTATTCCATTAGGTTTGCAAATCTATGGTGAAAGCTCTATTCTCTAATTAGCAGATTTACTTCTCTTTATAAGCTTCAGTTAAACAAAACAAAAATTTGGTATTTAGGAATGAAATGTCCCCCAACTGAGCTTTTAAGCAGTTTCTTCTGAGTGTCTTTCCTGAGGAGGGATGTAGTTATAGACATGGAGAAGACAGATATAATAAATACCCGAATCTGTATATGGCTTAGTGATGTGAAATAGGATGCTAATAGCTCTGTGAAGAAGTCATGAGAATACCACTTCTTAGTGCATTAGGATCAGGTTAGGAGAAACTTGTTAGAATATGCTCCTCCACTCATAAACACCTTGAGCCTGGGCTGGGGTCCAAGATTTGCATGATCAGAATCCTCAGGGGGAATGGGTAGTGTTAATCCAGAAACCATTTTTATATGTAATTCATTGAAAAAAAAGCCAAACAAGCATTTAATGACCAAGTTTTATGTCAAAAGATATTGACCCACATTTCCATGGAGTTCTACTACAAAGAAGGCCACTTGAGAGCATGAATAAATTGAGATAGAAGCCAGCAATTTGTTAGACCATGAAAAGTCACTATAGGAATGATCACAGCCAAAATTATAATTACCTTATTATCTGAAATGAAGATCTTACCCTCATGTCTCCTGAGATGTCTGAGGAGGTCACGTGCTTTTGTCTTCTTTTCATCTGCCTGGGCATCAAAGAATAAGGCAAAAGAAGGCATTCCTACGTCATCATTGAACGTGTAGGCCTAGGATAGAGGTCAGAAGCTGGAGGTGAGAGAAGCTGTTTTTAAAAAAGAATCTCATACGAACACATTTTGTTGTCTCAGGGGTCAGCAAGTTGTCTCAAACTCTGTTCTCAGGTTCCCAGCCCATCTTTTGACTTCCAGAAAGTTCTTACCATCCCCCTAAATGCAGGCTGCTTCAAAGACCAGCCACCCAGATTCCAATATGCTAGTGCCTAATTTTGGTCATTATGGCTTTTTTTTAATGAGCCAGACTTGTTAACCTACATATTAGCACTATCCTACATAAATATTCATTAATTATGTAGATTCATGACAGAAGTCCAGTGAAAGTTTCATTAATCCTAACATCTACATTGATAATAAAATCATATTTGGTGTAAACTTGCTTATTCTGCCACCACCATTTGATGCCTATTTAATTTTGGGGCCCCACTGGAAAAATTATGTCTCCTCATCATAGCCCATGGTTTGCAATCATAATTCCAAACCCCTGGTTCACAGAACAGCAATATCTTAGCCATTGAGTTGCTGTTTCACCTAGTTTCAGATCACAAATATAGATATAAACATCATTAAAGGAGTAGTAAATACATCATTACCCAGGTTAGAGCAAAACCCTCCCCCATAGTTGCTTAAGACCCATACTAACCATGGATAAATACACATTGCCGACATGTAGCAGGTAAGATGCCACTTCATTGATAGCATTTGCACATTCTACAGAATAGGGATGGTTGATGATTTTTTGAGCCATCTCAGCATTAGGGAAATTCAGCATAGGATGTGCTTCCCACTGTGCTAGAGAGCTCCTTATATACTAATAGGTCAGCTCACAGTAAGGTGAATTTCCTTCCAGCTGAAAATAATAAGTAACCTACCAATAAATGTATTCTTTCTGAAAGAGCAAATCTAGCCCAAAGATGTCAAAGGATGTCTGTGCAAGGAGTTATTCTTCCTAATTATTTCAATCTTCAATGTTGCTCATCTTTGTTAGTATGATTAGAGAAGGCTGATGATCTCTGGAATAATAAAAGTGTTACTAAAATAGATTTACTATCTTTACTTCCTTTTATCTCTTTAGGAACTATGATGACATAGTGTGCCAGATCTATAGAGAATCTAAGAATTCTCTACAACTCCTTCCCTCATCTTAAAGGTGGTATATGGTAGAGTTCTGGAAAATCAGAACCATGTCAGCTGAGGGCATTAGGGCAACTTTCATTGGTAATTTGACATCTTAAATTGGTCTTGAAAGTGGCAGGGAGATTGAGAAGTGGAAATGGTAGGTGGGCATTCCACAGCTGTAGCTTCAAGGGGAGGTACTGGTTTCCCATTCTTCAGCTGGAGATCTGGTTCCTTTCTCATTCCATGTCCCAAAGGTCTCTATGTGCCACAACATGTAATTTCTTCGTTTACCTCCAGGGGGGAGCAGAGATTGATTTACTTATCACATTATTTCTGTGGCTTTCAGGTTCTTTGAAACATTAGCAATTGATAGAATTATATTTCACATGCAACCAAAGAATAAAATATCCCATATGTTTGGTGGATCTGTACTTTGAGGCAAACCAGGTCTGGCTGAACAGAAAACAGAAACGGAAAAGGAAACAGCATGTATCCAAAAGTCTGTGTGAGGCAGTGAGGGGTGAAGCAGTCTCAAGAGGGAGAACTCATTCTAGGTTACAATACAAGGCGCCAAGCTATCAAGCTTGGGCAGTCTCACACAAGGTCGTCTTAGGGAGGGGATGATTATAAAAATGCCCTTTCATCAATGCTTCCTGATACAACACTTTCCTTGTTCCCAGGTACATCTATGCCTCCATTTTACGAAGAGAGGTAGTTTAAGGCAATACTTTTCAAGCCATAATTTGCATATGAATCGCCTGGGGGCTTTTGTTAAACTGATTGGTGGGGCCTGACATGAGCATTTCTAAGCTGCTGCCAGATGCTGCCTGTCTAGGCACAGACATTTAGGAGCACAGTTTCAGAAACATTCCTAAAAAGCTTTCATTAAAAGTTCTGCAAGGCAAAAGTCATGCTACTTAGGGACCTTTGAGTAAGGAAAAAAGGGGGCAGTTTGCAAAGACCACTATACTGCTCTGGTATGCCCAAACTGTTGGGACACATCCTTGAAAGCATCCTAGGGAAGTGGAAGTGCTGGAGCATTCTGAGGTATCTGGACTCTGAAGATCATAGTGGACCAAAAGGAAAGAAATGGTAGTTGTGCAAGTTGTTCACTGGTTGTGCTTACAGCTCAGGTAAAACCTGACTCCAATTTTTCTTCCCCAAATTTTGTGGTTTCTTCCAGAAGATCAGAACTTTATATAAGCAATAGAGGCTAATGACAAAATCTGGATTATTACTTTTATGTGACACAATTTACATGAGAGTAAAGCTGCAGACTATAGATTGCAGTAATAGAAAGTCTATGAACAACTGGATATATTTTTAAAACATTTTATTTTATGTGTATGAGTAGATGACCTTCATGTACATAAGTGTATCCATTTCATGCAATGCTCATGGAGTTCAGAAGAGGGTGACAGATCCCCTAGAGCTAGAGTTATAATGGTTGTTAACTGCCATGTGGGTGCTGGGAATTGAATGCACCTGAGTCCTCTGCAAGAGCAATCAGTGCTCTCAACCTCTGAGCCATCTTTCCAGCCTAATCAGTTGGATAATTCTCAGAAAAAAACCAAATTTGGATATATATATATATATAAAATATACAAAATGGTTCTATCTTTGGGGTTAGATAGTACTAAGGAATATTCCAATATTGTTATTTAACCAAGTGCAGCAATACATAGAGAAATAGTCATCCTAAATAGCAATACTAGTAATGTGGTATATTAAACAGTGATTTAATTTTCATTTTTTGCACATCATATTTTTGTAGCTTTCAAAATCATACTCATTTGATTATGATAGGGGACACAACAGAATATTTCTAGAGAATTATCACAATATCATTTCTTAATGGTTGCTTCACATAAATTTATGATATATTATTTCTAATTGGAAATACAATGTATGGTTATTATAAAAATATTCCAGCATTACAGAAGCATGTAAAAAAGAAATTGAAGCCAGATGACAAACACTTTCATTCCAATATTTATTTTTGAAAATATAATTTGCTGAGCCAGTCATGGTGCTACATGCCTTTAATCCCAACAACATTCTGGAGGCAGAGGCAAACTGATCGCTGTGAGATCAAGGCCAACCTGGCCTAAATAGTGAGAGTTACAAGCCAGGTGGGGCTACATAGACACCTTGTCTCAAAAAAGACCAAAAAAAAAAAAAAAAGGCTAAAGAGCTAGCAGTTAAGAGCACTGGCTGCTCTTGCTGAGGACCCAGGTTTGGTCCTCAGATCCCACATGGCAGCTAACAACCATCTGTAATTCCAGTTCCTGGGATCTGGCACCCACTTCTGACCTCCATCATTGCTGTATAACACGGCTGGACTTACATACTGTGGAGTTATGAATTCTCTGGCTCATTGAATGCCAAAGGCTTGAAAGAAAACTGAAGAGTTGGTGGAGGCCAACTTGGTATGACTGTGGTTGAATGATTGGGCTTGGTAGAAGTTTGCAGAGTTTGGCTGAGTCTCTGCCCTTTATACTTATAATGTAAACACAGGAATCGTTAGACATATTATTGCTGAAACCCAATGTCACTATGTTCCCTGTTTATTTTTATGGCTAGGCCTACTGAACCTTGGATTCTGTTTTTCTCCTAAAGCCTTCCTTACATCTAGATTGTATACATTGTGTAGCTTTCTGTAATTGTCCTTAGAAAACCTCTGCAACCTGTGAGAGATATAAAAGCTTAAGATTCAGAAATAAAACTTTGTCAGTCTTCCTTAGAGTTGGTTGTCCGTGTCCTACATCAGAGTGGTGGTCCAGGTCTCCTCACACATACATGCAGGCAATACACTCATACACCTATAATAAAATTAATAAAGTATTTTAAAAATGTGACTTGCTTCAAATGTTGCATTTTTACATAGACCTTTGAATCAGCATTTATGATCAGATTAGTTATTTAATGTCTTTGCATCTTCTATCTTGTAATGTATTAGAAAAATAAACACATTTTTCCAGTGCTACAACTCCTCTTTATTATTATTATTATTATCATTTTTTACTTAATCTAAACTTTCTATATTTATAGTGTTACTCCACCTGATCAACTCTAACAACTAAGGAGGAAGAGTCTGTCTTCCACATTTAATTCTAACCAGAAAGTCATCATCTTTAAAAATAACAGTAAGACCCTGTCATATTTAACAGGGGGGAAAATTGTAATTCATGGATTAACATATCCAAACATGTGTCTATGCTAAAGTAACCTACCATAACTATTAGTGCTGCTTAAATACCTATATATCTAATTGCTTGTTCTTCATTAGTAGGATCGAAAGGTTATTCCTGGACAAACTGTCAGCCCATGAAAGGAAACAGCCAGAATTGACCAGAGTCCAAGTCAACAGCTCCAGAGAGAGTGGACTGTTTTACCTCTCATCCACCTGTGCCCCTTTTCTAAGCCTAGGGAACAACCTGCGGAAGAGGGGGCGTGGTAGAATGTAAGGGCTGCGATTGGGGTGAATGGTGAAACTACAGCAATGTAGTCTGGACACTCATTTGATCAACTTGATTGAACAAACAACCTGTCACCCCCCACTGGATGGTGGGGCTGTAGGTGTTTGGGCACAACAGCCTGCAGATAGGTTTTGCATGAAGGATGCTTGTACTCATGGATTATCACTTATAGCTAAAAATGAAAAAAAAAACTGAGAGAAAGATGCAGGACAGTTATGGCAGAATGCATGATCTGGGATGGGGTGGGGGTGGGGGGGGAGGGAAAGGGAAATAAGCCTGAACTGAATTGGAAAAAATGTATGAAATGCACAAAGCATCAATAAAAACTAATTTAAAAAAAATAACTTTAGTATAGCATTCATTTTTTTGAATTTTTTGAATTTTATTTATTTCTGTATGTGTATGAATGTACTGTCTGCATGCAAGTTTGTGCACCCATGTCGTGCAATGCCACGGAGGTCAGAAGAGGGTATCGGATTCCCCTGGAACTGGATTTCTCCTGGAATTGGAGTTTCAGATGGTTCTTGGCCGCCATGTGGGTGCTGGGGATTGAACCGGTCCTCTGTAAGAGCGGTCAGCGCTCTTAACTGCTAGGCCATCTCTCCAGCCCCTGTTTTTGTTTTTATTAAAGTGTTCTTTGCAGACATTTCCTTCATTATTTTATAAAGTTCATGAGGAAAGAGGCATGTTATTCCTTTGTAGGTCTGAAATCTTTTAAAAAACTGCATTGCTCATAACAGTCTTTCAGTGAATCATATTGACCTGAACAAGCTGTTAGTCAAAAGGACCTCAAAGGTATGAAGTTTCTGATCACTGAAAAAGAAATACTTGGGAGACTAATATTGCCTTGATTTTTAGAAAACCACATTTCCACAGCACCTGGAAATCATTGAAGAAGGCAGGGAATTCCCTGTCAAATACTTTTGAAAGAGAAGGCAATGTTTAACGCAGGGCTAGCATTTATTCACAATTCAGAGACTGGCTTGACTCTCAAATGAGACTTTGGATGTTTGAAGAGTGCTGGGATGTCCCAGTTAACCACTGGGAACTTTTGAAATTGGAATTAATGCATTTTCCATTATGGATAGGCATGAGCTGATGGGGGGTGGAGAGGGAGATGTTGTAGTTTCAAAATACTGTGTTTGGGTATTGAGTTAAGAAGGAATGGAATTGTGATGGTTAATCTTGCTTGTCAAGTTGATGGGATTTTGTGTCAACCTAGGAAACAAACTTTGGGCCATATCTGTGAAAGTGTTTTCAGAGCAGTTTAACTGAGGAGGGAAGACACTCTCTACTAATAGAAGCACTCTTCATGGGCTGAAATCTTGGACTGAATAAAAAGGAGAAAGGGAACAGACCACCAGCATTCATCTGTCTCTGCTTCCTAGCTGTGCATGCATTGTAACTAGCTGCTCCATACTCCTGTTGTTACTGGAGTGTGACAGTTATTGTGCAATGTCATGTTATGCTAATGCTTAAATAAAAATAGCCTGACTCTTACCATCCATTTTAAGGCCAAAAAGAATATTATCTTGGAGAAATCTCCAGAAATGATGGCACAGGCATGGGATCAGTGTGAGAATGCATGCAAACAGGATGGCTATTCATGCACTTGAAATTCAGAAAAGGTTCATTCTTCTGTTGCCATGTTGCTGTCTTCTGTGCCCAGCTCCTGGTATGGGTTTACCAGTCATGCTTGGATCCAGAGGAGAAGCCACAGATGTGGAGCCTCAACTGTAATTTACGAGAGGAAAAGGATCCAGCCATGAGTTGGTTCTTAAAGAAGTTTAAATGAGTCCATAGGTTTGGGTAAAACTTTTTCCTATTGAAGATGATTTTCCAGCAGGTGTTGAAGGGAAATTGAGAAGGAGAATTTAAAAAATAAAGTAGGGACTGGAAAGATGGCTCAGCAGGTAAACAGACCACTGTCTGCTCTTGCAAAGGGTCCAGGTTCTGGGTTTGAATCCCAGTCCCCACATGCTGGCTAATAACTGTCCCTAACTCCAGTTCCAGGGGATCCTATGCCCTCTTCTGACTTCCACAGGCATTGCATGACATGAGTCCACTTACATACAAGCAGGCAATACATTCCCACACATAAAATAAAAAATGATAAAAAAGATTTATGTTAATCCTGGGTGTCAACTTGACTAGCTTTGGAATGAACAAATATGAGAAAGATGTGAGGAACTCTAGGTTCTGAGACCTGGACCACCATTCTGATGTAGGACACAGATATCAAAGGAAGGTGACAAAGTTCTATTTCTGAATCTTAAGTTTTTATATCTCTCACAGGTTGTAGAGGTTTTTTAAGGACAATTACAGAAAGCTACACAATGTATATGTGTTAGATGTAAGGAAGGGTTCAGGAGAGAAACAGAATTCAAGGTTCAGCAGGCCTAACCGGTAAAAGTAAACAGGGAACATAGTGACATTGGGTTTCAGCAATAATATGTCTAACAATTCCTGTGTTTACATTCTAAGTATAAACAATCAAGGGCAGAGTCTTAGCTAAACTCTGCAAGCTTCTACAAAGCTGAAGCATTCAAGCACAATCATACCAAGTTGGCCCTCTGCCAACTCTTTAGGCTTCTTTCAAGTCTCTAGCATTCATCCAGCAAGAGAATTCACAACTCCACAATTTTCCATTTCTTGTTGAGACCAACAGCAAGAGCTATAAATTTCTCATGGGTTCCTAAATAGTGCCTCCAGGCCCATTGGAATCCTATGCAAAATAAAAGAATTGGATAAAGTCCAGTTATAAAGGGGAGTAATGAAGCCCCGGTGCACTAGGTTTAATTTAGACAGGGAGATGACAGAGCATCATAAAAATCTGAGGAAAACAGTTCAGGGGGAGTATTTTATGTGTTTTTGTAACTCTGAAATATTTAAGGAGAAATTATGCCAGAGGTCTAGAATGTAATTTTTCACCTTATTTCAAAGATGTTTAGTAGAATTATAGAGGGTATTAGTTAAACAAAAGGTAGAAAAATTTTAATGGCAATATAAGTTTAACTGTTGACACAACTGGTCAACATTATCTCCTAACCAGATAATAGTATTTCAAAGTTTAGAAATTTGGGCAGTAAATCCATCGTTGCTGAGCCCAAAGTGAGAGTGACTGGTTATGTCATCTGGTAATGAAATCATGATTTTGTATAGAGTTAATGTAGGGTCATGCCTGAAACCTGTTCCTACTGTGATAATTGCTATAAACCCAATAATGCCTGTTATGATCCAATCAATGAAATGTTTTGTTCTACAGAAAGGTAAAAAAAAGCAATTCATGCAGTAACAAAGAGTCTGTCCAAGGTTCTGGTAATTGAAGAGGTAACCATAATTTTAACCTCTGAGGTAGTAATACAGTTTTAGTGAATCATTTAAAGTAAATTTTTCAATGGCTATTAAGAAAGATATAACACAGGAACATACATATCCAGAGAAAGTATAAATTATGGTTTAGTTCTGAAATATTATAATAGCTGTTTATTCAATAGTTTTTATGAATTTGCATAAAGCAACAGGGATCTAGGGGGTGAACCATCTGAGGATGGGGAGGGGGTGACAAGCCTCAATTTATCCATGAAAGAACCACATCTGTGTTGCTCCACAAGCCAGAAATTGTGTGATTAAAATAAGTTTTGTTAAAAGTAATAACTGAATAGTCATTATAAGAGAAAATATTAAAACTATCAAAATACCCATGTGGTCCCCAGTAAATTAATGTGTAATTACATAATGTAGTGATCTTGCAAATGAGCCTCGACAGTTGCTCCACAAAGGTATCAGGTCCTCTTGACGATGAGTCCAGGATACTGCTTCACATGGTTCCTTGGATGGTAAAAGCTCCCCGTAAGTCCTGTTACCTACTTGACCTTTGACATATCTTTCTTTAGTATAATTGAACAGAAAAGAAGGACTGGCATGAAAGCCTATGTGAAATTTAGTCTGATTGGCACAATTGTATCCCCACCATTGAGGAAATATTTTTAGACATACATCAAGCATCCCAAAGCATATAGGAAGAGTAGAGAATCTCAAAGATATATTAACTTTAGTTCCTTTCTCCTCAGGTTTGGGGATAGGCCCCATTTCCCAAGAAGGGTGAAAATGAAAGGAGTCATTTGTATATACTAAAGGGCCATGGTCAGTCCAATGCAATATCTGCAAAGAGGGGGCAAAGGAGTATATGCCTAATAGGTGTAATTTTAAGCACTCACCCCTAACACACAGGTTAAAATTGCCATCGTGGCAAGCAGAAGACAATCAGACATGTTTGTGATTTGGTGGAGTGAGGTCTCTTACTAGATGGCTGATGTATGGTCATATCTGCTATCTTCTGTGTCAACATTGTCATGGTGCTGACCCATCTTTTCTCCTGTGTCTGGGGGTCAGTGGCAGATACAACGGAGCAGAGCCCAAACGTCTGATCCATCACCTAAGGTGATAAGAGCATATCTCTTTCCCATTATTTTTAATTGGCCTGGTTTACTAAAACTGGAATAGGTTCCAATAGAAGTGGTTTTGAAGAGGATGTAAAATGTGAATTAGCATGAGCTGAGGAGTGGGGTTTGGAGAGAAGTAAAAATTGATAGTAAATAATGCGAAAGGTGATTGTGGAAGGGACCATAATATAGTTGCTATCCCCCCTTTTTTGTGGATACTGTTTAAATAAAGGATGAATGGGTATTAATAACCATTAAAAGAAGATTGGCTCCTGGTGTGGGAAAATGTGTAAAATTAGTTTGTTAGATATAATTAGAATGTAGAGTCTCTGGGGGTAATAGAAGTATGAAGAGGGACACAAATAGAACAGGAGCGTACAATTGAGTGTACTTGAGGAAGAGGGATTTTGTAGGCATTGTGTAGATGAAAAGCATTTGAATGTAAGGCAGAATGTTCTTGTTGAGATGTAGAAAATATAGGCATAGCCAGGGCATTAGCCAAGGTGTTACCCTCAGCTAAAGGTTTAGTTAGGTTTGAATGTGAATGGATATGAGTGATATATAAAGGACAGGTATAATTTTGTAAAAAGGGGTGAACAGTGTAGAGTCAGTAGAATGTAAGGAGGCTGTAACTATATGGGGGAAGAGCTGGACAACATACTGAGAGTTAGATACTATGTTAAAAGCTTTGTGTATTTTTTTAGTAATTGAATTAATGTAAAGAGTTTAGAACATTGAACAGAATGATATGGCCCAACAGAGGATTCCTGGATGTCAGGACCAACAATGGCATACTTACCATTTACTGAGGCTTCTATAAAATAAGTGGGAGCATTAGGGATTGGAGAGGAAGAAACAATATTGTTAATAACAAATTTAGTACATTTAATAAATGTCCATAATTTTCCTATAGGAAGTCCATACTGTAACTGTCCCAATAATTAGCAAGACCAATTTGTAACCAAGTAGTATGGGGAAAGGCAAAGGAGAACTTTTCCTTAGTAATAGGTAAAAATATAATATCTGGGTCCTTTGTCAACATGTATACAATGCGTCGTCGAGAGGCAGCTAAGAGTCGTCCTATTAATTGGACATAAGATAAATGTTTTTGTTGTTTTGAGTGAAGATAAACCCATTCTAATGGTAATAGTTTTTGAGCAATAATGGCAGTAGGAGTACTTGCAGAGGGAATTATCACAGGTTGTACTGGCCAGTTATAATCAACTTTGTGAAGAAAGGCATCCTTAATTTGTTGTTTTACTAGTTGTAATTTCAATAAGGCATCAGGAGATAGTGCTTGAGGGCTATTAAGTGCTGAATCACCTTTTAAAGTAGAAAATAAATTAGTTAGCATTGAAGTAGGAATCCCCAGAGATGGTCAAAGCCAATTAATATCTCCTAATAATTTTCAAAAGTCATTGAGAGTTTTTAGATTATTACGTCTAAAAGAAAGTTTTGGGGATTTGATTCTAGTGTGGTCTACTATGTAACCAAGATATGAAACAGGAGTGGTACTTTGAATTTTTTTAGGTGCTAAGATGAGCCCGTATTGTTACAATCTAGAAAGAAGCTCTCTGAAAAGTGTCTAAAGTATTCTGTTTTTTAGTAGAATTTAATATATCATCCATATAATGAATAATATAACAAGTAGAATATTTGGCTTGTAAAGGTTGAAGAGCCTTATCTATATACCATTGGTAGATAGTAGGAGAGTTTTTCATTCCTTGAGGCAGGACAGTCCATTGGTATCTTTGTAAGGGAGCTTTGAAGTTTGGTTGGGGTAAAGAAAATGTAAATCTGGGACGGTCCTTGGGGTGGAGAGGAATAGTGAAAAAACAATCTTGTAAATTAATAACAATAAGTGGCCATTTATCAAGGATGTAGGCAGGGGAGCCCATGGGAACCAAACTGTTATTAACATTTTTGAGATCAATAAGCATGTGACAATTTTTAGATTTTTTTTATAGTAAATATAGGGGAATTCCAAGGTGAAGTGGTAAATTCTAAACACCCCTCCTTGAGTTGATTTTGTACAATATCATGGATAGCCATTAATTTTTTTTATAGTAAGGGGCCACTGAGGGGTCTAGATGGGGTCATTAGATTTCCAATCCATTTTTAGTGGCTGTAATTTAGTGGCCCCTATGAAAAAGGTTCAAGAATGGAGATTTTTGTACTGGCTTGTTGTAGAAAATCATGTCCCCATAAATTAACAGGCAGTGGGGTGATAAAAGGCCGTAGAAATGCTAAAATGTCATCAGCCCCTTGTGCTCATAAAATCTCAGCACTGATAAAAGTTTGGTTAGCTGATGATGAGCATACTCCTGACAGAGTAGCCTTGGCTCTTTCTTTAGGCCAGGAATCAGGCCATTCCTCAGTACAAAGGATTGAAACATCAGCTCCTGTATCTAACATGCCAGTAAATGTCTTTTTTTATATATAAGGAGTCAACATGGGTCTAGAATGTTCCTGGAGTAGGATGGTCAATGCAGTAAATGGTGCAGTGCTCTCAAAGCCTCCAGTTTTATTATTATTAGTTTTTTAGGATGGCAATATAGAAGGAGTAACAGTTGTGCAATAAATTTTTCTTTAGGGCTGCTAAGATTTTTGGATACATGTAACATAAGAGAAACTTTTCCTTGATAATCTTTATATCACCAAAATGAACTATAAGACCCAACATAGTGTAGTTACTTTATCCTAATAATAGTCCAACTGTGTTTTTTGGAATAGGGCCATAATATCTTGTTGGTATTTTATGAGGATTATGTATAAAAAGTAACTTCAAGGTTTTAGGGGCTGGAATATTTATTATTATATTAATATATCTATTATATATTTATATATTGTATATTAATATTAATATATAATATATTAATGTTTTAGTAGTTGTTTGTAATAATATTATCACAATATTATTAAATAATAAACTATCATTTAAAGTTTGTGTTTTCTCAATTTGTAAGGGGCCGAGGGTAGGCCCCTAGTTTTTTTTATGTGATTTATTTTTGTCCTGTATTATTTTTTGTTTTTTTTTTGTTTTATTAAGTTTAGATTTACATTTTTTAAGTCAATAAAGTCCCTTTTTGTACCTGGGGCACACTCCAGGGTGCTTTCTTTTTGTAGAGGAATTAGCAGGGTTTTTAGGAAGTTTATTAGGGATGCGACAGTCTTTACGTACATGTCCCATCTTGTCATAGTTGTAACATTTAACATTAGATGTTTTATGGACTGTAAAAGTTTTTAAAGTTGTTATTTGTAGGAAGCTTTCTTTTTATGCCGAACAGAGACCACGTGGCCCTGCTAAGGGGGATGGGGACACAGTGCCTGCTTTGCAGACACTGTGGGGAGCTGACCCCTTGGCACAAAGGCCACCTGGCTACTTCCCATAGTCCGGCCTGGATACTTTCAACCCAGGTCCTTAGCCTGGACCCACGAGACATGTGTTCCACTCTTGGCCGTGGCTTCTCACCTGCCCAGAGCCTGGACAGGAATTTCAGGCTCATGGCTGACTGCCTCCCTTCAGCCAGTACCCACTCATAACACCAGCTACCCAGATTGGTGATCCGCAAAAGAATCTCTTTCCATCCCACTGGCCACCTGAATGAAATGCAGGCCTACCTTAGCATGTATGCAAGCAATAATTAATAAAAAAAAATGGCCAGAAATTCCATGATAATGTTACTATGAAATTCAAATTTATTCCTTGCTACAGCCTGCTTTTATAAAATAAATGACGTCAGTTACCAGAGCCAATCATAAGTCCCTCAACTTCATGCCACTGCACACCTTGCCCCATCCAGCATCACACACCTAGGCCATGCTGCTTGCTCCTCCTTGGGGCAGGGCCGGACCCTCAGCCATGAGGTGAGATGTGGTAGTTGGAAAGCCGGCTTGCAATTCGAGCTGGATTCCCTATAGTTATTTTTGTTTTATGTTTAAAAGAGTTAATATTTTTACAAGTCTTTATGTATAGTTGTTTCTGAATCTCTTATTGGTCTGATAACTTCCTGGCAGTCTTTATTAGTATTATCATAAGCCAGTTGTTTAAGAAGGATCTGTTGTACAGTAGTATTTTTTATAGCTTTTTTAATAGTATCTTGTAATTTACTAATAAATCGAGTATAATCTTTAGAAGGACCTTGCACAATTTTTACAAAAGATCCTCCAGCTACATCTCTGTCAATTTTTTCCATGCTTTAATGGTGTGCTGGATAGCTTTAGTGTCAACTTGACACACCTGGGTTGAGGTAGCCTCAAATGGGGAATTAGCTCCATTGGATTGGCCTGTGGCCACATCTGTGGAGTATTGTCTCGATGGTTGAGCAGTGTGGGAGGGCCCAGCCCACAATGAGTAGTGCCACCCTGGGCAGGTTGTTGTGTACTGTATAAGAAGGCGGGCTGGGCATGAGCCAGGAGAGCAAGCCAGTGAACAGCATTCTTCCACGGCTTGTGCTTCAGCTTCTGCCACCAGGTTCCTGCCCTGAGTTCTTGCCTTGGGCTCCCTGAATTATGAACTGTGACCCAGGAGATGTAAACTGAATAAACCCTTTCCTCCCCAAATTGGTGTTGTCAGAGTGTTTTGTCACAGCAATGGAACACAAACTAGAACAAATGGCTACCTCCTTAATCTAGTACATCACAAGTAATTGGATTTGATCCGATTGAGACTATCTGCCACTGTCCCTGCACCTGTTAGCATGTCATAAGGTAAATAGGCAGGATTACCATGAGAAATCTGATCCTGTAATATTTGCTTAGCTTTATCAGAAACCCATATTTGCCATTGTAAAAATTGTTGAGGTGCAAGTTGCTAAAATGAAAAATCATGAGGGAGCCAATTATTCACCCAGGATTTTAAGAATTCAATATTAAATTTAGAAGTTGCTCCATAAAGGGTGCAGGCCTTTTTGAAATTGGTCATAACATCAAACCCCAATGAATTCCAGGAGTTAATACCTTGCTGTGGGTGGTTAAAGAAAATTGGAAAAGCAAGCCAAGGAAGATATTTGCAAGGAGGAGGCAGCGCAGATTTATTGCTATTTAGAAAAGGCAAAGTAGTGGGGAAATTTATCTGAGGAGAAGTAGTAGGAGGGTTAGAAGCAGAAGGAGCCATCAGGGAAGCTGGATTTGGAAAACCTTGGGGGGAGTAGACCACTCAGGTGGTGGTGGAGGGAACTCTCGCCAGAGGTGTCTGCAGCCACCCCCTACGAGGGAATCACCGAACATGATTGCTTTCTCAGCGAAAATATGCCTTTTATCATCTTCATTAATTTCATATTCATGTAAGGATTTAACAGTAGAGGCTTTAATATCACATGTCTTTCCTTCCAATCTTATCAATACTTAGCAATTATTGCCCCTGAAACCCATCAATCTGGAGGGATTTTTGTTGTTGTTGTTTATAAACCTTTCGTACATTTAGTTTCACTTTCTCCCATGACTCTAAATCCAGTGCAGCAGTATCTTCAAACCACGGATTGTAATCTAAAACTATTTTATAACATGCTACTAACTGAAAGAGTAAAACATTAACATTTATCTCCTTCAAAAAATGACTTAATGTGACAAATGGATTTGTACTGACCTGGTGTCCCATTGCCGCTTACTGCTTTCTGCAGGAGTCAGTGGCCTGTTCAATTGATCATTCAGGTCCCTGTTAGGGCGCCATTTGTGAGGAACTCTAGGTTCCGAGACTTGGACCACCACTCTGATGTAGGAATGGACAACCAACTCGAAGGAAGGCTGACAAAGTTTTATTTCTGAATCTTAAGCTTTTATATCTCTCACAGGTTGCAGAGGTTTTCTAAGGACAATTACAGAAAGCTACACAATGTATACATGCTAGATGTAAGGAAGGCTTCAGGAGAGAAACAGAATTCGAGGTTCAGCAGGCCTAACCGGTAAAAGTAAACAGGGAACATCGAGACATTGGGTTTCAGCAATGATATGTCTAACAATTCCTGTGTTTACATTCTAAGTATAAACAATCAAGGGCAGAGTCTTAGCTAAACTCTGCAAGCTTCTACCAACCCCAAGTATTCAAGCACAATTATACAAAGTTGGCCCTCGGCCAACTCTTTAGGCTTCTTTCAAGCCTCTGGCATTCATCCAGCAAGAGAATTCACAACTCCACAAAAGAGATCTTCATATTGGATTATCTCAAGCAGGATGACCCACCCTAAATGTGGGTGTTACCTTCTGATGGCAGCTGGTATAAAAGGCCATGGCAGGGGCTGGAGAGATGGCCTAGTGGTTAAGAGCACCGACTGCTCTTACAGAGGACCTGGGTTCGATCCCTGCACCCACATGGCGGCTGAGAACAGTCTGTAACTCCAATTCCAGGAGAACTCCAGTTCCAGGGGAATCCGATGCCCTCTTCTGACCTCTGCAGCATTGCATGACATGGGTGCACAAACCTACATGCAGACAGTACATTCATACAAATAAATTAAAATAAATAAATAAATAAATAAATAAATAAATAAATAAATAATAAATAAACAGATAAATAAAAATACTTTTTTAAAAAAAAGGCCATGGAAGGGAGCTGCTCCCTTTTGTTCTGCTTGCCTCTTTCTCACTGGTGAGTTTGTCTTGCTGCTGTGATCAACTCTTTGGACCCCAGCATAGACCGAGATGGGCAGATCTCCTGGAATCCATCAGGCCTTTGAACTGGATTGGGACTGCTGAGACATCCAGCCTCATGGACTGAGCAACTGCCTGGATTCTCAGCCTCACCATGTGGCGCAGCTACTGTTGGACTACTTGGACTTTATCCCATGAGTGAATCAATAAATCTGTATATGGATGGATGGATAGATAGATAGATAGATAGATGATAGATAAACAGATAGATATAGATATATAGATATTCCTTCTATTGATTCTGTTTCTTTAGAGAACTCTAATACATTATTTTTAAAAATTAAAGTATAAGTTGTTTTAAAAATACTTAAAAGTATAATTTGCTTTAGCGAGTTGGTTCTGAGCAGTTAATCTTTTATTCTCCATTTTTAATGCATTTTACTTTTGATTAATAACTGAATTACTTTAATTATAGCATGCCTTTTGGAGTCACACAGGGAATGCCATGAGAAATCTGAAATTCTCAAAGTTGGCAAAAATTGATAAAATTTCTAGATCCATAAGTAGAACAATTTCCTGGTTTGTGTGTTGTGGTTTGTTTTGTGATCCCCCATTACAGAGAAAGTAGCATCAAGTGACTTTAAACAGCTTGAGCAGATTCATGTGTTTGAGCAGTAGTGAAAATAAAGCCTGAAAAGTATCAGCATATACATGAACAGATTTAAAATGGCCCAAAGATGATGGTTGTTTGGGCTTGCCAAGGAGGAACCTTTGAGCACTTCCTTAAGGAAAACATGACATCTTTTAGAAAAAAATCCTCGAATTCAGGTGATATGTATATGTATGTATATATTTATGTATATATATATATATATATATATATATATACAAAACTGTGTACATATGTATATATATTGAAGCAATACAAGTTAGAGAGAACAACAAAAAAATAACTGGAATAAACTCTGGAAAGACTCAGAAAAAGAATCAAGACATATATGGCAGACTGCAGGGACGCAGGTGGGGTGGGTGTCATGGAAAGGGAACTGACTCTAAATTCGATTCATAAATGCTGTACGATTTATGAAAAAAGTTTAACAGTAAAAAAATAAAAAAAACCAAATAAGTAGGAAATAATTAGAATTTCTTCTTTAGAAATATATATGTATATATAAATCACAATTGAGTAAGAATGTCTTATATATAAAACTTAAAAATAATGGCTCAAAGAATTTATGTAAATTATTTCCTGGGGTGTGATTCCCCTTTAGATGGTGCAGCCCAGCAACTGCAAGTCAGGACAGGACAGGACTAGACAATTTATTGAGGTTGTATCTATGATAATTGAAAAGATATAACTAGGCAGTCAGCATGATGATTTCCTTCAGCAAGGGTCCAGACAATTCTGTATGGGACAGAACCATGACTTTCCTATTGTTGTGATGAAACACCATGATCAATGCACATATAAAAAGAAGTGTTTATTGGCCTTATGTTTTCAGAGGGATAAGAGTCCATCATGGCAGAAGAGGTATGACAGGAGACATCTGGAGCAGAAAGCTGAGAGCTCACTTCTTCAAACAGGCACAAGAAAGAGAGAGACAAACTGGAAGTGAGGCAAGGCTGTGAACTCTCATAGCCCACCCCCTAGTAACACACTTCCTCCAACAAGGCTGCACCTCCTAAACCTCCTCAAACAGCACCACCTGCTGGGGCCAAGAATGCAAATTCTTGGAGCCTATGGAGGACATTTCTCATTCAAAACACCACAGGAATCAAATTATTTGTAAAAAAAATGGGATGAGTTTGTCTAAGAAGGAAGCTTTGGACACAGGTAAATACTGTTAACAGGAACCAGTCTGAGAAATGAGGTAAGATGGCTTGAAACAATAGGGAAATGACTTGAGCCTTATGATGAGAGTTGGTTTGTAAATTAGAAGACAGAAAGTCCTGCTCTCTGGGTGGTGTTTCCTCCAGGGATTTCAAGAAGTGGTATATTCTAGCATCATCATACCACATAAAGATTCCTTTGCCTGATTTATTGGCTCCATCTGAAAAAAATTGTTAGTACATTAGGAATGGAATATATCCTTATTGCTAGAGGGTCCGGAGAGTCGGGACAGGGCCAGAGCGGCTGCACCTTTGGGTCGGCTACCCAGAAGTCACCTGGGCAAGTAGCTTTGGAGCTGGGTTCTTCCCGGGCCTGAGGCCTTTTGTGCGGGACCCGGGCGCTGGGCCAGAGGGTCCAGAGAGTCGGGACAGGGCCAGAGCGGCTGCACCTTTGGGCAAGCTGCCACAGGCTAGATCAGGCATATCATCCCCCCCCCCCGCATTCGGTGAGAATCCAAGTGGACTCTTTTTTTTGGAGAACCTTCAGAACAAGAAGAGAAGAGTGCTTTGGCTTCCAATATCCAATATAGCAACAAAATTGAAAAGTAGACAAGTCCATACTCCATAAAGAAGGAGGAGGAAAAGGAATAAAAAAAAAGGCATCTGAAGGAGGAAAGCAAAACCATCCGCTATGTGTGATCTAAACCACAAAAGGGAAGCCCACATGCCAGGGACACGACACAATGAAGGGACAACATGGCAAAGGCACAGGATAATCCTGCACCAAGCTCTACCAAACCTGTAGGAGACAGCTACAATGGGAATCCCTTGGAGGAGACCCAAGGAACAGATATTAGAGGAATAATTGCAGACCTATGCAGAGAAATTAAAGAACATAAAGAGGAATTCAGAGAACTAAAGAGAGAGAATGAAAAACTCAAAAAGGACCTAGAGGGATACAATGACAAACATCAGAAAGAACTAAAGGAACAGATTGACAAACTCCGGAAAGAACTAGAGGGAGAAAAAAATAAAGAATATAGAGAACTAAAGAGAGAGAATGAAAAACTCAAAAAGGACCTAGAGGGATACAATGACAAACTTCAGAAAGAACTAAAGGAACAGATTGACAAACTCCGGAAAGAACTAGAGGGAGAAAAAAATAAAGAATATAGAGAACTAAAGAGAGAGAATGAAAAACTCAAAAAGGACCTAGAGGGATACAATGACAAACTTCAGAAAGAACTAAAGGAACAGACCAACAAACTCCAGAAAGAACTAGAGGGAGA
>VZQC01014511.1:0-33744 GCA_009823505.1 Rhizomys pruinosus
AAATAAAAACCTTAAACAAAAAAAAAAAACAAGAGGGAGGTGGTGTAGTAATCCCTCTGGGATACAAATGGAACACTCTGATATTCCAAACTTTTGATAAATTTTCAATTTGAGATCTTGAAACTAAACAATGGGAGGAGAATTGTATATTCCCACAGGTAAAAACAACACTAACCTAAATGCCTGAAAATGTACAATTTTTAGCTGTGCCGGATGGGGACCGGGAAATGCCAGCAGAGAGGGGGAATGGGCATCTGACCTTAAAAGGCAGAGAAACCTCAGACTGCCTGAGCACAGGCACCAAACATCCCTAAATTCTATTTAAAACAAACAACTATTTATAATATGTCCTAATAAAAACTTTACCTTTCAGGTGCCAAAAAGTTTTAATACAAGAAACTTTATCTCCCCCCCATAGAACAAAGAGAAATATGATGGTAATGAAGTCATCCCTAACTGTAAATTAGAGCCAACTGTAATAGTGGTAATTTCTTTTAAAACAGGTATAACTACTTCTTTAAATGACTGATAGACATAGGAACTGTGGAAGGATAATTCTCTATTCAGAGCCAAATATAATAGTAAAATTCTTTATAAGCAAAATCTATTACTATAATTTATTATCTTCTATATAATAGTAAACGTCTTTTAAAAGCAAAATGATTACTACATGGAGAGCTCTTAGATCAGCAATGGATTATTATCTGCCAAGGAGAAATTTGGGCAGGGAAAAATATATTAATACAGGGAAAAGCTCTTATATCTGCAATGGATTGATTCTGCCAAGGAGAAGTTGGCTAGGGGATCTAAACCCCCAAAAGATAAAGGCATCTTGCCTGTAAACGGGATCCGCAAGAAGAGTGGCGTTAGGCCTGTGCTGAAGAGGATCTGGTTCATAAGCATGGGAAAGATGACTTGAGACCACACTTGCAAGTGTACAGTGGTCTCTGGAATGCCGGAGAGTATTACCAAAGGCCAATAAAGCAATTGAATGCAACATATTGGTCCCATTGAGTCAAGCAAGACTCCTCTGTCAGTATCAGCTATACTTCAAATGCCTGGAGATATTGCACAGACAGTAGCAGCCATATGTCTATACCAAAATCTTAAAATCTCTCTCCTTGGGGAATTAATCCATAGCTGCTGCCATTCGCTTATTCCTCTAGTAGTTCCGCAAAATTTTATACGCCACAATAAGAACTTGCCACCCTTTACAGAAAAAGCACAGTTCATGATTAGCATACCATCCAAACAACATCTGTGTCTGTGCCCACAACTTAGCTTACCATAATATTTAGTATTGTTTAAATGCTTGTACATTTAATTGCTTGTGCTTTCTTAGTGATTAAAAGGTACCCCTGGATAAAACTGTCAACCCATGGAAGGAAACAACCTGAACAGAATAAAGTCCAAAATGACATCTCCCCGAGAAAAGTTAAGTATACCGTTTTTCTTCTCACCCACTTGTGCCCCTTTCCCAGGGCCTGGAAAAAAACCTGCGGAAGAGGAAGTCTGATAGACTGTAAGGGCTGCAGAGACATAAGGGTGAATCGTGAGATTACAACAATATAGACTAAACACTCATTTGATCAACCTCTTGTGCATATGAGCTTTCAAATTGGGGACTATGGGGACCTTGGTTGTTCAAAATTTCGCCGTAATACTTGCTAATTGGATTTTCATACATGTTACTTGCATTCATTGCTTAATGCTTGACAATTGGTTCACTTCCTGGTTGGTTTTTTGGATATTAATTAGCCTCAATGTGAAAATAATGTTTCAGGTTCTGACCTTCCCCCACTGCC
Organism: Rhizomys pruinosus; assembly: GCA_009823505.1. Classification (NCBI taxonomy): domain Eukaryota; kingdom Metazoa; phylum Chordata; class Mammalia; order Rodentia; family Spalacidae; genus Rhizomys; species Rhizomys pruinosus. Next base: position 1,806 of record VZQC01014511.1, read on the forward strand.
TGGCACTCTAAACAGGCTTGAGCAGCTGGTATTCAAAACCAGGTTCCTTTGTGTTTTAGCCTCACCCATGAGGCCCCCTGCCTCTCACGAAAAATTTTAAAAAGTAAAAAAAAAATTTTTAAGGGTGAGATGTGTACAATTTAGTTAAGATGGGTAGCATTCTAAACCAATGTGATCTCCCTGACACCACATCCATGGGATGGGATGTAGTGACAAAAAAAGGTTTAGGATTTGGCCCTGGTAGGTGAGTCATGCTGTCTATATAACCAGACATTTTGAAATAAAGCTCTCTCTGTATTTGGATCTTAACATGCATCCATGTGCTATGCTTTCCGGTGCATATTTTCCACATGGATCGTCCTGGGAATAAATTGGACACCCCACAATGTACCAAGAAGGTGATAATTACAAACCTTGGAAAGAACTAAGGGGAGAGATTGAAAAACTCAAGAAGTACTTAGAGGGAGATAATGACAAGCATTGGAAAGAGCTGAAGGGAGAAAAGTCCACTCAGAAGGAAGTGGAAAATGCTGAAAAGATCCCAGGTCAAAATGCAAAAAAGAAAAATGACAACAAAACAGGAAGCTACAAGATGAGACTGACAGGCTCCAGAAGGAAGTGGGGAAATACTAAAGAAATCACATGATAAAATGAAAAAGGAAACTTAACTTCATCACTCAAACAGTTAAAGTAAAGGATGGAAAAAATAGGCCCCAGAAAACCAGGAATAGACGAAGCAGAAAAACGAATATCAGACCTGCAGGATAAAATGGACCAACTATACTGTTTCAAGTAAGATTAGAAAAAATTAAACAAATAAACATAAGAGTGGAAATGTGGGACACAATGAAAAAAAACCATCCGCCTATAGGGCTGGATATAGGCAGGAGGAGGAGAGGAATCCAAGACAACAACTCTTGACCAGATTTTCAGCAGGATAATAGAAGAACATTTCCCAAAACTGAAAAAGACAAAACCCATACAAATACAAGAAGCACAAAGAACACCAACAGAAGGACCATATAAAAAGAAATTTACCATGCCATATAATTGTTAAAACACTTAATGCTCAAACAAAAGACAATACTGAAAGCCACAAGAGGGAAACAATAGTTTTACAAATAAGGGGAAACCAATCAGAATCACAGCTTGACTTCTCAGTGCAAACTGTGAAAGAAAGAAGATTGTGGTCCAAAGTATTCCCAGTATTAAATGACTAAAGATTGCACCAACCCAGACTACTCGACCCAGCAAATGTCCAATATAATTGAAGGAGAGAAAAATCTCTTAGGACCTGTAAACAAGATGAAATTATACATGTCTAAAAAACCAACACTTCAGAAAATCCTCGAAGCCATCCAAAGAAAGAGGACAGGAAGAGAACCTATCCCATAGCAATTAAAGAGAGAAAGAAAAAAACATCACAAGAGTAGTAAATAATACCTAGACCAAGAATGCCAAAAAAGAATAAGTTAAAAGGAAGCAACACACACTCTCTCAATAATAACCCTAACATTACTAATGTCTAAACTCCCCAGTCAAAAAAGCATTTAGACTGGGAGATTGGATTAGAAAACTGAACCCTTCTATATGCTGTCTACAAGCAAACCCATCTCACCCTCAAGGACAGACACCCCTTAGAGTGAAAAGATGGAAACTACTCATTCCAAGTGAGAATGGTACCCAAGAAAATAAGCCAGAGGGCTATTCTCATATCAGACAAAGTATATCTCAAAGTAAAATTATTCGGAAGAGACAAAGAGGGCCCTTTTATATCCTTGTCAAAGGAAAAATGAACCATGATGTAGATATCACAATTGTAAATGTCTACACACCAAACTTACATGCACCTAACTTTATAAACGCTACTCTGCAGGACCCAAACACAGATTAACCCCAACACAACTTATAGTGGGAGACTTCACACCCCACTGAGCCCCTTGGCTAGATCAACAGGGCGACACAATTTGAAAGAGACATAGAGAGACATTCAGAAAGAACAGAAAAACAATCACAATACACCCACATGGACCTCCACAGGAACATATACTGAATATTCCACCTAAACAACAGAAAATATACTTTCTACTCATTACTTACAGAACCTTCTCCAAAATCAACCACATATTGGGGCACAAAATAATCTCAACAAATACAAAAAGGATTAAAATTTATCCCATGCATTCTATCAGACCGCAATGCCAAATAAAGTTCAATCTGAACACCAGAATAAGCCAACTTGCTACAAGAACACATTGGAGACTAAACAACACAATCCTGAGTAATGATTGGGTCAAGGATCGAGAAATAAAGAAGTGAAATTAAAGTATTCATGTAACTGAACAAAAAGACAATAAAACACAAACAAAACCATGTGGGACACTTTTTTTTTGTTTTTCGGTCTATTTCGAGACAGGGTATCCCTGTAGCCACAGCAGTCCTGGAAACTCACTAAGTAGACAAGGCTGCCTTGAACACTCACAGAGATCTTGCCTGCTCTGCCTCTTGAGTGCTGGGATTAAAGGCATGCACCACCTCACCCAGCTCTGTGGGATACTGCAAAAGCAGTCTTGAGAGGGACATTTTCTCAGCCTAAGTGCCCACCATTAAACAAACAAACAAACAAACAACCACACAAAAAACCAGAAAGGAAACAAATAAGGATCTAACACTGCAGCTAAAGACACTTGAGAGACAACAACAAATGAACCCTTAACCCAAAAGACAGGAATAATGAAAATCAGAGCTAAAATCAGACAAAGCATTAAAATCAAGAATATATAAACTACTCAAAAAACAAAGAAGAAGAAAAAAGCACCTACTCAAAAGATGAAGTAAAGATCTGAACAGAAGCTTCAACCAGTGAGGGAATTAAAGATGCTTGAGAAACATCTTACAAAGCATTCAAACATCATTAATATTTAAGGAAATTAAAATTTTAAAATCCACTCTCAGATATCATCTCACTGGAACGGCTAGCTAAGATCAAAGGAACCCACAAGACACCAATGTTGGAGAGGTTATAGGAAAGTGGAACACTCATCCACTGGCTGGTGGGAATTAATAAACTTGTACAACCATTATGGAATCTCAGTTTTGGATAAAACCCCTTAAAAGAGACTCAACAAATGACCTACCACCTGACCCAAAAGTTGTACCACTTCTCTTGGGTGTATACACCCAAGACTCATCCTATGAAAAGATACATGTACATCCATGTTATTGACCTCTCATCACATAGGAAGATGGGAAATTTTATGAAACTAAACCAATGTTCCCTCACACAGCGGAGGAGTTGGATACAAACAATGTGGTATATTACACAATGGACACTATTCAGTGTAAAGCAAAATGACCACTATGAAAGTTTGCAATATAAAATGGATGATGAGCTTGAACGCCTATATGCTAGTTGAAGTTACACATTCCCAGTAAAACAAAAACGGTATATTGGTTTCCTCATTTTGTGGATGCTAACACCAAATCCACCCCAGATGAGATTGAAGGCAAGTGAACAAACATTACTTTATATTTCTGTTTATCTGAATGAAAGCAAACTTGTTGTTATAATGTTAAATCTCTCCAAGGGGGCTCTAGAAAATCCACACCACACACCTTATTTTCAGCCTCTGTAATTTACTGTTTATGTGTGAGAGTTGAAGTATGTATCCATATTTAGGTACATATAACATTATGGAGCAAAAATGGCATTTCCTAAGCATTTATAAATAAAAGCGCTGAGCGAAAGAATGCAGGGGGTGACGTTATAGCCAGATCGCATGATCTGGGGTGGGTGGGGGGGGTAAAGAGAAGAAAGGAGGAATATGCCTAAACTGAATTGAAAAATGGATTGAATACATCATAAAACATCAAGTAATAGACAAAAAAAAAAAAAAACAAAAAAATAAAAAATATTTTCTGCAAAAACAAAAGGAAAAAATAAAAAAAGAAGAAAAAAGAAACAATAAAATGGAAATTAAAGATGGCTATAAAAAATGTCTTTTTAACTTTTTTAAACAAATTTTTTTTTTTTTTAATAAGGAAATGCAAATTAAAAATCACTTTAAGATTTCATCTTACCCATGTAAGACTCACTATGATCAAGAAAATAAATGATACCAAATGCTGAAGAATTTGTGGGGAAAGGTGTATGCTCACTCACTGCTGGTGAGGGATTGCAAACTTGGGCAACCCCTATGGAAAGCAGTGTGGAGAACTCTTAAGAGACTAAAAAGAGATCTGGCAAGCACATACTGTGCTCAGTGGCAGTGGCCCTGAGCAATGGGGCAGATCTGCAACAAAACCCAGCAGCTCCACCTCCACCTCCTGCTCCTGGCAGTGGCAACACTACTTAGGCAGGCCTGTGCAGGCAAGCTGAACCACGCAGAGCTCTGAACCACCCAGAGGAGCACTCAGGTTAGTAGCTGGCTCAGGAAGGACCTCACAGGTTAATGGAAGCAGTCAGAGCTCAATCCCCACAGCAAAGTGGCCTGGACCCTGCAGGCAACTGGAGATGCATACAGCTAGACCAGGGAAACTGGTAGACTCACATACATGGTAGCAAGGTTCAAGCCGTCTATTTCCTGATTCAGTTTAGAGGTCCTGACCAGCTGGCTTGTGAGAGAGAGTCCGAGCTAAGAGCTCTTCTCCACGTCAAAACAGAACGCTGAAAATTCTTGAAAGCCTAGACCAGTTCAGCACTTTCCATAAAAACTAATAACGGAAGACAGTGGGGAGGCATCTGAAGAAATACACAGTACAAAGTGAAAGTCAGCCTTCAACATAACAAAAACCAAGAAAAATTAAATCCATGGCCAAACACAATCAATATCATGGGAAATCCAAATAATAAATCTCCACCAAATTCTACCAGTCCTATAGAAAAACTCCTCAATGAGAACAACACCATGGCGGTAACCCAGGACCACAGATCTTTAAAAAGAAGCTATCATATTTATACCCCAAAAATTTTCAAAGAATATAAAAAAACAACATTCAGGACAAAAGGAATCAAAGAATCTCGAAGGACGAGAACGAATTAAACATAAAGAACACATCAGAGCAATGAATCAAAGAACTAGTGGGGAAGAAATGGCAAAAACTCTGGAACGGAAAGAGTGGAAATACTGCAAGAAATTCTCAGAGTGAAATGTAAAAACTAGGAGATTGAACTATTATGCAGTCAAACGGAAAAGGATGGAGAAGACCCTCAGTAACAGAATTGTGAAACAGAATGTAATGAGAAAAGTGAAGAATATAGAAATAGGAGATGGAAGATACACAATGGAAGAGCTAGAAATGGCTCAAAGCAAAAGGATGATGAAAAAGTTTGAATGCAAGCATGTTGGAATAATCAGGGTAAAAATGGTGGGACATTCATGAACCAAAAAGGATCACAAACTTCATATCATAGGGATAGAGGAAGGAAAAGAATCCAGAGAAACGTATTGACCAGATCTTCACGGCCGAGTTATATGCAGAGATAAAAGGAAAACCTTATACCTAAAAAATAATAAAAAAAAGTCGCGTACTCATCCAAATGAAAGGCAAGCTCATTAGAAAACCAAAATAGGAAAAGATCAGAAATAAATTCCCTTTGCCTTATCATGTTTAAAAATGCTGGGATTAGAATACTGAAAGCCACAAAACAAAAAAAACAAAACAAGTTACCTATGGGGGGGGGAGGGAAAAACGAAAAAAAAAAAAAAAAAAATTTCAAGAAAAGAAGAAAGAAAGAATTGTGAAACCCAAATGTATTCCCAGTAGTAAATTGACTACATTTGCAACCCAGGTTACTTACCCCAGCACAAAATATTGATTTAGTTAAAAGAAGAAAGACAACAACCCTTTATGCATTAATAAAATGAAAAAGAATAACATGTCAAAATGTGAATACTTCAGAAAATAGTTGAAGGGACATTCAAAGACAGAGGCATTGAGCAACTATCCACAAGAGGCAAAAAGTATAGTAAATCTACAATGACCACTAAAATTATTGCATAAAACAAACCAAAAAGAAAACAGGAGAAAAATAAAATTGAAAGGAAAGCACCAATACATCCTCTACAATAAACTTTTAAATATAAATGATTCGAACTCCCTCTTCAGAAGACACAGAATGAAATATGGAGAATGGGGATTAAGAAATGAATCCCCAGTTTTGTTGTTTACAAAGAACCATCTCACACCTTAAGGGAACAGGAAGCATCTTCAGGTGAATCGATGGGGAAAAAAAAAATATTCCAGGGAAATTGGTTACCATAAAAAAGGCTAAGAGCTTAAGCAGGTGGCTACTCTAATATCGAAAAATAGATCTTCAACATTAAAACTAATCGAAAGAGATTGAAGTGGGGTCACTACCAGCTTTATCCAAAAAAAACAATTTAACCATGAACCTTCTCCATATCATAACATATTCACAATCAAAAACTGTTTGCACCAACTTCCAAAGTATAATTCTGCAGGACATCCAAGGGCACACAATTTATCCAGTCCCAGGCTACAACTAAAGTGGAGGACATTCAGTACCAACCACTGAGCCCATCTATAAACCGGTCAACTGGACAAAGGAATAGAGCAGAGGGAGACATCTGCACGGAACAGTACAATAATTGTCAAATGGATCCTAACAGGATCATTACTGAATATTCCACTCTGAACACCAAAGTAATTTATGTTTTATTTAGCACCCCATGAAAAAAAAAATTCTCAACAAACTGGACCATATACTGGGACAGAAGAGCAACCCTCAACAAATATAAAAATAAAGATTATAATCTACATGGCCTTCTAATAGGACAAGTGTTGCATAAAGCTTATTATTCAAACAGATACAGGAAATAGCTCCCCTACTACCTAGAAGTCTCATGGAAGACTCTCAAACACACTCTATGAATAAAGAATGGGACAGGGAGAATAGATAAAGAAAGAATAACAAAGTATTCATGGCACTAAACAAAATGTTGATACAACACAACAAAGCCTATGGAACACTTTGAAAGTAGTTCTAAGAGGGAAATTTATAGCCCTAAGTCCCTCAGTATGAAAACAGAAAGAGCACAAATAAAGGATCTAACACTTCAACTAAAAACACTTGAGAGACAACAACAAATCAATCTTAAACCCAACAGACAGGAAGTAATAACAAAAATCACAGCAGAAATCAATTAAATAGAAACAAAGGAACAAAACAAGCATCAAGTCCAAGAGCAGGTTCTTTGAAAGGATAAAACACTTATAGATAGACCTCTCCCCAGTTGACCAAAAAGAAAAAAAGAGCAACTCCAAATCAATAAAAATTAGAGAGAAAATGGAAACATCACAAAAGATAATGAATACCCAGGCAATCTTATGGGAATACTTCAAAAAATCTATACTCTACTAAGTTTAAGTTTGAAAACCTAGAATGGATGAATTTCTGAAATTCTGGGAACCAACTAAGTTTAATCAAGAAGAGATCAACAGACTCATAATATATGAGGAAATGAACAACTGTAATTTAAAATCTCCCAAATAAAAAAGCCCAGGCCCAGACGGATTCATGGGAGGTTTCTATAAGGCATTGAAAGAGGACCTACAACTACTAATACTCTAATTATTCAAAAGGATAGAGACAGAGGGCAATCTCCCAAATTCTTTCTATGAAGCTCACATCATTCTAATACAAAAACTAGAAAAGATACAACCAAAATAGAAAACTTAGACCCATTCCTTTAATGAGCATAGATGCAAAAATTCTCAATAAAATACTTGCAAACCACATTTACAGGCATAATCTAAAAAGATCATCACTTACATCAACTTGGGTCATACCAGAGTGCAGGGATGGTTCAACATACATAAATCCACTAAATGGTCATACCAAGTACAGTACAACAGACAGAAAGCACAAAAAGCACATGGTCATCTCAATTCTGGCATGCCAAAAAGGCCTCGGACAAAACTTCAAACCATCGCCCCTCAATGTACAAAGTCCTAGAGGGAATTTCACTCAAGGGAACATTCCTCACAATAGATTAAAGCCATATAAACAAAACCCCTACCAGTCAAGCCATCATCTCTAAATGGAGGAATCTGACTCTCTCCCTAATACGTCAACGAACACGCAAACGCCTGACCCCCATCTCCATTCATTTTCTTTTTTTTTCCATGAACTCCACACATCTCGCTTTTACTATGATGACACGTCTGCTTTAATTCAAGACAGACTTTCTATTCTGATGGCTTTCCGTAAACATTCTGTAGTTCCTACCGTCATCAACATTAGAAATGAACACCTCCCTTTAAACGTTTCTTAGTTCTTAACAAACCTCATTCCTGTGAGCATCATCAATTCCCCCTCCTTTTTTTTTTTTTTTTTTTTTTTTTTCCCTTTTTGAGCACAGGTTTTTTCTCAATGGCTTGAAGCTCACTGAGTAGGCAGAACCGGTTGGTCACTGAACCCCAGGGATTTCCTCGGACCTGTGTTCCTCTACGGCTGGCGTTGTAGGACTGCCCCTGACATCTGGCTTTTCAGATAACCAAAAACTCCAGGCTCTTCAATGGTTGCTGGAACACTTTTTAACAACTGCAACCTCTCTCCCCAGCCCCTTTTGTGTTCTTTGATCAGGACCTCTCCTTAATCCCAGTTTGACCTGCAACTCTACCCATCCTTTTGCCTTGGTGTCCAAGAGCTGGGACTCTCAGGCATCGTGCCCACTATCATCAGCCTTTTAGGCTTCCCTTTTACAAAGGACTTGGGATTCTCTCTAAACTCTCTGATGTTTACAGATTTTACAATTGTGTAAATACTATACAAGTAGTGTACTCCATCAACTAATTACCGTTAAAATAGTTAAAAATTCAAGTCACTGAAATACGCTATTTTTTCTTCTTTTTACTTACATTACACTCACTACTTATTTATTATTTTTTCATCTTTTAACAATAAAGTAATAATCTTATGAGCTACCAGCAATCCTTCGCAATGTAAAACCAATTTGCAAGCAGTTGTGCCCAACCACACTCAGCCCAAGGGTCCGCCATGCCAGCTCGGCGCGCGACCTTGTATGTTCAATTAAGTTGATAATAAGTGTCCCGACTATATTGTCTTAGTTTCCCATTCACCCCAATCACAAGCCCTTAATTCTAACATGCCCCTCTTCCAACAGATTGTTCCCCTGGCTTCAGAAACGAGGCACAGGTGGATAGCAAGCAAACAGTCTACCTTTCTCTGGCAGTTGTCTTGCTTGGATCTCTGGTACAACTTTCTGGCTGTTTCCTTTCACAGGGCTAACAGTTTTCCAGGAACAAACTTTCATCCTCACTATGACGCACCCAGCGCATTTAGATATCATAGATCAGTCTACCAACAGACTAAATTTTATGGTAGGTTACTTTGGTATAGACACCGATATTTGGATGGTATATTCAACTCTATGAATTACACTTTTTTCCTTCTAGTAAAATTGGCAGGGTCGTACTGCTGGCTTATAACAATCTCCTACACCTTAGAGGATCTAAGCTTGGGGCATCAGCATGCGGTTATTCCTCCAAGGAGAACGCTTAATAGCCAATTAGATTTGGCGCATACATGGGCATACTGGCTGACACTGCTGTAAAGTATTTCCAGGCAGCGCGAAGGTCGTAGCTGGCTCTACGACGGAGGCATCTTGCTTGCCAAGGACGACCTTATTTGCTTTATTTATTTATTGGCCTTTGGTAAACACTCTCTCTGGCATTCCAGAGACACAATCTGGTATCACACTTACTATGCCAAGTGGGTCTTGCAATAAATCGTTCCCCTGCTTACATCAGATCTTCGACAGCCAGGGGCCTTATATGCTCCCTTCTTGCAGGTATCCCAACGTTTACCAACAAGAAGCCTTTACCTTTTGGGAGGCCTTGGACTCCCCTGGCCAACATCTTCTGGTAAGATAATCCATTGCTGATATAGAACTCTCCTGTATTATATAATTTGCTTACAGTGCACAGCTTAGGAGACTTTAGATTTTGATATTTGGTTCTGAATAAGAAAAAAAAATCCTTTTCACTAGTTTTATGCCTATTAGTCAACTAAAGAAGGGTAGTTTTACTGTTTTATAAGAATTACCTCTACGACCAGTTGACTCCAATTTATCCAGTTAGAAGACTGACCCTCAATCATGTCATATTCCTCCTCGTTCTAATGAAGGGAGGTAAGAAATCCTCTTCTGATTAAAACTTTGTGGCCCTAGAAGGTACGTTTTCATTAGGACTCTTATAAATAGTTGTTCAGGTAGGATCCACAGAGGGGTAATGATGCTTGTAGAAGTCTGATGCTTTTCCTTCCTTTCAATGTTCAGATGGGCCAACCTTTCTGCTGGCACTTCCTTGGTACATTCCACACAATGCAAGCTGTGTCTTTTCCTTTCTCAGCCATTAAGTTGGTGACCATTTGACCTGTGGGAACATAAAATCTTTTCCTGTAATTAGTTTTAAGATTTGCAATGGCAAAAGTTTTGGTACAAAAAGGTTTCATATATATCTATATCCCCCCTTTTTATTTTAGGTTTTAGTTCTATTTGACCCATGAGTCTCAAAAAGGCCATTCTGCTAGTACCTGTACCTATAGCAGGAATCAAGGTGCAGATTTCTCAAATTCACCCAGCTTATTTTGGGTGACATTATGTCCCGTTAACTTGGGAAGCAACTTAAATTCTCTAAGTTATATCTGACTACAGTAAAATAGAATGCTAAAAGTGATATGTACAGCAAAAAATTTAGATAAACATTTGTCTGTACTAATCCCAAAGTTATTGTTATACATATATTTAAGTCACAAATGTGGAGGACAACAATTTATATTTTCAATTAACTAAGGTGCATTACCGTTTTTATTCACAGAACTTTCTAACAATGTTGTTTAATTACACATGTTTACTTTTACTAAGTCCTAAAACACCATGTAACCTGTAGGCAAAATCTGAGCAAAATTGATACTTAGTTGACACTCATGTCAATTAACCAATATATACATTAATTGAATATAGACTTTGTGTCCCTCTCCCACCTCCCCACCCCTCCCAATTCAGTATTTCAGTCAGTTTTCTGATCAGTCTTTCTCTGTTGTTGTCCAAATCACTTTTTCATATAGTAGCTTGAAACATTGATAGAGCAATAAGACAAGGAAATTAAAGGATTACTGACATTGGAAAGAAGTCAAACTAACCCTTTTTTTTTTTTTTTTTGTTTCCCTGCAGATGACATGATAGTTTACCTAAGGGATGCCCAGAAATTCCACCAACAAAGCTCCTAGAAATCATTAAAGCATTTCCAGTAAAGTGTGCAGGCTACAAAATCATCCTCGAAAAAATCCAGTACTCTTTTCATACCAATAAAAAGGCAATTGGAGGAAGGAATACAAGGAAACCTTCTCATCCACAATAGACTTGAAAAAATAGAACATCTAGGAAAAACCTGACCAAAGACACTAAAAAACTCTACAATGAAAATTTTAAATCCTTGAAGGAGATTGAAGAAGGCAGCAGAAGATGGAGGGACCTCCCATGCATATGATTAAGAAGAACCAATTGTTCTAGTTTTGTCTTCCATTGCTGGCGACAAACACCTTTGACTGACACCACTTGGGGAGGAAAAGGGTTTATTCAGCTCCCATTTCCTGGGTCACAGTTCATCCACTTAGGGAACCAGGCAGGAATTCAGGGCGAACCTGGAGGCAGGAGCTGAAAGCCACAGGCCATGGAGGACAGCTGTTCACTTGCTTGCTCCCCTGGCTCATGCCTCATCCTCCCCGTCTTTATACGACACAACAACCTGCCAACGGTGGCACTACTCATGTGTGCCTTGGGCCCTCCACACTTGGCCGACAAATCAAACAATACTCCACAATGCTGCGACAGGCCAATCCAAATGGAGCACATTGGCCAAAGAGCGCTTCCCTCAACCCAGGTGTGTCAAGTTCACACCTAAAGCTATCCACAGCACCCATATAGTAAAAAAAAAAAAATCCTGCCCACCACGTTAATATACAATTTAATGGCCATCCCAGTTAAATTCTGCCTGAGCTTTTTAACCGATCTAGGAAAAACTATCCCAAAGCTTCACAATAGAAAAATAAACAGTCCCTGGATATGCCAAAGCCACACCCTGCGTCTGCGTTAAAAAAAAAAAAAAAAGCAATGCATTGGGGATTATGATATCAGACTTCAAACTATATTACAGGGCTATAGTCATAAAAATATCCTGGTATTTGCAAAAAAAGATCATAGATCAATGGAATGAAATTGAAGATCCAAACTTGATCACAGGCAATTTCAGCCACCTCATATTTGACAAAGGGTTCAAGGAAGCACAATGGAGGAAAGACAACATCTTCAGCAAATGGTAAAACTGGATCACCATTTGTAGAAGAATAAAATTAAACCCCTAAGAAACACCCTGTACAAAAATCAACTCCAAATGGATCAAAGACCTCGATGTTTAACCCAAAACTCTGAAAATGATAGAAGAAAACATTGGCAGTAACCTACAAAACATAGGCATAGGAAAAGACTTTCTAAATCAGGCAGCAGCTGCACAGGAAATACACTCAACAGTTGACAAAATGGACCTTATTAAAACCTAAAAAGCTTCTGTACAGTGAAAGAAACAATCAAAGAAGTGAAGAGAAAACCCACAAACTGTGAGAAAACCTTCACAAGTGATATGATACATCAGATAGAGCATTAACATCCAGAGTATTTAAACTCCTCAAAAAACAGAGGAGGAAGAAAACAAATGATCCACTCAAAAGATGGAGTAAAGATCTGAACAGAGACTTCACAAAAGAAGAATTAAAAATGGTGGAGAAACATCTTAAAAACTGTTCAATGTCACTAGTAATTAAGAAAATGGAAATTAAATTTAAGATTTCATCTGGCTATGATCAAGAAAGCAAAGGATACCAAATGCTGGAGAGGTTATGGGGAAAGGGGATCACTCATCCACTGCTGGTGGGAATGCAAACTCATGCAACACCTATGGAAAAGAGTGTGGAGAACTCTTAAAAGACTCAAAATGTGTCATCAGATAGTTGTCGTCTGAGGTTCCTTTAAATGTATCACATGTGTGCTGCCTTCCACAAGGTCTTCTTCATCCCAGACCAGGGCTCAACCAGCCATTTAGCAATCTGAGCTTGAGACCCAACAGGGAGGGTGAGGGAGGTAGGAAGTAAGACCTGGAGTAGCGGAAAGAAAGAAAGAGAGACGGTCTCAGAAGAGAGACTGGGAATAATACCACAAGGGAAAATTTTGATTTATTGCTGTACCTCAGGGATTTTAAACAGAACCTTGGGGGGGGGCATACAGAATTGGGGGTTGGGGCAGGCAGGATTTCAGGCCATATGCTCCAGATCACTACAGGAATGTGATGATGCTTTGCCCAAGGCATCAAAGGCAATTGGTGCCAGGCTGGTATCAGAGGCAAGCAGGATATCAGCAGGAGTCCGTGTTTGGAGGCTGTTTGGTGACTTTCTAAGTGTTTCTGCCAAAAGAGTACCTACAAAAATGAGCCTACCACCTGAACCAGTCTTACAACTCCTCGGTATATACCTACAAGAGTCAGAATATCCCAGAGATACATGCACATCTATGTTTACTGCAGTTCTCTTCACAATAGCAAAGAGCAGGAAGCAACCTAAGTGTCCCTCAATGGATGAGTGGATAAAGAAAATGTGGTCCATCTACACAATGGAATTCTATGCCATGGTCAAGAAAGATGACATCATAAACTTTGCAGGTAAGTGGATGGAACTCGAAGCCATCGTGCTAAGTGAAGTAACACAGTCCCAGAAACCCAAATGAATGATGTTGAACACTTTTTAAGATGTTTCTCAGCCATCTTTAATTCCTTAATGGTGAAGTCTCTGTTCAGCTCTTTACTCCGTCTTTTGAGTAAGTTATTTGTTTTCTTACTTCTTTGTTTTTTAAGTAGCTTATATATTCTGGATGTTAATGCTTTATCTGATGTGTCACTGGTGAAGGTTTCCTCCTACTCTGGCAGTTTTCTCTTCACTTCCATGATTGTTTCTTTAGCTGTACAAAAGCTTTTGATTTTGATGAGGTCCCACTTGTCAGCTGTTGTCCTTATTTCCTGTGCAGCTGCTGTTTGTTTTAGAAAGTATTTTCCTACACCTATGCCTGTGTAGGTTGTTGGAGACTTTTTCTTCTATCACCCTCAGAGTTTCATGTTTCAGCTTGAGATCTTTGATCCATGTGGAGTTTATTTTTGTACAGGGTGAGAGGTAGGGGTATAATTTTGTTCTTCTACAAATGGTGATCCAGTTTTGCCAATACCATTTGCCGAAGATGCTATCTTTCCTCCATTGAGCTTTCTTGGCCCCTTTGTCAAATATGAGGTGGCTAAAGTTATATGAGCTGAAGATTGAATCTTCAACTTTATTCCATAAATTCATATGGAAAAACAAAAGACCCTGAATAGCTAAAGCAACCCTGAGTGAAAAGTGCAATACCACGGGATTACATTACCAGACTTCAAGCTATATTACAGGGCTATAGTCATAAAGACAGTCTGGTACTGGCAAAAAAAAACAAAAAAAAAAAAAAAAAAAAAACACATTTTTTTTTTACTCTGAAGTCTATTTTGTCTAATGTTAGAATAGCCACTCCTTCTTGCTTTTTGGTACCATTTGCTTGGAATATTTTTTCCCATCCTTTCACTCTAAGATTGTGTCCGTCCTTGAGGATGAGTTGTGTTTCTTCTAGGCAGCATATAGATAGATTCTGTTTCCTAATCCATTCTCCCAGTCTATGTCTTTTGATTGGGGAGTTTAGGCAATTAATATTTAAGGTTATTATTGAGAGATGTGTGTTGCTTCCTTTCGATTTATTTTTCGTTTGTATTCTTGGTCTAGGTATTTATTTACTCTGTTATGCTTTTGATAATTTCTCTCTTGGGTTGCTTAAAGATAGTTGCTCCTTTCCTCTGTTCTTTGAATTGCTTTGAGTATTTTCTGAAGTGTTAGTTTTTTTGACATGTGTTCTTTCATTTTATGTCATGAAATGTTTTTCTTTCTCCTTCAACTGTGATTGACACTTTTGCTGGGTATAGTAATCTGGGTTATCATCTAAAATCATTTAGCACTGGGAAAACTTTGGTCCATGTTCTTCTGGTTTTCATAATTGCGAAGTCAGGTGTGATTCTGATGGGTTTCCCTTATATGTAACTTGTTTTTCTCTTGTGGCTTTCAGTATTTTGTCCTTCTTTTAAGCATCTAGTGTTTTAACTATGATATGATGTGGGGAATTTCTTTTCTGGTCTTATCTATTTGGTGTTCTATGTGCTTCATGTATTTGTATGGGTTTGTCTTTTTCAGTCTGGGGAAATTTTCTCCTATTAATTTGTTGAAGATCTGATCTATACCATTCTCTTGGGATTCCTTTCCTTCCTCTATCCCTGTGATGAGGAGGTTTGGTCTTTTCATAGTGTCCCACATTTCCTGGTTGTACCACTCTTGTTTTTTTAAATTTTCATAATCTTTACTTGAGGTTTCTAGCTGTGTTTTGTTATCCTGTAGGTCTGATATTCTTTTTTCTGCTTCATTCATTCTGCTTCTGAGCCTTTTTCCCATCCTTTCCTGCTGATTGGATGATGTTCAATTTCCTTTTTCGTTTCATCCTGTGATTTTTTTCAGTATTTCCACTTCCTTTCGGAGCTTTTCATTCTCTTCTTGTAGCTCATTGTTTTGGTGGTCAGTTTCTTCTTTCCTTTCAGCCTGAGATCTTTTCAATGTTTCCACTTCCTTCTGTAATTTGTCGTTCTCTCCCTCTAGTTCTTTTCAGAGTTTGTCAATCACTCCCTTTAGTTGTTTCTGAAGTTTTTCATTCTTTCCTTCTAGATCCTTCATGAGTTTTCATTCTCTCCATTTAGTTCTCTGATTTGTTCTTTACAGTTTTTGAATATGTCTACAATTGTTCTTCTAAGATCAAGGTCAGTGTCTTGGTTTCCTTCCAGGGAAATCTTGTTGTTGGGATCTTCTACAAGATTGGTTGAGTTTGGTGGGGATTTATTATGAGCTTCCCCCATATTCTTGTTTTTCCATTATGTCTTTGGCATGTGTTTCTGTTGTTGTTGTTGCTGTTTTCTTTCTTTGTTTGTTTGTTTGGCTTTTATTGCGAATCTCAAATATTAATATGGAGGACTGGTTGCCCACCCAGTTTGTTTCCTGCTGGTTTCTTCCTCAGTTTTGGCTATGCAGCCTCGAATCACTGACACTGCTGGAACCTCCCACCCACAGTAAACCATAGCGCCAGCAGTTATACTTTCTACCACAGTACCAGTAGCTTGAGTGGGGGTTGGGGGGTGGGAGGGTTTACTCCTTTGGCCCACACACTGGACCACACCTGGGCATTGATTGTGTGTGCCACTTGCTGTCCTTCTATCCACAAAACAGCTCCTCTCTATGGTTCTAGCAGTGGGCAGCAGGTGCCTCGGAGGGTTTCCACAAAGCCTGGGCCACTGGGCAGTGAGTGTGTATATATGCATATTTTCAAGCAATACAAATTGAAAGGAACAACAGCAACAAAAAAGACTGGGTCAAAGAACTGACTGAAACAGTAAACTTCTGCCCCAAACAGTAAACTTCTGCATCAAAGAATTTAAAAAGGACTGAGAAAAAGATGCAAGACATGTATGGCAGAACGCATGGGGTTGGGAGCAAGGAATGGGGAATGGATAAAAAATTGATTAAGAAATGTAAATAAAAAAGAAATTTATGACATGCCAAAACTTCAATTAAAAATGTCAAAAAATACTAAAAATGAACCTACCATTTTACCTAGATATACCACTCCTCGGTGTATATCCAAATGATTCATCCTATCTCATAGATACTTGCACACGCAGGTTTATTGCTGCTCTTTTCACAATAGTAAAGAGCTGTAAGCAACCTAAGTTTCCCTCATGTGATGAGTGGATAATGAAAATGTGGTACATTTATACAATGGAGTTCTGTGCAGTGATAAAGAAAGTTGACATCATGGAATTTGCAAGTCAATGGATGGAATTACAAGTTGTTATGCTAAGGGAATTGACAGATTCAGGAAAACAAAGGACATATGTTCCTCATTTGTGGATCATATGTCCCTCACTTGTGGATCTTAGCACCAAATTCTTATATGTGGGGACCCCTGCCAAGGCTGATCTACCACTTGCTCACTGGAAGCCTCAGCCAGAAGCAGCCCAGAGAGTGCCTACAGACTCACCTCTGGGAGACTTGTCCTTTGTTCCAAGTTTATATAGTGAAAAGCAGGGGTCTAATAAAGCCGCAAAAAGGGCCAGGATTTCAAGGAAAGTAAAAATTAACCAGGTGTCCTCACATACAGAAAATGGAGGAGAAGCTTCCTAGACAAACCTTGGGTGGTAAACAACTTTGAAGGAAGGCAGTTAACCATTGAAAGCACCCATAGATCTTGGTTAAAGCAGGTAGGACTGCTAACAATCATAGGTGCATTTAGATTCTGGGAAAAGCAGGCAATAACTAGAGGAAGACAGATAACAACCAATGAAAACTGTCCAGGATGATTTTCCCGTAGAACAAAAAGGAAGTTCAGGGCCTGGCAGCTATGTCCCAATTTGGTTTTCCAATCGACAGTCTTTGATGAACTCACTGTTTTTAGGGGCCCATCTGAGCCTGGAGCTGCTTCTCAGAGCTTCTGAACTCCATTTAATTCTAAATTAATTCATCCAAGTTTCCAACACTTATAAGTAAGTATATATCCAGTTGTAAGTGCAGGAACCAGGTAAATGAAAGGGAACCAGAAAGCTAAAGGGAAAATGGGACCGAAGTCTAGTACACAAGAAGTGTTACTAAGGGAGGAATGGATAAAATCAGGGTATATAAATGGGACGAGAGAAGAAGGGTTATAGAAGAAAAGGCTGGGAATAAAGGGAAAAAGGAAACCCAAGAGAAGTTGGGACATAGGAGACTGGCAGTATCAAGTGAGAAATGGGGATACTTTAAATGGACATGGTGCCAGGGCTAGACAGGTAAAAGGAGAGAGAAGAGATAAATAATGCATTGTTGGGGTAAAAGAACTTGAGAGAATCATGTTATTCTAATAATCTATTGACAAATTACACATACATCTACATAATTCCATATGCAAAATGAGGGCTGAAAATTAAGAAATAGTATTTGACAGGAAAATCCTTCCTTTGAGTTGTTGGCCAGAATAGTCCAAGGGACTTCCCAAAATTACCCTTCAGTTAAGACCCTATTGCTGAAGATAGGAAATACTTCAGAGACTGGAGCTTGCACAACTGAGCTCAATCCAAACTGGAAGCCACTACCACTGAAGGCTAGCTTTCATAGCTGTGGAGAACAGGATGCAAGTCACCAAGAGAGAATGCCAATCGGTGGTTCCACATCAGCCTCAAGACCAAATATCCATGTTAATGACCAGCACAGAATATAATATTGGTGCAATAGTAGCACTTCTGCTTGGCGGATATCAATTGCTAACCAAATGGGTCTAAAGGCCACTCTTTAGGAAGAAAGTAATATGTTAGTATTGTTAACATAGCCAGATGCACACAGTGGGAGAGGTCATATATCTTAGACAATTCCCCAATGATGACACATCCCTAAGCTAAGGTACTATTTTAATAACTACAGAAGAAGTATCCTTATATTTTAAGGCAATTATTTCAGACACCACTCAGAAAATAAGTTTCTTTTACACCACTTGAGGATAGTACAGTCTCCCAAATGGACACACACAGACATAATCTGTGAATTTCTCATGCCTCGGTGACATATCTATGATGCAAACTCTACAAATAAGCCCTGAATATCATGTAACAAGGACCCCAAAATGCATTAACTACCTCTTTACTATAATTACTGAAGCTTCTCCATGTAACAGGAGACTAGGGACCCAAAAAGACCTGAATGCCCAAACTGTGAATATTAGTAGTCTACAGACTGTGGTTCCATGGATAGGCTGCCTGTATTAGTTTCACCCACCTAAGGCTCACAGAAAATTGCAGAAGAGGGGATAGAAAAAATTGTAAGAGCCAGGGAGTGATGCAAAACCAAACTGAAAGAGCCAGGGAGTGATGCAAAACCAAGCTCCTGAGATCCATTTCATATGAACCTACAGCATTGGTATCAACATGCATAAGACCCATGCAAGCTCAGCTGGACAAAATCCCAACACAGAACTGCAGAAATGGGTAGCAGGACACAACCTTGGCTGAGGGAATATTGGCAACAGATGGTGATCAGGTGAGAAAGACTTGGCCTTCTTTAGAAAAGAGAGGTGCTCTACTGGGCATGGTGGCACACGCCTTTAATCCCAGCACTTGGGAGGCAGAGGCAGGTGGATCTCTGTGACTTCAAGGCCAGCCTGGTCTCCAGAGTGAGCTCCAGTCCAGCTGAGATGAAAGGGAGACCCTGTCTCAAAAAGACCAAAAATAATTTTTTAAAAAGAAGAAAAGAGATGCCCTAGAGACTGACTTATAGCTCAGGGGATGAGCTGGCACTAAGGAGTGAGTGCAGAGAGTAATTTGGTGCAATGGACCCTAACACAAATGACAGAAGGTGTGAATTTCAGAGAGGGGCTGTGGGGGGATATGAAGAGAGAAATGAGTATAAATGATTAAGATGGACTGAAAAAAATGTATGAAACACATATAAATACAATAAAATATAAATGAAATAAAATAAGAACTTGGTTTTTGTAGATATAGAAATCTCAGAATGATATACAATCTGGACATAGACTGCCTAGTATTTTTTGGGAAACAAAGGAGTGGACTTTGACTCCAGTTTTAGTTGCACCTACATTGCATAGTCTGAAACAGACTGAAAAGCTTCAGCTGACATCTGAACTATTTTGCTGTTTATATTGTGATGTGTTCTTTTCTTTCTCTTCAGGCCAACTGGACTTCCTAACCAACAGTCATTTCATTCCATTTGGATCATCTTCTTCTACAGCAGGAATCCCAGTGGTGTGCAAAACTCTCCTTTAGCAGGTAGACCTCTGCTGACTGTGAATAAAGCCTGTCTGCTCACAGCAAGCTCTCTGCTGAATTATTTGAATCCAACAACACAAACTTCTGTTTTGTTGCTGTATTCTAATAGGAGAGCCATGCTATACTATGACATCTCTGGCTGAGTGTCAGACCGTGCAGATAACTTCAAACACTGAACTGTCAAAAGTGTAGTGACTAATGCTCAGCCTACACTGTATCTGAAAATCAAAAAGATGTGCCCCCATTTCTCAGTAGCCTGAATTTCCCTACTCGAAAAATTATGCCTCTTCTTTTTCTCAAATTCTAGCACCACTCCAAAGTTACATGGTTTTATTTGTTTCATGAAAATTAGTGGAAATCAGCTAAAAATCCAATACAATATCTAATAGAAATAACCTTGGGTTTTTTCTTACAGAAGTTCCTCACAGGCAGATTATATTTTAAACAACTGGTTAATCATTCTAAGCATGTGGATGACCTCAAATTTAAGTTTTTGAACTCTTGTTTGAATTATTTATTTAGTAGTTATGATACTTAGATTTAGTGTGTCAAAAAGAGACTCAAATAAGAAAATAGAATGGGATTTCCCTTTCAATATATTTTGAATATATATATATATATATTCAATAAATAAAAATTCTCAAAGATGTTCTGGTGATGTCCTCCTTCATACTCCATAGAAGTAATATCTGTCTCATGCGAAACTTGAAAAATGATAAACCTTAGTGCCTACTAAATAAAAATAATGTAATAGATAGTTTATACATACACTTGAATTACATCTACAAACCAGAAGAGGGCAGAAGATGCTGTACATAAAACAATATTAGCATAAAAATGTTTCTTTGGATAGAAATCCAATATAATCATATTTCAGAAAAAGTGATAAAGACATTTCGGTGTACTAGACTTTATTAATTATTGATTTGCTTATTTTGGGTTCAGGAGAATCAAACTGAAATACTCATGGATGCTGAGCAAGCATGCATTCCTGAACTAAACACCCAGATGATGTACTGATTTGAACAGTGCAAGTGTGGTACACTGCATAATGGAACAAGTGGATTTTATATACCACTCATCCAGTCCTTCAGACTTTTTTTCTCTGAAGTTAACAGTATAATAAAACAAGAAGCATCGACATTCATTCATTCATGATACCTGCTGCTGCTTCCTTTACTAATACAAGCAAGGTTCATCTTGGTTCCATTTTATAAATGGGCAAACTGAGATGCATGAGGAAAATTGAAAGAGATTTTCAGATAGTTATAAATTGCAGCTTAAACTTAAATATTTGAACTTCAATGTCTTTACTAACATCCACAGAGGTCTTTGCCCTTTCTTGCAGCATAATGATGCGTGGTCAGTCCAACATTGCCAGGTCAATGTTAAGGCCTTACTCATAATCTTATAAACAATTTTTTGTTCTCTGGGGTGAATCTTCATAAATCGTATTTAAAAGGAAATAAAAAGATCAGAATTAAAAGCCAGCCATCAGTCACAGGGTCCACTGTGGGGAACTGGGGATTGCAGTCTTACTATCATTCCATTTTCTAATTGTATGTATGCCTGGGATTTCCATGGCTCCTGTTCTAAGGTGCAACACAGCACACTCTGGTTACCTATCCTTCCTTGAATTGCAATGATGTTGGGCTGCTGCCAGTTTTCATGAACCTGCTATATTCATTCTCATTTCTTGATTTCACTGATCACATACCTATGGCAAAAACAAGACCAACACCTGTTCAGCTGAAGAGGTGGGAAGATGCGACTAAACAGAGGATTTTCTTCAACTGGATGTCTGGCTCTGGGAAAATGGAAAGGCTGACCCTAATGAAACTGTACACAGAGCACAGCCTTTGTTCTTACAGCTTAAGGAAAGAGGTTTTTGCTTGAGGATTCCTGTTGTGGGATCTATGGGGGAGAACCATTTATCCTCTATCGACTGGCTAAAATTAGATAAATTCTAAACTGAGTACATATTATAAGTCAAAGTTATTTGCAAAATTTTGGAAATTAGACTCTGGTTTTATTTATTTATTTGTTTATTTATTTTTATTTTTTGCCTTAAGTGCACTCAGACATTGTCAGTCAACACCTCAGAGCTGTAATATGTATTCGTTGATCAAATAACCTTTGGGTCAGGCGAAACTGTGTTGCTTTCTCTGAACAAATGCATAGACATCTCTGTTTATTACAAATAAAGAGTACATGGGCAGAGAAAAGGGAAAAGAATTCTATCAAACTTAGTTTATTGGGATTACTTACAGAAGCACGGGTGCCCTCAGGCGGTCCACAGAAGGACTGGCAAGCACTCACCAAAGCTTGAGGAAGCTTGAGGAAGCCAGGAATCAAAAGAGAGCAAGAAAGAAGGGAACTGTAAAAGAGTGTTAATTCTTTCAAATTATGAGATAGAATTAGCTACGTTAGAATATGAGCTCATGGTTGAATTTCCTCATCTCTAAAATGGGAGTTGCAAAGTACTTATACTCCAGCATTACTGAAAGTGTTCTATGGGAAAATCTACACACACCCACAAAATTATGCAAGGGTACCTAGAATAACTCCTGGCATGCAGGAAGTGGTTGATGAATGGTAGTGATTATTATGATTATTAGCTTCTGGTTCATATAACCTTTAATAATCATCTATAGAAATCTATTTCCCCTTGCATCCCTGCGAGACACACACACACACACACACACACACACGTCATTTCTTCGCTGAACTGTAAATGTACCAAATTAAATGCCCAGGCACATGAATTAACATAAACAATATCTCTCCACACAATTGGCATTCAATATCTCTCAGCACATAATCTTTACCATCAAAATAATGAGCAACCTAAAATAAGCATATTAGTTAACTACGAGAGACAGGCAATGTTAATATCTACAGTAAGATACAAATTATCCAACAAATATAACACATGTTTTAGAGGAAAATATCAGAGTAAAGCAAAGCAGACATCAGTGATATACAATATCAAGCTATAATGAGCTTCCAATGACTACCCAAGAAAAGCCTAACTCAGAACTCTCGGAGAAAGGAGTTAGAAAGTAGGCAGGAAGCTTGCATTCCTTCTGTCCATAATTGTATGCAAAGTAACACTTTACCATTTATTTAATGAGCTAATATATTTAACACATTTTAGTTCTGTTCTGTTTACAGATGTTGTACTCAAACTAATAAACATCTAAACTAATACTTATGGTACCAAACTATTGTCAGTTCTGTATTAAGGACCACTCTTGAGTACCCAGCTCCTTAAGGAGTATATCAGAAAACTGATAATGATAAAAACTTGGAGCAAGAAGAAAATCTTTAGGGGACATTTTTTTTTCTAATATTTTCATACTGAACAAACAAAACTGGTTACATTATCAACCAGAGAAACTAATTCCAGGTCATAGGGAAATGGAACATGGAACTGATGTTAGCCACAATTTGTCATGTTGCACATAGTCACTTGTTTGCTCTGTTCAAACTAGGTCATGGCTCAGCACTATTTATTACTCACTATTTGAAAAATCGAGGTGCAGTCCCATCTAATTTCTCTGCAAGCCAGGATCCACTCTTCAGATTCCAATCATCAGTTCAGGTACTGTCCCTCATTGTGGATCTAAACTTCGGTCTCTGATGGATACACTTTAATGGTTCAATGGTCAGAATTATTTAACATGATATTCAAAGCCCAACATATTGCACAAATATCCTGAAATTTCTTCCTTGTGAACATTTGCCTATTCCCCTGCCCTCCACCCAGCTTCAGCTGCAAGATATTTGCCCATAAATTAGAACTCTTGCTCAGAAGACTCATTACCTGTGAGTTTTCTCTTTTTCCTTGAGTATCTCCTCCCCACTTAGTCTGAAGTCTCTGCTTCGGGGAAGCTTTTGGCTGCCTGATGCTTTTGCCTGAACTGAGGTCTCCCTCATAAGTTCCCATATACTGTATCTCATCATTATATCTGAAAGCAAAAGTCTTTCTGAATAGCATTTTTCCCTCAAGATTTGATTGTTAACTCCTTGAAGGCAAAAATTGAAGTATTCAGTATAGCCGTATATTCTTGATAAGCTAAATAAAACCTCACATAATGTAATTTCAATAACTTTAAAAATATAATGCCTGACTTCTGGCTCCAGTTTTTAAGATATTCTTGTACTTCAGCAAACCTTTCTATTTAATTACCTACTATTTGCTTTTCACAGATTAGTCACAGCTACTCAATTATATAAGCAACTAGAAGTAAGATATTGCTTTATTATTCTCTCTTATCTCTTTTAGAGGAAAGTTTATAATAGACAGCTTGTTATTACTGAAATAATTTAGAACAATGATCTGTTAAATACAAGGAAGATTTTTTTGGTATAAATTATGAGATCTCAGGGATCACCATAAGTGTGTGTGTGTGTGAAAGAGAGAGAGAGAGAGAGAGAGAGAGAGAGAGAGAGAGAGAGAATGCTTTGGTTTAAGAGTAAGTATTTTCCCATCTTAATTTTTCCAGATATTTGTTTTTAATCTAAAGTTGTATTTTTCCAGGAGTGGCTCATAGTCCATTTGTGAAGACTAGTGTGTATATATTGAGTCACAATGTACAGAATTAAAATGAAAATTTTAGAATCCTTACATGTAGTAAAGATGTATTTTTCTATGGAGATTATTATTCTGTTAATATACAGTGGTACAGGAACATTTACTTTTAACTGTGCTTCACAGTCAGAAAAGCATTTCAAATACACTCATTTGAAGTGTTTATTACACACAAGTAAAGGGTGTATGCTACAATGTTGCTGCTCCAAACTCTGGGTAATATCAGGAAAACCTAGGAACTTTCATGAAAATATAGTCCAGGATCTTAGTGAAACAGAGCCTCAAACCTTAGGCTTAGTTTCAACTTAGGTATTTGTCTAAATTGAGCTTATTTAGTCTTCCAGAGATGCATGGGCATCTGACAACACTGGTACAGTTAAAAGAATCTGTGTAAAATCAAGTTCCTAGGACTGAAAAGAACCTGAAATTGTCATCATGCCCCCATGGTTGAATATGCATCCAATGATTCAAACCCTTATTGAGATAGGTAAATTCACTGATTCAAAGATAGCCCCGCTTCACTGTGCATTCCTCACTTTTGCTTCATTTCTGTGTAGGATGGTTATATTGACTGGTAACTTGCCAGAAGCTAGAAACACTAATGAGAAAAGCCCCCTGACACACCTGTGAAAGATGGGCATTCCTGTGGGAGATTTTCTTGAATATGACAAGTGAAGTGGAAAAATCATTGCTAAATGTCAGAAGCCCTTTCCAGAGGTAGGGATAAGGAGGTTTAAAGGGGAAACATTTGTTGTTGGCCTGTGTGCCTTCTCATTCTACTAGTGAGTTCATCTGCCTTGCTGCAGCTACCTCTGCTACTGCCATCCACTCCTCTAGCATCAGAAGCCAGCTTCTTCAGTCTTCAGAGTGCACTGAAGCCCAGTGGCTCTTCAGAAGTTCTCCAGTCCTTCAACGACAGATTGAAATTGTTGAAGAATATAGCATCATGGACCTCTCTGATCCGAAGACAACCATTTTTGGACAACTTAATTTTATATACATATATATATATATTATGTATTATATAAAAATATATAATATTTTACATAATTTATATATTTATATATAATATATAATTTATATAAAATATTTTTATATAAAAATATTATATATTATATATTTATATAAATTCTTATATATTTTATATACATTTTATTTATATAAATTTATATAAATTTTTATATAAATATATATATTATATATATAATATATTTTATATTTTTATATAAAAATATATAAAATATATATATTTTATATATTATATATATTTTTTTAATATATATATAATTAAGTTCTGTCACTTCTATTCCTCTAGAAAACCCTGGCAAATAATGTATGTTGATCTTAGGGGCAAATATCTCTTCTGTTCCTCTAGAAAACTCTGACAATGTACTATTATCTTAGAGGGTAAATATCTCAAAGATATTGAACTCCTTCTCAGAGGATCTGGCCAAATGTATATATAGAATGTGCATATATATGCATAGTCACAGTAAAATATAAAGAGCAATGCTGTAAATAGCTTCTGTTGCAGTAAGTAGAACAATACATTTTGTCCCCATCAGCTAAGAGAAAACAAATATTTTCATCTTTCATCTACTGCTTTCATTTTCTTCTTTTTTTGATGAGATAGTGATCTCTGTTGTGAGAGGTGTCCAAAATTCTAGATGCAACACATTAAGGACAGGAACATAAAGACCGACCCAAGCACAGATGAACTAAATTAACTTTTTTTGGTCTTCTTGAGACAGGGTCTCCCTGTATCCTGAGCTGGCCTGGAACTCGATAGCTTTGAACTCACAGAAATCTGCCTGCCTCTGCCTCCTGAATGCTGTGATTAAGGGAATGAACCACCATGCCTGACCTGAATGAACACTCTTTACCTATCCACATCAGGCTGCAGGTTTGGGAGCCGTACAAACTAGGATCAGTCCTGGTTCTACTTCTCAATTGCTGTGCGATGCCAGGCAATCACTTCTCTCTTTCGGGTTGGTTACAATGAGAACTAAACAGCGAGTGATTGGAGTAGTCTTGTCACATGCCAAGAGCTCAATAAATGCCGGTTTCAATCATTTCCTTTCTAGAGGGCAGGCTTGCATTTCCTTCAGTTTGTCTCCTGGACCTTCAGCCCTCCTGGTCAGGCGGGCCTCAATCATGTGTCTAATGAGGATGTACCACTCAGAGCTCCAGCCATCTGGGTGCCTCCCTCATCACTGCACAACAACTAGGGGCTTCTGGTGTTCAGCAGGCTGACTCCACACATGAGGTCAGACTCACTTTGACCATGCCAGGAGTGGGGCGGATGGTTCAGAGAGTGAGGCATCATGCCAGAGGCTGAACAGCAGTGGCCAG
Source organism: Rhizomys pruinosus (assembly GCA_009823505.1). Lineage (NCBI taxonomy): Eukaryota > Metazoa > Chordata > Mammalia > Rodentia > Spalacidae > Rhizomys > Rhizomys pruinosus. The sequence continues at coordinate 28,765 of VZQC01014511.1, forward strand.
GACCAAAGTTAGATCAGGTGCTGCCTCTTGAACTCTGCCTGGGGCTCAGGAATGAATCAGAGTCCGAGCTATTGGTCCAAGTCAGGCCCAGGCAAGAGCAGCATAAAGGGAACTTCTGTAGTGCCAATCCCAAGGCCAGGTCCACTGTCATCCAGCCCCAGCACCTGGATTCTGACAAGCACTGCAACTGGGACAAGGCCTCCTTACCATGCCTGAGGAAGTTTCCAAGGCACCTGCTTCATTGTGGAGTGGATGTCCAACCCAGCTGCACTCCACACCGAGTCCCCAGCCCTCCCCACTCCTCAGCTGTCCTGTGCTGCTAGGATCAGGCATGGCTTGTGGCCCAGGAAGCCTAGGTCACGTGCTGACCCAGCCAGATTTCACTGTGCTGCCACTGCAAGGGGGATCCTGAGACAGAAGAGGCTGTGGCAGGGACCACTCCACTTGGGCTGGCTTCTTGAGGTGGGGGAGCCTTCCTGTGGGATCTGCTGGGCTGAGCACCCTCACCCTCCGGCTGCTCTGTAGAAAGCGGGAAGAACCACATTCTTCTACCTTGACTTCTGCCCTTGCTTGCCTTTCCCAGAGGATACATGGCCTCCATCACAGCCTCCAGGGACTGCAGAGTGGAGGGGACTTGGCCCTGCCTGCACATGTGGGGACCTCCAAGCCCTCCCAGCAGAACAGCTGCCTAGCCTCTGACCACATCTTCCTGTACCGCCTGTGGCTCTCTCAGAAGTCCCTCTACCCTAGCCTCTCATCGCTGTCACTCATGCTCTGACCTGAAGTCCTAGCTCTTCCTTCTGAGGTCAAGCCTAACAAGCCCAATGTGAGGCAGTAAATGGAGAGCACTGACATTAGGGTTCAAATTCCAGGTTCTTCCATCTGCAGCCTCAGGCTTTGCACTAAGCCCAACACCCTTGCCGGCCTCAGTCTGCACATCTGTCATACTGGGAGGCCCTGTCAGGCAGACTTCGCCATCCATTCCCACCTTGCTATACAGGAATCACCCTCAGATCCCAGGCAAGGGGCTGTAGCCTAGGAGACCTAGGATGGACTGTAGTCCCGTATGTTCCACTCTGGTCCTTTTGCTCTTCACTGAGTCATGGAGGGTGGTGGGATCCACTGGGATTCAGTCTGGGACAAAGGCTTCCTGGGGAATGACCGCCTTCTCAGTCAGAGCCCACCATCCTGGAGTGCTCCTCCTTGCAGCTCATGTCCGGCAATCCTGAGTACAGCATGCCCTGGGTCCTGCTTGTGCCTGACTTCAGAGACACAGGGCAATCAGCCCTGTTTGTTATCAAAGAGGTCTTGTGGCTCCGTGTTCTTCAGCAGACCAAGGCTGACATCTTTCCTAGGACCATCCATACAAAAACACCAGTTTTTTGGCAGCTTCCAGGTCCCAGACGCGGATAGAGCCCGACTGGGAGCCGGCTAGGCTATGATGAGCTATTCCCGGGTGCTGAGGCGGACACTCTCCACGGGGGACATGTGACCTGTCAGGCTCATGATGCAGTTAGGCTTGTTGATGGATCTTAACACGGCAGTCATCCCCTCCAGTGGGCAGAAGCCGCCCAGAGGCCTTGCCCAGCACCAACGAGGACACATTGCTGACATGAGCGACGATCTCTTGCAATTTCCAGGCCGTCTTGGTGACCACAGGGGTGGCCATGTTTCAGGAGCTGGCACCTGAGAACCCCACCCACAAAACGGATTGTGCTTTCTTTGTGGGATGGGGTTGGATTCCCCCCAGATCCAACAATCAAGTTGGCAGGGAGTCTCCACACATCCAGGCAGACAGTTTTTTCTTGGCCCAGGACTGCCTGGTGGTTTAGATCATCTGCTGCTGCGGCAGCCTGTGCACAGTGGCTAGGATCTGGAATCGTGAATGTCAGGCTTGGGCTGCAGCACTGGCTCTGGAGGCTCTCATTTTCTTCGTAACATCAATTAGTTGATTAAGTTCTTCAACAAAGCCACTCTTTCTGCTTATCACAGGGCTATGGCAATTAGTACATCACCTGACACTGTCAACGTGTGCATTGAATGACTCCACATGATTGAAAAAAATAAACTCTGCCTGTAAAGATGATTTGGTATATCTCTTACCAGGACATTTGGTCCTTTAGTCTTAAATTCCTGTCACTTTCCTCAAATGTACAGATATTTTTGAGGAACTAAACTTAAGACGGTTAGCACTCTAAATAAGGTTTTCAAGGGACCCAAACTTTCTAGTTACCTTTAATGAACTTGCAGTCAAAAACCATATGGGATTGCTCTCTCATTCACAGTGATCTAAGACCTCCAAAATAAACTAAGGGGCCCAGCTGAAAACTGGAGTAAGACATGGCATTCTGATGCTTGCTTTTCTCAATCACTGGTAAAACTTAGATTCTCCAGCTTGAATTTCCTGCTGGCTCTGTTTCTTGCCAAAAGAAAATTCTTTATTAGAGCTCTGCTCCTTAAAACGTGAAGTGGAAGAAAATTCAATGTTGTGACCCTTACAGTAATTGTCTTTTGAACCTACTAAAATATTGTAGGGATGATTCTGTGGTAAAAAACAAAACAAAACAAAACAAAACACCTCGGTATATTTCAATCCCTTTGCTTATAACAGTATGATAGTGTCATGCTATTTTTGCTTTACCAAAAAAGGTCTAACTAAGCTGAGCCCATTGATCAGAGCCTGAATGAATGGAGGCCTGAAGTTAGTACAGTTTCCCTGGGGTAATTTGATACAAAAAATGTTTATCATGGAGTATGCCAATTTAACCTTAATTCCTGAGGGAAATAAGCAGTCTCAAAACTAATGTCTTAATGACTAAGTTTATCCTTTGAAGAAAACTAGACAGTTATTAAAAGTTTGAGGAGATGACAAAATGAGATAGCAGGAAGTAATGCATTTCCCATCTCCCCCAACTGTTGTCTAAACCCCAACATGCCAAATTCATCTTCAGATTGCCGATGAACCTGTCTGACACTGGTTTTCCAGAGCAGTGAAACTTTAAATATATATATATATATATATATATATAGATATAGATATAGATATAGTTACAGATATAGATACAGATATTTGCCAGAAGAAGGTGTTGGAGCCCCCTGGAAATAGAGTTATGGAGGGTTGTTGGCTGCCATGTGGGTTCTGGGAACCAAACCCTCTGGAAGAGCAATAAGTGCTTTTAACCACTGATTCATCTCCCCAGCCCCAGAGAAATGAAGGAAGTAATAAAAAAATTGTATGCAATTGGAGAATGATTCCAAGTGAGTTTGCATTCATCATATTAATCATTTACTTGCAGTGAAAAAGACATTAACTTCAAATACAAAACTGTTAGGATTAGAAAGTTCATTTTTTTTTGGAATACAGCATATTTGGAAGTCATAGAAACCAAAAAATCCCTGTCTCTATCAGTACAGTAGTGGCACCTTTATCTTGGGGGTAATCAACAGCTATCTAATTGAATTTAAAGCCCACTGAATGGGGGGACTCACATATGGTACTGTAAACACAGCNAGAATGTAGGTCGAAGATGACAACTCTGAATAAAATCAGATTTGATACAAGACGCTGAGAGATTATAGAATACTATAAATATTTGATTAATTAATACTATAAATATTTGATTGATATGTACTGCTATGCCAGCAAACAATTTCAAAATTACAAGTGCTTAAAGTGCAGTTATTTCTAAATCGTGGACGGTGAGGCAGCACTGGGACAGCGTTGTGTGAGTATGAGTCCGTGTTCTTTGTGATTATAAAACCAATGCAGGAAAAGTAGCAAATATTATGGCTACTCAGCCCTCTCCTGATCACAGCAAGAGAGAAAGGACAAACCACACAAGGACATTTGAAGGTCAGCTGAGTCACAGCTCATATTTAATGACCAAATAAACCTCACAGGGAAAAGTTCAAAACTAGAAGGGTATTAACACTGGTGTTGTGGAGTGGGGAGTATAGTCTCTAGGAAATGTCATGGTCTCCCACTGTAGAGCTGGTGCTCTATGGACAAACTAATCAATAAATACTCTAAGGAACCTTTCTTAGAGAAAATTGTCTATTCATTTGGGATTCCAGATTTGCCACAAGTTCCAAACATACCAAATTGATCCATTGGCCTATTCAAATCAGCTGAAAATAGGGACAGTGAGTGAATAATAGCAACTTTGAAAGTAGAAGTCCAAATAAGAATACTCATCTCCTTTACCTTTATTAAAGCTGGGAAAAGCAGGGCCTTTGTGGTTAATGAGTAAAATATGGTAGAGTGTACAAAATTAAAGCCTATATTATAGTCTTTAATGCAATGCCCATTAAACCACAGATTTGTAGGTTCAGTGCTTTGGATCTGTACTATCCCTCAAGGCCCATGCACTGAAGACTTGGTACCAAGAATATGGTGCTATGGGGAAGAAGAAGTGGGATGTTTAATAGGTGGACACTAGTGGGAAGAAGTTAGGCCATTGGGAGGATGGGACGCCCTTGGGATTACTGGTATACCAGCTTCTTTATGTTTCTTTCTTTGTGTTGTTGTTGTTGTTATGGAGTGAACACTTTTCTCTTTCATGCTCCCTTACCATGATGTCCTGTCTGTCTATGAGCACACACACAAAAAAATGTTGTTTCAACAAACCGTGGACTGAAACATCTGAAACTGTGAACCAAAATATACCTTCCACTTCTGAGTTATTTCCAGTATATTGTCCCAATGATAAACAATTAAATTACATAATGAAATAAGAAAGAAATCATTATACAGTCGACCCAATTTCCTCCAATTTGACAGAGAAAGTTACTTCAGCAAGCTAGAGCTTGCCATGCATGCAAGAGCAAACTACAGTCAAAGAAGTGAAAATCAGTCACGACCAAATGCAAGATATAACTAAATTGCCATTAGGTAATTGCATTTTATCTTGTCTCATCTCTTTGTCTCCTTTTCTCTTCTCTCCTTTTCTCTTCTCTTCTCTTCTCTTCTCTTCTCTTCTC